>CM037154.1:34741172-35066571 GCA_020921065.1 Vaccinium darrowii
GTACTGGAACAAAGGGAAGTGATGGCATTTCCACCCCCCAAACAAATCGCACGTGCAACTCACGTTCTTTATTTTCCGTCCGAATGGACCCCTGGCCATTATCAATTGGACTTAATAGGACGCAAAGACATAGTTGAGGGACGACATAAGGACTTTTAATAGTTTGAGGACCACATAGAAAAAACTGGGATAGTTTAGGGGACGAAAACATAAGAAAACTCTATTTTCCTGTCAACCAAACGAAGCTCAGTAGTCAATACGCTTGACAAGCACGGGACGGCTCTTCTTTCTTTTGCTAACCCAAAACCACTGCCTCTGTCACTTTGCTTACGCTTATGGTGGCAACTGGACAATCCCTTCACACAAACCTAATGAACCCAACAAAAAAGTTGCCAATACCCTTTCACTTTCGCATCAAGAAAATGTTCTTTCTTTCTCTCTCACCTCTTCTTTTATCCTTTCCCAGTAAACTTCAAGCATTTTCTTTTTTCGAAGTTGGAAAAACCCTCATATTCAAGAATTTTCTTGTACCCATTTGGATAAACCCTCGTATTTTTTCTAGAATTTTCTTCTTCCCTTTGATTCTGGAATTCTTCGTATTTTGATTCTTGGCACAATTCAGGTTGCCCTTCCCTAACACAAGCATATGGACGTATGTGAAGTAGTATATTTGCATATGGACATATCACTTCAAATGGTAAAAGGTTTCAATTATGTTTTTTGAGTTGTTTTTTACTCCTGAAGATGTAAAGGGTATTTGTTATTTGTACACTTTTTACAGCTTTCTTTTGTGTATTAGTTTGATTGTCTCAGTAGTAAACTTTGGTTCTGACATGTTCATTGAACATATGTAGTTATCCGCGGGGACTTCTCATTTGACAGCAAAGATTACGAACACCTATTTGCAACTATGACTGTGGCGCATATCACTGGTGGTACACTCTCTGGTGAACGGATAAGTTTGAGTAGGGAATGGAACACGGTAAACCGGATGACAAGGTCATGCTGTTCAGGACAGCTGAGGGGACATTGTAATTTTGACGCATTAGTTGGTAGGAACAGATTGAGTCATGCTGCTATTTTTCGGCACTTGTCCTTGAGGTTGCCTTGTCAAAGAAGGCGCAATTTTTCTGTGGTGAAAAATCAATTCAGTTCAGATTATGGAGTGGAGTCCTCTTCTTATGTGGATGATAGTTCTAATATGGACGATCATCGGTTAACGAGTTCAATGGAAAGATCTTCGTAAGACTCATAGACCCAGCATGCACTTTTTCATTTTTCATGACACTACCCACCAATCAATATGTTTTTGTTTTACTCATATTGCTATTTTCCCATTCATTCGGTGGAAGTTTTGATGTGAACAGGGAACGGTTTTTTCAAATTTAGATTCTTTGGTACTAGCCATCATGTGTCCTTGCTTTGTTTACAGGGAGCTCGCAGAGAACCAAAGCTTTCAACCACGCATTGAGAGTGTGAAACGTGAGCTTCTAATGCTTTCTCTGCCAGCGATTGCTGGACAGGCTATTGAGCCATTCGCACAATTGATGGAGACTGCATATATTGGTAGATTGGGTAAGGAGTTATTTTTCATGTTAAGTTCCCAAGCCAGTTTTTGCTGGTCGGAGAGGTGATTTTAGCTGCTGGGTTACTTTTCTGTAAGGGATGGATGTCTCTGTCTGGACCACTACTGTTTCTTGCGCCACCCTGTCTATTTAGGATAGGCTGCAGAATTTCGATTCAGTATAACCCGCTTGCTTGTTTTTACCATATCTATCTCAACGTCTGCATTTTGGCTATGCTCATTCTATGAGCATGATTCTTGGTTGCCTTGTATCTGTTGTGTGGAACATGGTTTTATGGCCGTCCTGCCATTTAAGTCACATAGTTTTGTATGCTGCTGGATTAGTGCTTAATTTGATATACTTCAGCGTTTACCATGATCTTCAGATCTCTACTCTGTGTTGCAATTGTAGGCCCTGTGGAGTTGGCGTCAGCTGGTGTTTCCATGTCAATCTTTAACATTATATCAAAGCTATTTAATATTCCTCTCCTCAGTGTTGCTACATCTTTCGTGGCTGAAGACATTTCAAAAATTGCAAGCAGAATTTCCACTTCGGGTAAAGTTATTGTGCTTGGTGTCATGGTGCTCTTTTTAGTCACATTGCTTGTCACTCTAATGTCTAATTTCAGACAGATTTCTTACAGAAGAAGGTTGCCAACATGAAAGTGGCAATGGTAAACCTTTTGCTGGGATAACTAGGAGGCACCAACTATCCTCCGTGTCTACGGCACTATTTTTAGCAGTTGTCATTGGTATCGTCGAGGCTTCAGCCTTGTATCTGGGATCGGGATTTTTTCTTACCTTGATGGGAATACCACCGGTAAGCTCTAGATATGTCGAGTTATTTATTATCTCAATTGACCTTCCTCTTTCCTCTTCACATGCTTGTGAGCACCATGTGGATCCCAGTAAAGGTGATTTCTGCTACTTGGGATTGGGTTCATGAGTAATGCCTAATGGAATGCAAATAAGTGGAATGCCCTAGCTTGGGATTGGTATTCATTTAGTGACGACCAACGAAGCCTCAATTTTCAGCCTCTTTTGATTGGCCTACGGAAAGGAATTGTTGATCGGCCTACGGAAAGGAATTGTTGATCATTGAGCTGTCTTAAAATGAGCTCTAGAGTCTAGACGCTGAAATGTCTAAATTTGGTTTGGGATGCTGGTTGTGTTCTCTGCATCATATGCTAATTAGTTTAAAACATGCATTTGTTTCTATTGCTTAGAGAAATAAGTCATTCATGCAAAGGGTCTCCCCATAGTTGAGGCTAAGCTTGGGCCCAAAAATTAGGCATTTATAAACTGGATTTGATGTCTTTATTGATGTAGAGTTGTGGGCCATTACGTGCATGAATGAGTCATTGGTGGTTTAATATTTAGGACAGTCCTTTTTCAAGAACATTGCTTTTCAGGGCTCTCGTAATTTTTTTAAAGTGGCAGGTCATGACGTCTTATATGTGTTCACCCCCCTCTCTCCCTCTTCTTCTGTTTAGTTGTCTCTCCCTCTCATCTCTCTTTTTCTTGGTGTGTGATTTTCATGTGCATGAAAGTGATTTTACCAAGAGGTTTGCATATTTGGGTAATAAGTCTGGTCTTTTAAACAGGACTCAGCCATGCGCTCTCCAGCAAAGCGATTTCTCTCTCTCAGAGCCCTTGGTGCTCCTGCAGTTGTAGTTTCCTTAGCTCTTCAAGGCGTTTTCCGTGGTTTTAAGGATACAAAAACTCCTGTATTATGTCTAGGCAAGTGTTGAGATATATGTACAATTTTGCGTATACTCAATTCATTTGGCATGCTTCCATGTGCATGGAATTAAGTAATAGAATGTAGAGATTTCGAGATTTTATTGTTTTGACAATAACTCCCCGTTTTCAAAGATCTTTAATGCTTTCATTTTCCTATATCATAGTATTAATTTTTTTTTTATCGAGATGCATGCTTATCATCACTGGCCACCTGGTAACCAGGTCTCTGGATCATCTGCAGATGTTTTCAAGTGTTGCGTGTTATGTCTCTAGATTTTAAAATTGTTCAGCAACCTTATCCTAGCTTGAGGGAATGTACATGCACAGACATCTCACTCATTGGAAAGAAAAACAGTTTCTGAAAAAGTTTAGGTTTTACATAGGTATTATGTTGACATGGAAAGAAATTATTCGGCTAAGAATTATATAATTTATACTTGGTACATGACTGTATCTAGATCCTTTTTTGTATTTTTACACATTATACAAGGATGAATATCTACTAGTTCTGAATAAGTGGAACATTTCTCAACTTTGGATATGGGGCGGGAAATTTTGTACTTGTTACTCATTCTAGTATATAAACGGATGGGCAGCGTGAAGGCTGAATATCTAATAGTTCTGACTATGGGAATCATTTATACAATTTGAGTATTGGACTAGAAATTTGTACCGACACTCATGGTTCCTGGAAAAGTCCTGTGAATATGTTCCTCTCATTTCAGAGAGGCATGACGGTCAAAGTGAGGGCTTGTGTTTACTTATTGGGTAGTTATTGTCTTAAAGCAGCCAGTGATGCCATGAAGAATTTGAAAGTCTAGGGTCCTAGGTATCGAATGTACTTAATGGCTTCGGGGAACAGAAGCAAAATTCGTCTATCTGGCTTCCAATATGAGAAGTAGTTTCTGATGGTTTTGACATTTTTTTTTTATAGGCAAAGTTTTGACATTTTGGTAGCAATTGAGTACCGGAATAGTGCTTGAAGTAGCAATTTGTGATTTGAATTCTTGGTCCTGTTATTTTTTTCTTGCTATCATTCACTAGTACCATATTGTTTGTATTTGGGGGTTTCTTTTTTCTCCTGTATCCACTATTGGTTCAGTTGTGCTCTTTGCAGGTGTTGGTAATTTTTGTGCTATATTTCTGTTTCCCATACTCATGTATTATTTCAAGTTCGGTGTGACTGGAGCAGCAATTTCCACTGTTATCTCTCAGTACGTATGTTGTTTATTCTCTTTCAAGTTTTTCTTATGTTTCACTGAATAGTTGACCATGGAATATTTCCTATGCATCAGATACATTGTTACCGTCTCAATGATTTGGCATTTGAATAAGAGAGCTGTATTATTTCCTCCAAAGTTGAAAAATCTGCAATTTGGGGGTTATATAAAATCTGGTGAGAGTTCTTCTGAGATACTGCTGGGGTGATTCAAATTTAGCTGCATGCATCTGACAGTTCCACTTGTGCTTTGTCAAACGTTGTGATTATGGTCTTCAATTACACATTGTGATTATGGATTTAGAATGCTGGCATTACATTTAATATATAAATATTGGCGGGAATTGTTTGCCATCCTGTTTTGTCAAGGTTGCACTTTTTTTCATGTCACTTGCTTCTGTAGGTGGGTTTCTTCTCGGGAGAACTCTTGCTGTTCTTGTAACAATGACACTAGGGACTTCAATGGCTGCCCGTCAAGGTCCAGTAGCTATGGCTGCTCACCAAATATGCTTACAAGTGTGGTTGGCTGTATCTCTTCTCACAGATGCACTAGCAGCATCTGGTCAGGTACAAGAATCCTTTTCTTTTTTGAAGAAATATACGATATGGTCTACCAACACATGTCCACTTGTCCGGATTCTCATTGTCTCATTGAATCTACATGAGTCATTGTATATGGGTTAGGATTTTGTTTGTCGATGCCAAAATGGCTTAATAGCTTGTACTATGGGAATCATCATGATGAAGTCTAATATTTTTTTGGGTAAATAATGAAGTCTAATATTGCATGTTTTTAGGGTTAGATGCAAGCTTTTTTATTTTCAGGCAGAAGGGTTCTTCCCCTGCCAAGAGTGATTTTGTGCAGCTGACATTAAGGGTTCACTTTGATACTCCCAAGCCGGAATGGCTTGTGTTTCTACGGGGTTTAGTTTCTTCTTTTCCTATCTGACAGCTAAATTTGTTTCTTGTAGACTTTGATTGCAAGTTCTTTATCAAAAGGTGATTACAGAACTTTGAGGGAGGTTACAAACTTTGTGTTAAAGGTTTGTCATTCTTTTATGCCTCTCCATGTTTGGCATTATGCTACTTACAACCGTACGGATTTTAGGTTTACTTAGGTATCTAGGGTCCTTGTTAAAGCTGCATTCTCTTGCAGATAGGGTTGCTGACGGGGGTTTCCTTGGCTGCTATTTTGGGTGTATCTCTCGGTTCTTTAGCCACCTTGTTTACCAAGGATGCTGAAGTATTAGCAGTTGTTAGAACTGGGGTATTGGTATGTTTTCCTACCTTATTGTCCCATTCAATTTTTCATGCTTTTATCAGGTGGAAATGACAAGATCTTTCTTGTCCGATGTTACCTGCAAATATTGCAGTTTGTCAGTGCCAGTCAACCTGTAAATGCTCTAGCTTTTATTTTTGATGGTCTCCATTATGGTGTTTCAGACTTCCCGTATGCGGCTTGTTCCATGGTAAGCTTATCGAAAACAACTTAGGCTGGGTTTGCCGTAAGATTTTATGGGAAATTCCAAAAAATCAACTGGATGATTTGTGGGATTTCCCATAAAATCTTATGGGAAACCTCTCCTTATCTGAGATGCTATTAGCTGGTTGTCAATATTGAGTAATGGCTTCTGTTAACATCTTTAACGTACAATAGATGGTGGTTGGGGCAATATCTTCTGTGTATCTGCTTTATATTCCTTCCGTTTTTGGTCTCCATGGGGTGTGGTCCGGCTTGGCTCTTTTTATGGCTTTACGTACAGCAGCAGGATTCATCAGGTAACTGTTATATCTTATGTTGAGTCCGCTGTCTCTTGATATTGATCCAAGTATTGTGCTGTCTTTTATTGCATCTTCCACTAACATAGTATAGTTCTTGGTCCTGTGACTCCTGTCCTCCGTAGTTTCCTCCTCCACTTTTCTTCTTTCTTACATATGTTAATGTTGTTCCTTTGACGTTTTCAGATTATCGTCGAAAAATGGTCCGTGGTGGTTTCTGCATGCGGAGTTAAAGAGACCCTAGGTCAGCTTTTATTCATTTCTTGATTCTTAATTCCTTACTGTGTAGTGATGCTTAAGCCTTCCTGTAATTTGTTTATCTTCATAGGCTTCATTATATTCTACTTCTGTGGACTTCTAGAGAGGATAACTGTAACTAAAAGTTCTTTCTTTCTGTTTTGAATTGTTTCTTTTTTTCTTCTCAGTTCCTAAGCCATCTTTCCTCATGAAGGGATGGGAATGGGTACTAAGGTGAGTTTAATCTGTGTTGAAGCATGGAAGCATAGACCAATTATTTTTTACAAGCATGTGGATGTAGAGCAGAGAAAATTTCCTTCCAAGGTTGAGCTTTACACCCGAGGCACAGGATTATGGAGATGCATCACTTCTGTTGGTCATCCACATCACGTTCCTTATGATCATTGTTTCCGGACTTTTGTCAATGGAGCCATACATTGGATTGCATTTGACAGGACAGCGGTGGATGGTTTCCGCGGTTTGATAATGTTGTTCAATGCGGGTTCTCAAGCATTCTCGGTGGTGATGATGCCTACAGCTCTAGTCAATCAAAACTCGGTGCGCCTATGCATTATGTTGTATGGAGAATCACTGGCAGTGTTATGTCATGAAAAACTGGCGGAGGATTGTTGTTGCATATGGGTGATGAAAGAATATGGAGTTGCAGAATCTTGGGCTAAATTATATAATATTACTCTTCCAGGAGTGTTGAAAAATATAATAGGAAAAATGGTGAAATTCTGCTATCAACCAGTGAAAACCATCTACGTCGTTACGACTGTGAGACCAAAACTTTGACATATTCTGGATATACAGGGAGTTCAGGTCTATTTGCTGCTAATACTTTCACGGAATCCCTAGTTTTAGTGGAACAAGGAAATGGTGTCTTCTATGGGCAGTTTGTTCTTTGGCGATTCTATGCTTCCAAACTCCAAGAAAGCAAAAGATAAAGATGAAAGAGCAGCAATTTTGAAGAATGCTGGTCTGAGCAAAGATTTGGGGGAACAAAATCAAGATATCTACTCGTTCTCCTTAGGAAACTGGGAGTAAAAAAACCATGCATGTACACACAATCTCAACGTTTTGTCAATGCGCACACAAACACAAGTAATCCTTTCATTGCTAATAGTATGTGGCGATGACTATGTATGTGCTGCTTAAAAAAAAAAAGAAAAAAAAAAACCACTATGTGATGTGCTGCTGATTGTACCAGTTTGGTTATCTCTTACTCTTACCCATATCTTAGGAATGTATTTGCACAAGTTGTTCTATGCTTGATCCTCTTTCTTTTTTTCACTGGTTAATTTTTACTTAATGTTCTTCCCTTGGCTTCCTATCTTAGTCTATTTTTCAAATGCTCTATAGTCTATACATCTCATCTTAAGCTGATGAGAGTAAAACACTACCCAAAACCAGTGGCGACTACAGGATTTTGGGAGTATGGGGTCAATCATGAACATAAATATTTCTACCAAAATATATACCCTAGACAATTAAACGGTTAATATCCTAAATATATGGAATTCCCAAACCTATTAGACTCCCATGCTTTACACCTTAAGCAATGTATGTGTACATTATTCACATATTACAATTACATCTAGGGTAATGATTTCCACACCTCCTTTACTTATAAATGCACTCACTTTTTTGTTTTTGGTGATAAAATTACACATGAAAATTCACTACACGATAAAAAAAGGAGTGCATTTATAAGCAAACGGGGTGCGAAAATCATTTTGATACCAATTTGATGATAAATGTGCAAAAGAAACGTGAGAAAAAATTGGCAAGGACTTTCATTGACTAAGACGGATGAAGAGAGAATAGAGGGGTAAACTAAAGACTGAAGAGGAACTGATCGTTTCTAGCTTGTATTTTGTTGATTTAATTTTATTGGATTTTTTCTAAGATGGGAAAATTATCTAGTGGCGATACCGTCAAATCAATTTTAGTCTTTGTTTTGTATTAAACTGTAAATTACCCAGTGTGTTGATACCATAAAATGGGTTTTGCCCTTCGTTTTGTATTCTCTTGGAACTTTTTGTGGAACTTTCGTGGGTTTCAAAGATGGAAAATTTATCCAATGTGGTGTCAACATTAAACTTTTTGGGTGTACATTTAGAAGAAAAATTATAGTGATTTATTTTTTTACCATGGGGTTGCCCGACCCCACTCCTTATACATTGGTGTCGCTAGTGCCCAAAACCATGAATGTTTGCACCCAGAATCTCAACGTTTTGTCGATGTGCATACAAACACAAGTAATCCTTTCATTGCTATAGTGTATAACTATGTGTGCTGCTGATTATACCGGTTCGGTTATCTCTTTCCCGTATCTTAGGAATGTATTTGCACAACTTGTTTTATGTTTGAATATTATGCAACGAGTTTTCAAACTGAAAGTGCTCAATCATCTTGATACTTGTCTCTACGAGGCGTGTAGCTTCCCCTACTCAACATGAGGGGATCTAGTTTCTAGAAACACAACATGGTGCCTACCACTCGGCTAGCATTCCACTTGCTCTTTCGTGTGCATTTGGACAAACAGACGCAATACACAAATGTAAGAGAATAAGAAACTGCTTGTGATTCTGATTCTGCAGAGTAATAGAAACTCAGTATGGAATGCTTGAATGAGTGTATAGATAGGGGATATAGAGTGTTTTTAGACTGATGTAAATGGTCTAAATATGGCCACGCACATGGCCTATCTTACCGTTGGACCAATCCACAAGGTATAGATTAAATGGCTACACCGAAGCAGCAATATCGCCGATGTGCCAAGTACAATGCAAAGTTCTCTGAAAAGCCATAGCATGTGCCGTGGGTGCATAGTGCAGGCTCGTTTGGTAAATGGTGCTTTGTATGTAGGAGCCTAGCCATTTTAGAGTTGGGCTAGTAAAGTTAACATACTATAAGTACTACTCAAACTTTCCTCATCTAAGTTGGTGCTCCAGCGATCGCACGGTTCATTAGCGCGTATGAGTTTGTTCTTAGTTGGGCAGATGGAAGAGAGACTGATGAAACTTGTCATGCCCATGCATGGACGAGTGGGAGATATTGGAATTTGGGCCGGGTCCGGAACCAAATCGGGTCGCCCAAGTGGGCATGGCCTGGTGACCCATTTATTATAGAGTCCTATCCTATCTTGGAGATTAGATAGAAGAAGTTGAAGTGATCCTATTCTCTTAGGATTATAGGACTTCTAAAGCATCTAGGATGCTCACTCTATATATTTTCCTGCAGCATATTCATAATTGATATGCACACAATATAATCAATTATGGAGTTCTACGAAACTCTCTCCCTAGTTATCTCTCTCAGCAATTAAAGACCGATTCAAAGCTTTTGCACCGTGGAATAGAGGGCGAAACTCGAACCTCGTAGTATCACTCCGTCGTAGGTGATTGTTGCTATTCTAGTACATGCCGGAGTATGCCATCCACGAAAAGATCCGATTTGGTAAAAGTTCGCTAAAGGTAACCCGAACCACCCGTTTCCGCATTCGTTATTAGAGTTTAACATATGAAATACTTAGTTTGAAATTTAAGTTACATTAACCTAAATCGATAGTACAAAAATGTAACAAAGCTGTCTAGAGGACCAGGTTAAGATTCCAGTCTAATGGTGGTCCCTAGTTGACAGTAGGGTCTTCCTTCTAGTAGTGTTGCTCACCTCCTCCATTATCACAAGATTCACTTCTTTCAATTACCACAAATTTCATCTCTTTCCCCCCTTGAGAAGTAATACAGCTCATAAGGATGTTGTAGGCACCCCAATCTGGACTCAGGAATGTCCCTAAGCATTCCCGATGATGAGGAATTGCCAAAAATGTCACAACAATGCTTGAACAAGGTCTTAAAGGTTAACCAAATCCCATAAACTCATCAAAACCTAACCCAAAAGACCAAGAAAAGCCAAAAACTTCTAGGAGCACCTGAGCGCTCAACTAGAAAGAGTTTAGTGCTCAAGTCATCTGCGTGAGAATATTTTCTGCAGGTGTTGTAGATCACATGTAATGATGGGATTCCTATTTCTCCGGCAACACCCCCCCCCCCCCCCCCCCCCCCCCACACACACACACACACACACTCAACCTCACATGCTTAATGCCTATTAAGCTTAATTCACTCTCTACCCCCTTAACCTAACTTTCAAATCCTATTTCCCCCCAAAAATCCCTTATAAAAGGAGCTCCATTTCTATACTCTACAGCCTACTTCATTCTCTCACTATAACCAGAAGTTCATACACCCTCTCTCCACTGATCTCACTTCCAACATCAAAAACTTATAAAAACTTTCGGTTCAACCCTTTAGAGTCCATCAAACGTATTTAAACCTCATATTCCAGTCAAACTCTTGCTTACCCAGTCCAAGCTAAGTCCTAAATCAATCTCTATATACCACTACAAGCCTTACCCTTCAAAAATCACCTCAAAAGCCTTGTGTCAAGTTTTCAAAGGTAGAAACACCTTTTGATCATGTTATTTTTGCACTCCTGAGGGAGCCACTAGGCTTATACTGGTTCCTCATACCAGTTGTAATTCTACTTTGGCATTAAAAGGGGGGGAAAAAAAATTAGAGAAACAAGTTTTGAGCCTCAACGCCAGCTGCTGGCTTAAGCGCTCAGGTCAGGAGCTGAGTGATCAAATGCTTTTAGGCACCACTTTTTGTTTTTCTTCTCTTACAAGCTCAGATCATGTCTTTCTACCATTTCACTGACTGTTTTCATCAATATATGGTTGTTCATGATCTGATCAGTAAGGGAAAGAGGTTTAAAATGAGTTTTTGAAGCACAAACACACTAACCAAGTCATATCCTAACCCTTTTTGTCTTTGGAAGCTACTGCTGTTGTTCAAAAACATGTTAAAAATGGCAAAACAGATCTCTTCTAGGGAGAAAGAAGCAAAACAAAAGCGATCGAAGGCAAAATAATGTCTGCTCTAGAGTATGACTTGAGCACTCTAAATCATCGACTTGAGCGCTCAGGTCTTCTTTCTTATGTCTCTCTATTTTGATGATTAAAGCAACAAGGAAAGAGCAAAACTTTTGCATTGTATACAGGCCGGCCCTAAGGTTTGGGTTGCCCAAGCCTGGCTTCTAATTTGGTTGCTCACTTAATGTTAAGTTATAAAACATAAAAAAACATACAAGTATAAAAAATAAAAAAAAAATCAAGGTTACATTGTTCTTTTACCTTGAATCACGTAAAAAAAAATCCCGAAATTTTTTATTGTGATATTGTATTTAACTTATCCAAGAATTCATTTTTAATTGAGATCATAGTCAATCCACTTAATCTCTCGAAACAACCGTAATCGGCAGTGCAACTTTAACATTTTAGGGAACCAAAACAAACTCCCAAATGTTCGGCTCCGAACGTCTTCAGGAGTTTTTTTTTTAAAAAAAATTACAAAATTACAACAATACAAACTCAAAGGATAAAACTACAAAAGATGTTACAAAAAGATATAATTGCAAGATTTTTATTATTATTTAGTTTTTTTTGAAGAAAATAAGATAGTATCCTCATAATTTAACTATGGTTCATGTGAAAAACTCATAAATTGTGTGTTAGCTCGGTCGATTTTTTTCTTGCAATTTTCCACCATTGTTTTTTTTTTTTTTAAATCAAATGTAAGAATAAATTACTTGTACATTATTGTTGCGTTCGTTAGATGCAAAACTTATAAACAAGTAACTGAATAATGCTATTTTCGTATTCAATAATGCGATTTTCGTAATATTGTGGATTGGTAGGGAAAAACACGAAGTTTAGGATCACGCCAAAACTATGCACATTTACTTAAACACACAGTACCACCAATTTGTTTGGTCTCACACATTTATGAGGTATTTTTAGTGTGGCTCTAGACTTGTTGGAGTAAAAAAATAGAGCGGAAAACCAGAAATAGAAAAAAGAAAAATGAAAGTGCTTGCTCAAAAAAAAGAAAAAGAAAAAGAAAAAGAAGAGAAGTCTCTAAAAGAAAACAAATCAAAAGAGTGAGGGCGCTGAGAGTTGAACCCAACCCCATATGGAACGTCAGAATACAACCTGGTGACCAACGCACCAAGAATTCTGTTTGCATTAGTTTTGAAAACTTTTTTTTTATTTATATACAGTACAAGTTACAAAAAAAAAATTCCTGTTACCCCGGCCCAGGTGGATTGTCCAAGCCCGGAGGCTTGTTAGGCTTACCGCTGGGCCGGCCCGTTTGTATATACAACAAATCAATTCTTATAAAGAAAGAGTAAAAGACTCTGCATCAATTGTGCCTCAAATTATTCCACATGAAAGGATGAGTTCTTAATTAACGCTACTCTCTCCGTACATTTTAATTGTCCAACTTCATATATTCAACTTTTTAGGTAGATATTATCATTACAACTAAATATTCTAATTTTTCATTGTTGCCCTTCATAGAGACATCATTATTACACTTTACCCACTAACTTTATAGAATGAAATATACTTTTATGGGCAAAATGGAAAATGTACCGACTTTTACCCTGTAACTTCTCAACATGGTCACTTGTTAAGGACAATCCAAAATGAAATACTGGACTATAAAAGGGGACGGATCAAGAGAGTTCTATATTTATACCACATGACGCAAACCAAATGGGCACAGGTTTTAGAAGCCCAAAGTGATCCTTATGCCCACAACTAAATAGTCTAAATTCAGTTGATGGCCAACCGGAGAAGCTTGGCTGCGGGATTTTGGCATGGCACTGCAGTGGTACAGTGTTTTGTGGGGCTACAGTCCCTGCTGCCTTTTGGGGACAGCAGGCCCCGGCCCCAAGTCCATCAGTCCATGGTTTAGAGAGAAATGGAAATATAGGAGAAAAGAAGTGGTATTTTTTCTTGTGCGTTCGCTTTTGTGATTCATATATAGCCAAGGGAGGGGACAAGTGGTGGCGGCCGCCACCACAAGGTTTTCAAAATATGCAATTATTATATAGAAAATAAATTTTTATCCTCAAATCATATAGACTCGCCACCACTAGATTTTTTTAAACTTTCATATCCTGATAATGCAGTTTGTCTTTTTATTTTTTAATTACATATTTTTGCCACCACAAAGGTAAAATCCTGGCTCCGTCCCTGTATATAGCGTTCCAAGATTCGTAGGAGGTGTGACGTGTGTTGGTGAAACTGAGTGCATAGTTCAATTTAATTACTCCTTACATTTTGACTTAAGATTTACAACACAAATTCGAAAAAAAGAAAAATATGCTTGAACTGTGCATTTGGATATGTGTGCACCAGATTGCCGGTGTCCAGACATAGTTTTGTCAGCACCAAATCTGTATTCCTAGCATCTCAAAGCAAAAGATAGAGTTGCCTACTTATTACCTTTTCAAAATTTTATTTTTAATGAAGTATTTGTCTGCGTAGTTTTGAATATTGGCCGATACGGTACATATTGGCCGGTTCATCTCGGGATTGGAGGCTCCGATACTGATACGTACAATATTGTATCGGCCGATACGCTCAAAAAGTTAAATATCTTGTAGTCTTGTACAGACTAACCGTTTAAAATTTTGATGTTCAACTGAAATCTTCTCATCTGTAATTAATACAGTGAGCATAAACTGGAGAGGAAGTCTTCGTAGAGCACTGAAATTTTAGAATTCCAATTTTGGCTGGATCTGATCATTTGCCATTGCATACACTAGAACTTGCAGGGGAAAAAGAAAAAAAAAGAAGAAGAAGAAGAAGAAAGAAGAATTCCGAATTTATGACAACACATCAATTAAAGAACACTATAAAGAGGACCACCATGCACTGAAGATAAAAAGAAAACGATCTCCTCCTCACTGATCTCATCATACACCTGACTCCAATGCCGTTGTTCCTGAAGTTGCACCATGATCTCCTCCGGCAACACTGTACTCCGGCATAGCGGACACCTGACGGCCGAATCCTGCTGCAGCCACGTGTCCACACAGGCCTTGTGGAATGTGTGATTGCATTTCAAGTTCCTAATTTTTTCCCCTTTCTCCAAAGTCAATAAACACACTGCGCATTCCACTGGCTCAAGGTGCTTCTCGATCTTGTACCGGCCAGACGGATTGTTCTTATCAATTAGCTCGAGGAAGCGGGTAGTGGCAATCGAATCGTTGCTGGAGATATTGGGACTTCTGATGGCTAAATGGACCTGATACACTAACTCAACGAGACAGGCGATGATGCAGATTACAGTCAGGGCGTAGAGGTAGGAATAGACTTGCGATAGGCCTACCATTTTTCGGTGTGGATTGGAAGTGTTGAATGAGTGTGTTTATATGAAATGGGAGTGTGAGTTGGTTATCCTGCTAATATGATGCCCATTGTGTTGTCAATTACCAAAAAAAAAACCTAAGCTACTGTAAATAAGCACTGATCACGTGTCGATGCTTCTTAATTTTTCTTTTGTGTTGTCATTTGCAAATTGACAATCTTAAATTTCCATTTTTGTTGTCCCTTCTGCAGATCTCTCTCTCTCTCTCTCTGTGTACCAATCACGTGTCGACGCTCCTTTTTTTTTGCTGTCATTTGCAAATTGACAATCTTAACTTTCCTTTTGTTGTCCCTTCTAATCTCTCTCTCTCTTGCTCTCTCTCTCTCTGTGCACCGATCACGTGTCAACGCTCCTTTTTCTAGTCTGTTGTCTTTGCAAATTGACAATCTTAAATTTCCATTTTTGTTGTCCCTTCTGCAGATCTCTCTCTCTCTCTCTCTCTCTCTCTCTCTCTCTCTCTCTCTCTCTCTCTCTCTCTCTCTGTGTGCACCGATCACGTGTCGACGCTCCTTTTTTTTTTTTTTGCTGTCATTTGCAAATTGACAATCTTAACTTTCCTTTTGTTGTCCCTTCTAATCTCTCTCTCTCTCTCTCTCTCTCTCTCTCTCTCTCTCTCTCTGTGCACCGATCACGTGTCAACGCTCCTTTTTCTTGTCTGTTGTCTTTGCAAATTGACAATCTTAAATTTCCATTTTTGCTGTCCCTTCTGCTGATCTCTCTCTCTCTCTCAGCACCGATCACTGTCGACGCTCCTTTTTCTTGTTCTCTCTCCAACAATGGCACAATTGAAAGTGTTTAATGAGTGTGTTTCTATAAAATTGAAATTGGGTTATCTTGCTAGATGACGCCCATTGTGCTGTCAATCAGATAAAAAAAAAAAATTAGGCTACTTTAATTAAGAAACGATCACATGTCTTTGCTTCTTTTTCTTGTAAGTCAGATTTTTTTATCATTGTATTCATGTATCTTGTTATTTGTAAAATGACAATCTTAACCTTCCTTTAGATGTGTGAAATAGAACTACATTCATACTGTTCTTTCATTTTGTTACACAAATTACTTTTTATGTTCAATTTTACACGAAGTTAAAATAACTGCAATGGATAGGATGAAACGGTTTTGAATAATAATTACTATTTTTATTAAAGAAATGATGAAGTAATTAAACAATAAGGAAGACTGGTCAATTTTATATAGATATTTTTTGGTAATAGAAACTCACCTTTTGAATTTGGAAAGATGGTAGCAAAGTGCAAAAGATCTGTTGGGCTCTCTCTAGAATTGTTTCTCTCCAGTTTCCTCAGCTTAGAAGAGTTGTATGCATATGTTGTTATTTACTGAATATCAATGAGTTCTTGTAATTTTATAAAAAAAAACAAAAAAGAGTTCAAATTTATCTTGATAAATATGTTGTTTTTTAAGTTCTTATTCTGCAGACCAGATAATCTTTTTGGAATGAATAGAGTAATCTTTAAGTTGATCCTTCGGGCCCTCTCAATTTTTGCTCTACACTCTCGTCCTCAATCTTTGTTCTACGTTCTCATTCTCAATCCATGCTCTTACAAATTTTAATAGTTTGTGATGTTTTGCAATATGTTTTCATACTCGCACTCCCATGTATGAATTTCAATAGTCTGCGACGCTTTCTTATTATAAATTACACAATAGTTTCTGATGCTTTTGTATTTTAAAAGTTTGCGATGCTTTCGAAATATGCATTCGTACTTGTACTCTCGTTTACAAATTTTAATAATTTGTAATGCTTTTAGAATATATTTTCATACTCGCATTTCCACTTTGATGTCTCACGCACACTAATTACATGACTAAAATAGCAGAATTTCCCCGAAAGCGGACCGAGTTGCCCTTCAGTATTACTATTGTCAAGTCCCCTCCAGCTCTTTGTATTTTGGTCCATTTTGGATCAAAAACATGATTCGAATTGTTCATTTTGTAAAATTTGTCTACAAAAATATCCAAGCTAGAAATTAGTTTGATCGGACTTGGTTTGATGCATGAACGAGTCGCGTTTGTGCAAGAAACCGATAGACATTGAATGCCTCAAACCATATTTTACATTAAACGTGATTCGTTCATACATCAAAGTCCGATCATTATGATTTTTAAAGCACATATTCTTCTTGATGACTTCTAAAAATTGAAGGATTCTGATTGTGTTTTCGAATCCGGAAGAGATCCAAAAACATCGAAAACTGGAAGTACCGGAGGGTAAAAGCAAGTCCAGTGGGGATGTAAATCTGGTTCTATACCTATAATTTAGAGCCAATTATAAAACTTCAGCCTCCAATGGGGATATAAAACTAATGCTAAAATGGCAAAGTTCTTTCTAAGGTTCTATATTTGGAAGCCAAATCATTTTTCCCAACTGAAAATAGCAAAAAAATCAGGGGAGAGATCTACCTGAGTTCGCCAGTATCTCGCCAGAATCGTGCCTTTTTCTTATCGCCGAAATCTAGGCAGTCGCCGGATTTGCGTGTTCTGGTGAAAAGAGATTGAAAGTGAGATTTAGAGAGAGAAACATATCACTCTATTTCTCTGGTTCACGATGGAATCAAAAGAAAGAGAGGGAGAGAAACGTAGAAATCGAGTGTTTGAGGGGGGGAGAGAAAAAGAGAGACGAGTAAATCGATAGGAGAGTGTGGAATTAGAGAGAGAAATGAAGAGATCTAGAGAGGGGATTTGATTTTCTTTCAAGGTTGTTTTTCCCTATTTTTCTCTCTGGAAAGGGGATATGATTAATAGCGGAGAGACCAAGAAGGAGGGGGAGGGAGAGAGAAATGAAGAGATCTAGAGAGGGGATTTGATTTTCTTTTTGGGTTGTTTTTCCCTAATTTTTCTCTGTGGAAAGGGGATATGATTAACAGCGGAGAGACCAAGAAGAAGGGGGAGGGAGAGAGAAATGAAGAGATCTAGCGAGGGGATTTGATTTTCTTTCTGGGTTGTTTTTCCCTAATTTTTCTCTCTGGAAAGGGGATATGATTAACAGCAGAGAGACCAAGAAGAAGGGGGAGATAATACAATGTTCCCAATCCATCAAACCCACATGTGTTCCAAACATATTTTTTGACAAGAGTTGAAAACAGCAAATTTAAAATAATAATAATAAAAGTCCAGTATTGCGGACCTGACAAATATTTTGGAATGGAAGTAGTAATTACATTGGGGTTGAGAAAGTAGGACAAAATGAGGTGGAAGGAAAGTTAGTTAATATTTGAAATTTTTTAGTTCTATTTTAGAACCCACCATTGGAGAGTACCAAAATTTGGCAACTAACCACTTTTTAAAAAAAAAAAAAAATTTGTGTGTCTAATTTTGACGTAGTGCTGCTTACAATACCTCCTTTACATTTAACGAATAACGTTTTTATCTAATCTTAATTAAAAACTTGTTTAATTAAATTTATTGAGGTATATTAAACAAGATCCATATTGTAAAAGGTTTTATAAATTACTTCGTCCGACCGGATTTGTTAGTCAATTTTGGGAGTTCGTGCCACTTTTCAAATAATTATATCTCATAAGTTATACTCCCTCCGTCCCTTTTTTAGTGTATACATTTCCATTTTGGGATATCCCTTAGTAAGTGTGTTTTGAAAAATTAATGGGTAAAAGTGTGTACAATTATTATTTTGCCCTTTTGAAAAGTTAGTGGGTAAAGAGTTAATGGGCCAATTAAAGTGAGGATAATTTTGGAAAATAAAAGTAAAAGTTGATGTGAAAATTTTAAAGTAGAGGTAAAAGATGATGTGATAGGTGTAAAGATGATGTTTCTTTAATAAATTGGATTTATGAAGCAACACACTTAACTAGGGACGAAGGGAGTATTGTTTATCCAATTTTAAAAACATTTTCTGTTAAACTTCAATAACGAATGCGGAAACGGGTGGTTCGGATTACTTTTAGTGAACTTTTACCAAACCGGATCTTTTGGTGGATGAATTACATACTCTGGCACGTACTAGAACAACAACAATCTCCTGCGATGGAGTGATACTATGAAGTTCGAGTATCACCCTCTTTTCTACGGTGCAAAAGCTTCGAATCGCTCTTTAATGGCAGAGAGAGAAAACTAGAGAGAGAGTTTCGTAGGACTCAATGACTGATAATTTTGTATACATGTTTTATGCAGGGGCGGAGCCAGTTAAGGACCAGGGGGGTCACGTGCCCCCACTGGATTTTTATCCCCTGCGGTTTTTTTTTTTTTTATGCAGATTTTAAAGTTAACTATATAGTATATAATTATCTCCTCTTCTAGCAATAGGCTCGTCAGATCAAGTGGCCAATTGCCAACCTTCCCTCCCTAAACGCTTGGGTTCAATTCCTAGCGTTGCCGTTGCTATTTATTTTTGGCTGGATTATCGTTTTCTTTTTTCTTTACCTTTTTTCACATGGTATAATTTAAAGAGTACATCTATTGATCACGATTTCACTAATTTTGAAACAAAAAATAATTGAAAAACAATCTTAGTGATCCTTATTACAGTTGATTTAATTTTGTTGTTTTAAAGATTAAGAACCAAATAGTTTATAAGTGAACTATCATAATTTTATGATCCATTCAAAAATGAACTTAACTAGAGTCTTTGAGCCGGCATTGACAATATTCGTGATGGAAGATGTTTTTAGTAATGAAACAAGGGAGAGTTGGTATAGGGTCCACCATAGCAATTTCCTAGAGTCTAAGGTCCACCCAAATATTCTCTAAGACATAAGATCCATTAGAATAACAAAAGACCCAACTACCCCCATCATCAGCAGCTCCGGATCATCAAAGAGGAGAACGTCGACAAGACCTCTTCGGAGGAGATCAAAGAAGCCGTGACAGAGATCGACACGGACGGCGACAGCGCAATCAACCTCCACGACCTTCACGATCTCCATCCCTGGCCGTCGACCGTCGATCTCCATCCCTGGCCGTCGCCATCAACCTCCTCGATCTCCAGTTTCTGGTCGGATGAGGGTTTTTCCGGCACGTTTTCGTGTCGAAATCCTTGTTACTTCAATACAGGCGTCATGGTTATAGATCTGGTCAAATGGAGGCGGTTCGGGTACACCAAACTCATCGAGAGATGGATGCAGATCCAGAAGAGCGGGACCCGGATCTACGAGCTTGGGTCACTTCCGTCGTTCTTACTGGTCTTCGCCGGAAACGTGGCGCCGATAGACCACCGGTGGAATCAACACGGTTTGGGAGGGGATAACGTGAGGGGGAGCTGTAGGGACCTACACCCTGGTCCGGTGAGTTTGCTCCACTGGAGCGGTAGTGGGAAGCCATGGCCTAGGCTTGATTCGAAACAACCTTGCCCGTTGGATACTCTATGGGCACCATACGATTTGTACGGGCAATAGAAATATGGACTGGAGTTCGTCGGTAAATTCCTCCAGTGACTTCTTTTGTTTTTTCGATTATCTGATCATCATCTCGTTTACCATTTGTTTAGATAACCACCTCTTATGAGTTTAGATAACCACCTCCATTTTGAAAAAGTGGTTTTTTTTTGTTTTATTCAATTTTCAGTAAAATTTTTATGTTAAAAGCAGATGGTTTGAATGATTTTGTCTTATCTTTATTGAATGATTTTTTTGCAATATTATAACGAAGGGTATTTCAAGGCAGGTTCATTCTTTCCACTAAATGAAGTTTTTAGGAAATCAAAATCCAAATTCAAGACTGATAGAGATGATGTTGTAGAAAGAAAGATAAATTATTTTCTATTACCTAGCCCTATAGCTTTAAATGGGGGTGTAAATACCCATCTTGTGAGACTAGATAACCACAACTAATCCCAAGTAGGCTTTTAAAAAAAAGATATAGTACAAATGACAACATCTTCTGAGCTCAGAAAACCACCTCTTGTAATTTTAGATAACCACCTCTTGTGACTCCAGATGACCACCTCTTCGAGGTCGAGATAACCACATCTAATTCCAAGTAGGATTATAAAAAAAAGGATATAATACAGATAACCACCTCTTGTGAGTCCAGATAACCACCTCTTGTGAGTCCAAAAATCTGTGCCAGCAACCTTTCCAATTTATAAAATTAGAATGTTCAGTGATAATTCAGACCTTTTGTTTAACGTGTCGGCTCGCAATGATAAATCAATTCCGTTGTTAATTAGTATTTTTTTTTTTTGTCATTTGTAGTTTTTCATGTTTTTCAAAGTACGTAGTTTGCAGCCTCATGATTGTTGATTTTGTATTTTCATGTTGATAAAAGAACTCTAATTTCAAAACCCAAAAATAACTACCTACCAAAAAAATCTTTAAAAAATTAAAAAAACAAAACAAAACAAAAAATACATAAAAATGACCACATCTTGTGAGTCCAGGTAACCACATCTAATCCCAAGTAGGCTTTGAAAAAAAGATATAGTACACATCTTGTGAGTCTAGATAACCTACCTATTGCTTGTAGAATAGCAATAGTTAATGGCGCTGTTGTTTTTTTTAAATCTTAAATTGGTTAGGCTACTATTGGCATGGAACTAATTGACAGTTATAGTCTATAATCTCTAGATAACCACGTCTTGTGACGCAAAAGTCAGTTACCTCAGAATCCAACAATCAATTTAGTATTAGCAATGTAACGATCAATTTGAACTCGAAGAAGGGATTATCAAGCCCATGCAGCAAATAAGGAGAACAAGATTGTCAATCTATAAGCAACATGAAGGGTAGTCTACTGAAGTAAACAACAATGCTATTAGAGTCCTGAAGGCTTAAGAAAACCTTGGGATTCACAACGAAACATGAAATTGTCCAACACCTTCATACCCCAGTAATGTGCTGAAATTCTCGTGCTTGTAGAATTAAGAATGGAAAATGTTAAGACAACTGCATAAAATACATACATGTATGGACTAGAATCTAGATAACACATACTTTGGTAGGCTAGAATCTAGATAACTACTTTGGTGTATAAGCTTATAGCTGTGACCCAATCCTTGATCCTCTGGCAGGGGCCAAAATGGGCATGATAACCCTCTGTTAAAGATAACTTTCAACATTCCAATGCATACCTGTATAGACAATTCTAACCAAATTAGATAAGCAAATGAAAATTTAAACAAAGCAGCAGAAACCATGCCTGAGAAATGGTCCCTAAAATCCCCCAAAACACCATTAAATAAGCAAACTGGTCTTTGCTGAAGTGAAACTTTGCCTTTAAATAGTACTGCACAAGATGGTGGTGGAATTTAAAAGGTCAAACAGAGGAAAGGGTTCAGAGTGCCTCTAAAGCCGTAGTCCAATTATGTAAGTACACTTCCAAACTATATCAGTATAAAACAGTGCAGTATGTGTAACCAAATTGAGAACAAACTTTTGTCAGTTGGGTAAAACATGTAGGTCTGCATTTATAAGGGTGAAACAGGGAACGAACCTATAAACTCTTGAATTTGCAAGCGAGGTGGTTAGAAGAAGTCGTACTAACTGTAGCGAGTAACACTCTTCCTACATAGAGTAAGAAGTATTATATCCTTTGCAAAAGTATCTGCACAAAGAGAAAGCATAATCACTTCTAAATTATCTGTACAAGGGAAAACGAAAGTACCAATAATGCAGCATGAAGGCCGACATCCCCGAGACTGTTAAAGAATGCAACAATAGCTGCTTGTGAAAATATCAAGCTGCGAAATGATTTAAAAAAAGACCATTTAAATCACAAGAATCACCCGAAGATGCAAATTGGAATGGAGATTATGCATAATGGAATAGCATATGGAAGAATGACATGCTATCAAAAGACAATTACTCAGCACCCAATAATCAATTTGATTTCGCCTAGTCATTTTGTAGAACACGTAGGCTACGACTAGAATATTGGATTCCATAACGCTCACTTGCCCTCCCCACAGGTCACACAATGCTGATCTACCGCATAACTTGTCCACTAAATCTGAAACATAACATTTCAACTCTTATTCAATCTGGTTCTTGGTTCAAAAGGTGTAACGTATACTACATATATTAACAAATTAACTAGAATTTCAAAACTTTTGAGGCATTCAACCTAAAAATGACAACTCAAACGGAATGCACCATTTGTGAGTTGTAATTGGGCTTAACAAGGACGAGAGAGAGAGAGGGAGACAGAAGTATCGAATAGACAACAAATGGCGACCTGAGAGAACTCCAGTAATAAAAATCATGATCAATGAGCTTGTAAGATGTTTGATTTACGGCTGCTTCAGCTGCCGACGATGGCGACCTAAGGGAGCTTAATCGTCGATTAGCTCTTGAGCTGTGCCGATGGGCATCAAATCCTGCTAGCGCATGAGAGAGAGAGAGAGAGAGAGAGAGAGAGAGAGAGAGGCGAACACCGGCGAGGCTCCCGCAGAAGGGCGCGCGAGAGAGAGGGGCGGTGCTTTGAAATTAAGACGAGGAATATAACAGGTGAGGGCGTTTTTGACTCAATAAAAAAGGTTAGTGGACTTGACGCTTTACAAAATGGTTAGGAGTGGATGCGCGACTTTATAGAAAGATGTTGTGGACTAGGCATGGTACAAACATGTATAGTGGACCTTACACCAATTCTTTAATGAAACAATTATGCAAAACTTTTGAAACAAAAACTTTTGTTCTTGGTGCTTCTTTATTCTCTATAATTCACTGTGATTTTTTTTTTTTAGTTGTGACAAGGTGCCCCCTCTGAATGAAATTTCTGGCTCCGCCACTGGTTTTATGAATATGCTGCAGGAATTATATAGAGTAAGCATCCTAAATGCTTTAGAAGTCATATAATCCTAAGAGTCTAGGATTACTTCAACTTCTCCAATCTATAATAAATGGATCACCGGGTCATACCCACATAGGCGACCCGATTTGGTCCCGAACCTGTACCAAATTCCAACATCTTCCACTCGTCCATGCATGGGCATGACAAGTTTCATCAGTCTCTCTTCCATATGCCCAAATAAGAACTTGTACGCACTAATGAACCATGTGATTGCTGGAGCGCCTACAAGTGGGAGCTCTACACTAGAAACTCTGTAAGAGCCAGTATAGAGACATCAACCCAAAAGAAAGTGTCTCATGTACCCTGAATCCATTTAGTTACACCGGACCAAGCATCTTTAATCCTTCCAAAAGCATGCTTGACCCCCTAAATCATGCATTCTATATTCACACCCGATCCACATCCCAACAGAGAGATCTGAGTTGTCTACAGTGAATATATAGCAAGGTGTAGTACTAAATGATTATCTTTTTGCCCTCCTATCACTTGGTTTTAACCTTGCTAGTTTACCAGTCATGCTTCATGGGACCCTCACATTTCGTGGTCTTAGGTAGTCAAGCTAGAGTAGCAACACAAAATTTCTACTTCATGGCATAGTCAAAAATTGAAGAGCACATTCTATGTATTTACAGTCTTTTATCTAATGACTACTTAGACTCACACGGTGAGGGAGCAAGAATCCATTCACTCACCTCTAATACAAATGATCGCATAGCACGTGTAGTATGAATACATGCGACAGTGGAGTTCCCAAACACCGTACAGACCTTAGTCTGGTCGCTACCTAGCGCCCAATCTTAGTTCTCTAGCCTACCATCACGGCACCATACAAGTCCTCACATCTGGCCACCAAAAAATAGGTAAAACTAATGATAGCCGGAACTACCAGTGATCGGTCCCCAAAAATAGACCTCATCTTGGCTTCAACTAAGGCGACCTTTGGTGGGTATATCTGATTCCTCTTATCAGACTATATCACAGGCCTAACCTGTATATCTCATTACCCATCCATCTCATCTTCGCTCACTATCTCAAGCGCCGAAGGCGATTGCTCGTGTGAGTGAGCCAATCAAACCTGTTGACATCAATCTTTCAATTCTGTGTGTGTTATTCATAAACAAGTGTCCATTTTGCAAGAAAAGTAACCAAATATTAAGTGTAAAAATGGCATTAAAAAAATCCCATAATTTTAAAGAAACACAGTTAACTCCATATACGCAATCCAGAAGCCCTAACATGTGTCTCTCAAGCCTCTTTAGCAAAGGGCTTACACAATGGGCCTACAACTATGCGACTTGTAGAAATATGTTTCGTAATCACTTCCGGCAGCACAACAATACCTTTGATGAGTTATATCTAATATAAGCATATGTCACAGTGTATGCACATCATTGCATATTTCAAGCTTTCAACAACACTGAATAGGGTATGCAGGCCATCTGTTTCAACTCTTAAGGAGTGTTAGGTTCGATATTAAGTCTTATATTCTCGTCTCTGGTAATAGGAGTGTCAATGGATTTGCTGCTTTGCTACCAGAATTGTTCTAAAATATTCTTAATGTAGTCTGAAAAGACATTATAAGAATCTCCTAGAATGATCCTTAAAGAGCTTAACTCCAACCACATAGCTTACTTTACTCATATCCTTCATTTCAAAAGTGGATGATAACCACAACAATGTGGAAAAAACCATCTCCTTATCATTTTAAGCCAACTGAATGTCATCCACATGCAATGACATTGTTAAGAAATTATTCTTGGACTATTCAAATATACATAGTGGTCTACATTGATCATTGTAAACCTATTAGTGATAATGGCTCGATGGAATCTCATATACTACTACCTGGATGGTTACCTTAGGCATAGATAGTGTGGATGGTCGATTCCACGGGTTGGTTTTGGAAAATTGTTGGTTGTGAAAAATAGAGTCGCCACCCGGGTTTTTGGAAAATGGTTTAGGACCCGAGAAACCGTTTTGAAAATGATTTAGAAAATAACTTGGAAACCAGAGATTTGTTTTGGATTCAAGAGCCAGGTTACAAACAAGGAAGGGTTTTAATGCACCCCGATCGCCCGATTAAAAATCGGTCTTTACTAAATATTTGTGGGATTTTTAGAAAATATTTTGATGTTGAACTTTATTCAAATAAACATTTAAATCATGCAAAGTAGATGATAATAATGAAAAGAACAAGTAAATAACAAGACAAACGAATGTGGCAGCATATAATCAAATAGAAAAATCGTAACTTCAAACTGTTCATGAAGAAGAAGGATAAAAAAATTTTAGATTTTGAAAAAGAGTGTCGTACGGCTCATAAGGTGTATCGTGTGCGGTACAGAAAGTGTCATGCAACACTGTTCGTGGTTCTAACGGTCAAATTTTCAAAATAGTGTCGTACAGCACTCCAAGTGTACCGTGTGGTACAGGAGGAGTGTCGTGTGTCACTGTTTCCTTCACAAACAGTTCAAACTTCGATTTTTGAAAAGAATGAAATGGAAACACGTACGAGGCATGAAACTTAGTTAAGAACAGATTATTTTGAATGAGAAAATCATGTGTTTAAATGGGAAATGTTTCTCCTCACTAAATTACCCCGTACGAAGCGATATTTTCACCGTACAACGCAACCAGGAGGTTTCGAATTAAACTGATTTTTACTATAACATGGGTATACCAAATGTGGAGATGATATGGAAGATCATCCTACACTTGGCACCCATCCCCTCAGGGTACCAAAATTGAGAAATTTGGCGAAACAGGATTATACCTGGGTTTGAAACTCTCAGATTGAAACACCTCTAGAGCTCCTTAAGCACAACTTGGACCTCCTCTGGATACCAACTTCCTTCTGGTGCAGCAACAAGATTGGTTGTGTAATGAAACTAACTGAATTCGAAGGAATGGATTCACTGCTTTAGAACTGAGAATAGGGGAGTGGGTTTTTGATTGGGTTTGCTTTGGAGGGAACAATTGGATTACTTTTTGGAGGTTATAGGTAGTAAAGAGGACGATTTGCAATAGAGATGGTGTTTTGATAGGAGTCATAGGTGGTGTTTCATGGTTTTTCTTCTCACTTTTTCATTTTTTATTTCCGTTGGAATTGATCGGCTTATATAGGCATACAAATCCCTTCGTCATCAAGTTCACTTCATGCTCACACAAGGAAATCATGACTATTCCATAGCCTTTGAGCCTTACACGCAACAATGATCAGCAAAACAAGCATTTCGTCAACATTTTGAGCTGCTGGAAGCTCTGCAAAAGCTTTTGGGTAGTCTATTTTTCAAATGCTCTATAGTCTATACATCTCATCTCAAGCTGATGAGAGTAAAACACTACCCAAAACCAGTGGCGACTCCAGGATTTTGGGAGTATGGGGTCAATCATGAACATAAATATTTCTACCAAATATATACCCTAGACAATTAAACGGTTAATATCCTAAATATATGGAATTCCCAAACCTATTAGACTCCCATGCTTTACACCTTAAGCAATGTATGTGTAAATTATTCACATATTACAATTACATCTAGGGTAATGATTTCCACACCTCCTTTACTTATAAATGCACTCACTTTGTTGTTTTTGGTGATAAAATTACACATGAAAATTCACTACACGATAAAAAAAAGGAGTGCATTTATAAGCAAACGGGGTGCGAAAATCATTTTGATACCATAAAATGGGTTTTGCCAGTGTGTTGATACCATAAAATGGGTTTTGCCAGTGCGAAAATCAATTTTAGTCTTTGTTTTGTATTAAACTGTAAATTATCCAGTGTGTTGATACCATAAAATGGGTTTTGCCCTTCGTTTTGTATTCTCTTGGAACATTTTGTGGAACTTTCGTGGGTTTCAAAGATGGAAAATTTATCCAATGTGGTGTCAACATTAAACTTGTTGGGTGTACATTTAGAAGAAAAATTATAGTGATTTATTTTTTTACCATGGGGTTGCCCGACCCCACTCCCTATACATTGGTGTCGCTAGTGCCCAAAACCATGAATGTTTGCACCCAAAATCTCAACGTTTTGTCGATGTGCATACAAACACAAGTAATCCTTTCATTGCTATAGTGTATAACTATGTGTGTTGCTGATTATACCGGTTCGGTTATCTCTTTCCCGTATCTTAGGAATGTATTTGCACAACTTGTTTTATGTTTGATCTACTTTATTTTTCCCACAAGTTAATTTACTTAATATTATTCCCTTGGCTTCTTATCTTAGTCTATTTGTGAAATGCCATATGCATGCCATGTCAAGTTGATATTGAGCTTCAATATTATGCAACGAGTTTTCCAACTGAAAGTGCTCAATCATCTTGATACTTGTCTCTACGAGGCGTGTAGCTTCCCCTACTCAGCATGAGGGGATCTAGATTCTAGAAACACAACATGGTGCCTACCACTCGGCTAGCACTCCACTTGCTCTTTCGTGTGCATTTGGACAAACAGACGCAATACACAAATGTAAGAGAATAAGAAACTACTTGTGATTCTGATTCTGCAGAGTAATAGAAACTCAGTATGGAATGCTTGAATGAGTGTATAAATAGGGGAGATAGAGTGAGGAATTTTAGAGTGTTTTTAGACTGATGTAAATGGCCTATCTTACCGTTGAACCAATCCACAAGGTATAGATTAAATGGCTACACCGAAGCAGCAATATCGCCGATGTGCCAAGTACAATGCAAAGTTCTCCGAAAAGCCATAGCATCTGCCGTGGGTGCATAGTGCAAGCTCGTTTGGTAAATGGTGCTTTGTATGTAGGAGCCTAGCCATTTAGAGTTGGGCTAGTAAAGTTAACATACTATAAGTACTACTCAAACTTTCCTCATCTAAGCAGGTGCTCCAGTGATCGCACGGTTCATTAGCGCGTATGAGTTTGTTCTTAGTTGGGCAGATGGAAGAGAGACTGATGAAACTTGTCATGCCCATGCATGGACGAGTGGGAGATATTGGAATTTGGGCCGGGTCCGGGACCAAATCGGGTCGCCCATGTGGGCATGACCCAGTGACCCATTTATTATAGAGTCCTATCCTATCTTGGAGATAAGATAGAAGAATTTGAAGTGATCCTATTCTCTTAGGATTATAGGACTTCTAAAGCATCTAGAATGCTCACTCTATATATTTTCCTACAGCATATTCATAATTGATATGCACACAATATAATCAATTATGGAGTTCTACGAAACTCTCTCCCTTGTTATCTCTCTCAGCAATTAAAGAGCGCTTCAAAGCTTTTGCACCGTGGAATAGAGGGCGATACTCGAACCTCGTAGTATCACTCCGTCGTAGGTGATTGTTGCTATTCTAGTACATGCCGAAGTGTGCCATCCACCAAAAGATCCGATTTGGTAAAAGTTCGCTAAAGGTAACCTGAACCACCCATTTCCGCATTCGTTATTAGAGTTTAACATATGATACTTAGTTTGAAATTTAAGTTACATTAACCTAAATCGATAGTACAAAAATGTAACAGAGCTATCTAGAGGACCAGGTTAAGATTCTAGTCTAATGGTGGTCCCTAGTTGACAGTAGGGTCTTCGTTCTAGTAGTGTTGCTCACCTCCTCCATTATCACAAGATTCACTTCTTTCAATTATCACAAATTTCATCTCTTTCCCCCCTTGAGAAGTAATACAGCTCATAAGGATGTTGTAGGCACCCCAATCCAGACTCAGGAATGTCCCTAAGCATTCCCGATGATGAGGAATTGCCAAAAATGTCACAACAATGCTTGAACAAGGTCTTAAAGGTTAACCAAATCCCATAAACTCTTCAAAACCTAACCCAAAAGACCAAGAAAAGCCAAAAACTTCTAGGTGCACCTGAGCGCTCAACTAGAAAGAGTTTAGTGCTCAAGTCATCTACGTGAGAATATTTTCTGCAGGTGTTGTAGATCACATGTAATGATGGGATTCCTATTTCTCCGGCACCCCCACCCCCCAACACTCAACCTCACATGCTTAATGCCTATTAAGCTTAATTCACTCTCTACCCCCTTAACCTAACTTTCATATCCTATTTCCCCCCAAAAATCCCTTATAAAAGGAGCTCCATTTCTATACTCTACAACCTACTTCATCCTCTCACTATAACCAGAAGTTCATACACCCTCTCTCCACTGATCTCACTTCCAACATCAAAAACTTATAAAAACTTTCGGTTCAACCCTTTAGAGTCCATCAAACGTATTTAAACCTCATATTCCAGTCAAGCTATTGCTTACCCAGTCCAAGCTAAGTCCTAAATCAGTCTCTATATACCACTACAAGCCTTACCCTTCAAAAATCACCTCAAAAGCCTTGTGTCAAGTTTTCAAAGGTACAAACACCTTTTGATCATGTTATTTTTGCACTCCTGAGGGAGCCACTAGGCTTATATTGGTTCCTCATACCAGTTGTAATTCTACTTTGGCATTAAAAGGGGGAAAAAAATTAGAGAAACAAGTTTTGAGCCTCAACGCCAGCTGCTGGCTTGAACGCTCAGGTCAGGAGCTGAGTGATCAAATGCTTTTAGGCACCACTTTTTGTTTTTCTTCTCTTACAAGCTCAGATCATGTCTTCCTACCATTTCACTGACTGTTTTCATCAATATATGGTTGTTCATGATCTGATCAGTAAGGGAAAGAGGTTTAAAATGAGTTTTTGAAGCACAAACACACTAACCAAGTCATATCCTAACCCTTTTTTGTCTTTGGAAGCTACTGCTGTTGTTCAAAAACATGTTAAAAATGGCAAAACAGATCTCTTCTAGGGAGAAAGAAACAAAACAGGAGCGATCGAAGGCAAAATAATGTCTGTTCTAGAGTATGACTTGAGCACTCCAAGTCATCCACTTGAGCGCTCAGGTCTTCTTTCTTATGTCTCTCTATTTTGATGATTAAAGCAACAAGGAAAGAGCAAAACTTTTGCAGTGTATACAGGCCGGCCCTAAGGTTTGGGTTGCCCAAGCCTGGCTCCTAATTTGGTTGCTCACTTAATGTTAAGTTATAAAACATGAAAAAAACATACAAGTATATAATAATAATAATAAAATCAAGGTTACATTGTTCTTTTACCTTGAATCACGTCAAAAAAAAAAAAAATCCCGCAATTTTTAATTGTGATATTGTATTTTAACTTATCCAAGAATTCATTTTTAATTGAGATCATAGTCAATCCACTTAATCTCTCGAAACAGCCGTAATCGGCAGTGCGACTTTAACATTTTAGGGAGCCAAAACAAACTCCCAAATGTTGGGCTCCGAACGTCTTCAGGAATTTTTTTTTTTAAAAAAAATTTACAAAATTACAACAATACAAACTCAAAGGATAAAACTACAAAAGATGTTACAAAAAGATATAATTGCAAGATTTTTATTATTATTTAGTTTTTTTGAAGAAAATAAGATAGTATCCTCATAATTTAACTATGGTTCATGCGAAAAACTCATAAATTGTGTGTTAGCTCGGTCGATTTTTTTCTTTCAATTTTCCACCATCGTTTTTTTTTTTAAAATCAAATGTAAGAATAAATTACTTGTACATTATTGTTGCGTTCGTTAATGCTGTTTTCGTATTCAATAATGCGATTTTCGTAATATTGTGGATTGGTAGGGAAAAACACAAAGTTTAGGATCACGCCAAAACTATGCACATTTACTTAAACACACAGTACCACCAATTTGTTTGGTCTCACACATTTATGAGGTATTTTTATTGTGGCTCTAGACTTGTTGGAGTAAAAAAATAGAGCGGAAAACCATAAATAGAAAAAAGAAAAAATGAAAGTGCCTGCTCAAAAAAAGAGAGAAGAACCCAACCCCATATGGAACGTCAGAATACAACCTCGTGACCAACACACCAAGAATTCTGTTTGCATTAGTTTTGGAAACTTTTTTTTATTTATATACAGTACAAGTTACGAATTTTTTTTCCCTATTGCCCCAGTCCAGGTTGGTTGCCCAAGCCCGGAGGCTTGCTGGACTTACCCCTGGGCCGGCCCATTTGTATATCCAACAAATCAATTCTTATAAAGAAAGAGTAAAAGACATGGCATCAATTGTGCCTCAAATTATTCCACATGAAAGGATGAGTTCTTAATTAATGCTTCTCTCTCCGTCCATTTTAATTGTCCAACTTCATATATTCAACTTTTTATGTAGATATTATCATTACAACTAAATATTCTAATTTTTTATTGTGGCCCTTCATAGAGACATCATTATTACACTTTACCCACTAACTTTATAGAATGAAATATACTTTTATGGGCAAAATGGAAAATGTACCAACTTTTACCCTGCAACTTCTCAACACGGTCACTTGTTAAGGACAATCCAAAATGAACTGCGGGACTATAAAAAGGGACGGATCAAGGGAGTCCTATATTTATACCACATGATGCAAACCAAATTAAAGGGCACAGGTTTTAGAAGCCCAAGTGATCCTTATGCCCACAACTAAATTCCTTAGTTGATGGCCAACCGGAGAAGCTTGGCTGCGGGATTTTGGCATGGCACTTCATTGGTACAGTGTTTTGTGGGGCTACAGTCCCTGCTGCCCTTTGGGGACGGCAGGCTCCCCGAGTCCCTCAGTCCATGGTTTAGAGAGAAATGCAAATATAGGAGAAAAGAAGTGGTATTTTTTCTTGTGCGTTCGCTTTTGTGATTCATATATATCGTTCCAAGATTCGTAGGAGGTGTGACGTGTGTTGGTGAAACTGAGTGCATACTTCAATTTAATTACTCCTTACATTTTGATTTAAGATTTACAACACAAATTCGAAAAAAAGAAAAAATATGTTTGAACTGTGCATTTGGGTATGTGCACACCAGATTGCCGGTGTCCAGACGTAGTTTTGTCAGCATCAAATGTGTATTCCTAGCATCTCAAAGCAAAAGATAGAGTTGCCTACCTATTACGTTTTCAAAATTTTATTTTTAATGAAGTATTTGTCTGCGTAGTTTTGAATATCGGCCGATACGGTACATATCGGCCGGTTCGTCTCGGGATTTGGAGGCTCCGATACCGATACGTACTGTATTGTATCGGCGATACGCTCAAAAAGTTAAAAAATTCACGACCTCTACACCCGATTCCTGCAACGTATCGCCGATACGTCCTGATACCGATACACCGATACCGCAACCAATACCGCTATTTAAAACTATGCTGCGTACCATACCAAATATCTTGTAGTCTTGTACAGACTAACCGTTTAAAATTTTGATGTTCAACTGAAATCTTCTCATCTGTAATTAATACAGTGAGCATAAACTGGAGAGGAAGTCTTCGTAGAGCACTGAAATTTTAGAATTCCAATTTTGGCTGGATCTGATCATTTGCCATTGCATACACTAGAACTTGCAGGGGAAAAAGAAAAAAAAAGAAGAAGAAGAAGAAGAAAGAAGAATTCCGAATTTATGACAACACATCAATTAAAGAACACTATAAAGAGGACCACCATGCACTGAAGATAAAAAGAAAACGATCTCCTCCTCACTGATCTCATCATACACCTGACTCCAATGCCGTTGTTCCTGAAGTTGCACCATGATCTCCTCCGGCAACACTGTACTCCGGCATAGCGGACACCTGACTGCCGAATCCTGCTGCAGCCACGTGTCCACACAGGCCTTGTGGAATGTGTGATTACATTTCAAGTTCCTAATTTTTTCCCCTTTCTCCAAAGTCAATAAACACACTGCGCATTCCACTGGCTCAAGGTGCTTCTCGATCTTGTATCGGCCAGACGGATTGGTCTTATCAATTAGCTCGAGGAAGCGGGCAGTGGCAATCGAATCGTTGCTGGAGATATTGGGACTTCTGATGGCTAAATGGACCTGATACACTAACTCAACAAGACAGGCGATGATGCAGATTAGAGTCAGGGCGTAGAGGTAGGAAAAGGCTTGCATTGCGTAAAGTAGCTTAGTTTTTTCGGTGTGGATTGGAAGTGTTGAATGAGTGTGTTTATATGAAATGGGAGTGTGAGTTGGTTATCCTGCTAATATGATGCCCATTGTGTTGTCAATTACCACAAAAAAAAAAAAAAAAACTAAGCTACTTTAAACAAGCACCGATCACGTGTCGATGCTCCTTAATTTTTCTTTTGCGTTGTCATTTGCAAATTGACAATCTTAAATTTCCATTTTTGTTGTCCCTTCTACAGATCTCTCTCTCTCTCTCTCTCTCTCTCTCTCTCTCTCTCTCGCTATGCACCGATCACGTGTCGACGCTCCTTTTTTTTTTTTGTTTGTTGTCATTTGCAAATTGACAATCTTAACTTTCCTTTTGTTGTCCCTTCTAATCTCTCTCTCTCTCTCTGTGTGCACCGATCACGTGTCAACGCTCCTTTTTCTTGTTTGTTGTCTTTGCAAATTGACAATCTTAAATTTACATTTTTGTTGTCCCTTCTGCTGATCTCTCTCTCTCTCTCTCTAAGCACCGATCACGTGTCGACGCTCCTTTTTCTTGTTTGTTATTTGCAAATTGACAATCTTAACTTTCCTTTTGTTATCCCTTCTGATCTCTCTCTCTCTCTCTCCAACAATGGCACAATTGGAAGTGTTTAATGAGTGTGTTTCTATAAAATTGAAATTGGGTTATCTTACTATATGACACCCATTGTGCTGTCAATCAGATAAAAAAAAAAATTAGGCCACTTTAATTAAGAAACGATCACGTGTCTTTGCTCCTTTTTCTTGTAAGTCGGATTTTTTTTATCATTGTATTCATGTATCTTGTTATTTGTAAAATGACAATCTTAACCTTCCTTTAGATGTGTGAAATAGAACATTCATACTGTTCTTTCATTTTGTTACACAAATTACTTTTTATGTTCAATTTTACACGAAGTTAAAATAACTGCCATGGATAGGATGAAACGATTTTGAATAATAAGTACTATTTTTATTAAAGAAATGATGAAGTAATTAAACAATAAGGAAGACTGGTCAATTTTATATAGATATTTTTTGGTAATAGAAACTCACCTTTTGAATTTGGAAAGATGGTAGCAAAGTGCAAAAGATCTGTTGGGCTCTCTCTAGAATTGTTTCTCTCCAGTTTCCTCAGCTTAGAAGAGTTGTATGCATATGTTGTTATTTACTGAATATCAATGAGTTCTTGTAATTTAAAAAAAAAAGAGTTCAAATTTATCTTGATAAATATGCAGTTTTTTAAGTTCTTATTCTGCAGACCGGATAATCTTTTTGGAATGAATAGAGTAATCTTTAAGTTGATCCTTCGGGCCCTCTCAATTTTTGCTCTACACTTTCGTTCGCAATCTTTGTTCTATGTTCCCATTCTCAATCCATGCTCTTACAAATTTTAATAGTTTGTGATGCTTTTGCAATATGTTTTCATACTCGCACTCCCACGTATGAATTTCAATGGTCTGCGATGCTTTCTTATTATAAATTACACAATAGTTTCTGACGCTTTTATATTTTAAAAGTTTGCGATGCTTTCGAAATATGCATTAATTCGTACAAATTTTCATAATTTGTAATGCTTTTAGAATATATTTTCATACTCTCGTTTACAAATTTTAATAATTTGTAATGCTTTTAGAATATATTTTCATGCTCGCATTTCCACTTTGATTTGTCTCACACGCACACTAATTACATGACTAAAATAGCAGAATTTCCCCGAAAGCGGACCGAGTTGCCCTTCAGTATTACTATTGTCAAGTCCCCTCCGGCCTCCAGCTCTTTGTATTTTGGTCCATTTTGGATCCAAAAACATGATTTGAATTGTTCATTTTGTAAAATTTGTCTAGAAAAATATCCAAGCTAGAAATTAGTTTGATCGGACTTGGTTTGATGTATGAACGAGTCGCATTTGTGCAAGAAACCGATAGACATTTAATGCCTCAAACCATATTTTACATTAAACGTGATTCGTTCATACATCAAAGTCCGATCATTATGATTTTTAAAGCACATATTCTTCTTGATGACTTCTAAAAATTGAAGGATTCTGATTGTGTTTTCGAATCCGGAAGAGATCCAAAAACATCAAAAACTGGAAGTACCGGAGGGTAAGAGCAAGTCTAGTGGGGATGTAAATCTGGTTCTATACCTATAATTTAGAGCCAATTATAGAACTTCAGCCTCCAATGGGGATATAAAACTAATGCTAAAATGGCAAAGTTCTTTCTAAGGTTCTATATTTGGAAGCCACATCATTTTTCCCAACTGAAAATAGCAAAAAAAATCAGGGGAGAGATCTACCTGAGTTCGCCAGTATCTCTATAGAATCGTGCCTTTTTCTTATCGCTGAAATCTGGGCAGTCACCGGATTTGCGTGTTCTAGTGAAAAGAGATTGAAAGTGAGATCCAGAGAGAGAAACATCACTCTATTTCTTTGGTTCACGACGGAATCAAAAGAAAGAGAGGGAGAGAAACGTATAAATCGAGTGTTTGAGAGGGGGAGAGAAAAAGAGAGACGAGTAAATCGATAGGAGAGTGTGGAAGAAGAGAGAAATGAAGAGATCTAGAGAGGGGACTTGATTTTCTTTCAGGGTTGTTTTTCCCTAATTTTTCTCTCTAGAAAGGGAATATGATTAATTGCGGAGAGACCAAGAAGGAGGGGGAGGGAGAGAGAAATGAAGAGATCTAGAGAGGGGATTTGATTTTCTTTTTGGGTTGTTTTTTCCCTAATTTTTCTCTGTGGGAAGGGGATATGATTAACAGCGGAGAGACCAAGAAGAAGGCGAAGGGAGAGAGAAATGAAGAGATCTAGAGAGGGGATTTGATTTTCTTTCTGGGTTGTTTTCCCTAATTTCTCTCTCTGGAAAGGGGATATGATTAACAGCAGAGAGACCAAGAAGAAGGGGGAGATAATACAATGTTCCCAATGCATCAAACTCACATGTGTTCCAAACATATTTTTTGACGAAAGTTTAAAACAACAAATTTAAAAAAATAATAATAAAAGTCCAGTATTGCGGACCTGACAAATATTTTGGGATGGAAGTAGTAGTTACATTGGGGTTGAGAAAGTAGGACAAATTGAGGTGGAAGGAAAGTTAGTTAATATTTGAAATTTTTTAGTTCTATTTTAGAACGCACCATTGGAGAGTACCAAGATTTGGCACCTAACCACTTTTTTTTAAAAAAAAATTGTGTGTCTAAGTTTGACGTAGTGCTGCTTACAATACCTCCTTTACATTTAATGAATAACGCTAACGCTTTATCTAATCTTAATTAAAAAATTGTTTAATTAAATTTATTGAGGTATATTAAACAAGATCCATATTGTAAAAGGTTTTATAAATTACTTCGTTCAACCGGATTTGTTAGTCCATTTTGGGAGTTCGTGCCACTTTTCAAATAATTATATCTTATAAGGTATGTGGAGATGATATGGAAGATCATCCCACACTTGGCAACCCTCCCTTTAGGGTTCCAAAATTGAGAAATTTGGCAAAACGGGATTATACCTCGGTTTGAAACTCTCGGATTGAAACACCTCTGGAGCTCCTTAAGCACAGCTTGGACCTCCTCTGGACACCAACTTCCTTCTGGTGCAGCAAGAAGATTGGTTGTGTAATGAAACTAACTGAATTCAAAGGGATGGATTCACGGCTTTAGAACCGAGAACAGGGGGTCGGTTTTTGATTGGGTTTGCTTTGGAGGGAACAATTGGATTAGTATCTGGAGGTTATAGGTAGTAAAGAGGATGATTTGCAATAGAGATGGGTTTTGACAGGGGTTATAGGTGGTGTTTCATGGTTTTTCTTCACAATTTTCCATTTTTTTTTATTTCCGTTGGAATTGATCGGCTTATATAGGCGTACAAATCCCTTGGACATCAAGTTCACTTCATGCTCACACAAGGAAATCATGGCTATTCCATAGCCTTTGAGCCTTACACGCAGCAATGATCAACAGAAGAAGCATTTCGTCAACATTTTGAGCTGCTGGAAGCTCTGCAAAAGCTGTTTGACAAATGACAATGCCATACGACACACAAACTGTACTGTGCGGTACACTAACTGTGTCGTACGGCACATTTCCACCGCCAAAGATAAAAAAGAATTTCGTACGTGACTGAGGCTGTACCGTGCATGAGAGATGAGTACCGTATGGTACTGTTGACTAGGGGTGTACATGGTCCGATTTGGACCGGTTTTACCGAAATCCAGGGACCAAACCATATCTAACGGTTCCAAAAAATTGAGAATCATAACCAGACCGTTACACATATGGAACCAAACCATTAGACCGGCCCGGTTTGGTTCGGTTTTCAATTCTAAATCATGTTAGCATTCAAAAATTGCCAAAAAAAAATTGTTCACAAAATTATTGCAATTTCTTCGTAAAACTACTACCACTAAACCAACCCACAAATAAATTAAAAATTCCAACAATAACTAAACCAACTATTAGAATACTCTCGTATATCATTATTGATATATATATGGCAGATGCAACATTAAAACTTAAAGCTGGCAAAATTATCAAGTGTGTGGGGGTATATATATTATATTATATTTTACTTATATATATGAACCAGTTCGGTTCAAACCATGGTTCCTGATAATGAAACCAGGGACCAAACCAAAATTTCCGGTTCTCATTTTTTTAGAACCAAACCAATCCGTTAAACCATAGAACCAATCCAAGTAGACCGGTTCGGTCCAGTCGGTCCGGTTTCACGGTTTTTTCAGTTTTCTTGTGCACCCCTACTGTTGACTCCATTGATTTGAAGAATTTCAATCCGAGAAGCCTTCCGGGCGTTTCTTTTCATCATCGGAGATTAAAATGTATATAAACGTCTCATTTTCAGGTGTCTACATATAGACCGTTAGATCATGCAAACTCTGCACTACTGGCCATATGCCTCAAAACACTTTATGTTGATCCAATCAAAACTCCTCATCTAGTTCTCCATTGAGAAATGCCATTTTAATGTTCTAGAATATTTCTAAGGCTAGAATAAAATGAAAGGAGGCAAATCTCACCACTCGAGAGAAAGTTTCCTCACACTTTACACCGGCAATTGGGTGTAACCCATCGCTATTAGACGAAACTTATTGCTCAATATAGAACCATTGCCTCGCGTTTGATCTTAAGAACCGATTTGTTCTCAATGGTCGTGCGTTGAGGCGAAAGATCAACCAAGTCCCAGACATGATTTATCTTTTAAATACTCCAACTCATCTTGCATTAAGTTATCCATTCCTTATTAACAGGAGATGAAAGAGCTACCCCCACTGTTTTGGGTTCTTTTTCATCCTTTGGAGCAATTATGAAAGTCTCTCCCTCAATTTCAGAACGATGATGAGAGATTATTCCACGATTGCTTCAACGCATCAGAGGATCTTGAGAATCCGTATTCCATGGATCTAATCCATGAATAAGCAAGTCGCTCCCACTATCCCCAGGAGATAGGAGAATTTCTTCTCCATTCTCGACAGGACGACTCAGGGAGCCCAACATTGGATCCTCCATTTCGTAGAGCTCTACATCTCTACTAACCTCTCCTCTTCTAGGGAAATCCTCAAAGGGAAATTCACATCTCGTAACTCAATTTCAATCACACTTCCATTAGGTTGCTCACCAAAACAAATAGCTCTTAGAGTGCTCAAAGATGCACTTCTTGCCTTTAAAGCCTATTTTTTCACATTTATGAGAAGTACTATGTTTTTAAGCAATCAACCTCAATGGCCGCAAATTACCCAAATCAAGTTTTCTGCCGGTCCATTACTCATATGGGGTGGAAGATAATGATTTGGAAGGCATGCAGGTAAGGATGTAGGCCACAATTAGCAATACATCTCCCTAATCAGAAATTGGAAGATTTGTTTGCGCCATCATTGACCAAACCATGTCTAGCAACTTACAATTTCTTACCTCCGCCACACTATTTTGTTGCAAAGTGCTAGGAATTGTTAATTGCCAAACTATCCACTTTTCCTCACAGAGCATCTTATATTGCTCATGTAGATACTTGCAGCCACGGTTAGTTCTAGGAGCCTTAATGCTCTTGTTTAATTGATTCTCAACCTCATGAAACTAGCGTCTAAAGTAATCCAATGCTTCTGACTTGTGAGAAAACAAATAGACATGACCATAGCGCGTGAAGTCATCTATTATTGTGATAAAATAGGATACACTATACCTTACCCTTACATTCATTGAGCCGCAAATGTCTTGAATGAATAAGTTTGCACTAGAATAGATGCCCTTATGACTTTCTGAATGATTTTCTAAATGGTTTCCTGTAAGGCGATGGCCACAAATGGTCAGGTTGACCCAAAAATCCCCTCTTGCTTAATGTGACCTTAACTAGAATGCAAGGGCAGAGCTAGAACTAAATGTCAGTGGGGTCAAATTCTTAAAGGAGAATAATAGAACAAAAAAAACACCAAAATGCGAAATAGAAAGGATTTACAGTAGATATCTATTAATAACATATAATTTCATTTACAATTGATCTCCCAAAAGATAGACTAAAATGCCAAACAAAAATTAGCTTAGATACACAATCTATAACCCCGTCCACAACCAACCACAAAAAACTACACTTGAATGCCAACAAAAAGTAGCTAAGAAAATATAAATTGAAAACCTATAACAGCATTTACAAGTGACCCCGGCGATTTTTCATATTTTGAAATCGTAGCATAATAGCCTCATTTGTGATACTATTAAAAACCTCCCTCTCAATGTACACAATCAAGCTATCATACAACTATTGATCATTCATTCGGTTACGAAGTCGATTCTTCACAATCTTCATGGCAGAAAATGCTCTTTTTACTATAGCTTTCGCAACAGATAAAACTAGAGCCAAAGTCAAAAGCCTGAAAACCAATGGATACCCTATATCTTTTCGGGTCTCAACCATCTTTTGAGAACATCACCAATTTCTTTCAAGTTTGAAAACTCGACACTAGATTGCACATCAATGATGAAATTCTCAAGTTGATTCGAAAGTGCCAAACCAGAGAAGTCTTTAGGATAAAATTCGGCCAAGCGGTTCAATTTTTGGTTGTCAAAACTTGCAAATGAGTTGGATGGACTTAGACATGCAACACAAAGAAGCAACTTGGTGTTTACCTCATTAAAGTGATTATTTAGTTCTTGGAGTTGCATATCTATGACAGTATACAACAACTCGACTCGATTGGGTGTGGTAAGGAGGGCAAGTAGTGGTGAAGAGAATTACAGAGTTACAAAGAAAATTATTTGGTGTGGTCAATGGTAAGGAGGAGGGCAAGTAGTTGGGCAAAAAATACCGTATACATGGGGCAAAAATACAAAATTCTAAAAAACATTATACCAATCCTATTAAAATTTGACACCTCAGTGGGGTCAAGTGACCCTGCTTGACCCCCTTGGCTCTGCCCCTGCCAGAATGTCATCCAACAGAATCAACATCACCAAAAGATGTAATATAGCAAATAGAATCACTAGAATTATTATTAAACTAGATTTAATAAAAGTTAGTGTCATAAAATCATCCAAAACAAGACTATCATGCTAGTATCTAATAACAAGTTTCGCAGAATTTATGAGGCATAAAGTAAATCATGAAGAAGCAGGATGTGCCCATGTCGCAAGTCCAACTTGATAATGCCCAACATCTGCATACTAGACTCTTTCTCTATGAAAATCCTTTAGCTACCACCTAGAATTCGGCGATACTCCACAAACTCATTTTTGTTTCTCGTTGAGTGGTCAGTTGCTCCTTAGTCTACAACTCACAAATGAGGAGATTGAGCAACTAAACCTTGACTAATAACAAAACAATCAACACGAGAAATAAAATAGGGAGTACCTTCTTAGGCTTAGTGCACTCACGAGCAAAGTATCCCAACTTGTCACCGTTAAAGCACGCTCTTTTGGCCATGTTTTTCAAGCCACACTACTTCTTACCTCTCTTGCGCTTAAAAAAACCAGCGCCATTCAGCTCCTCTCCTGAGGGCGCATATAGCCTTCCTCTGCTGATACCTAAACCTGCGAGGGCTAGTTTCAGCTATGATGCATGAACAATCTTGCTCAGCAGCCTCTTGGCGCTTAGCATTTATTGCCTCATGTTTCAGTTCATCATCACATCTCATGTCTGAGACCATCTTAGTCAAGAAGTCGATGTCATATTTCTGTTTGATAGCTATCCACAGCTTATGAGCAATCACATAGCACTCAAAATCACATATCAAGTCGTTATGCGTGCTGCGTATCATATTAATTCAGGCACAATGATCTTTCTTGTACCACATTTAATTTACCTCAAGATCACAAAGATACTGTGGTGAGTCACACTACGGTTGCTCAACTATTTCATGGTTGAGATCTCCAAGACCTCAAGCTCATTGGAGAGAAACTAGATCTCACAGCGCCAAATATTATAAGTGTCGCTTCCTAATTTCTCAACTTTAGTCAAATTTTCTACTATACACTTAACTTCCATTTCAACTCTATCGAAAAAATGCGCATGGGATTATTAAATAACACAACACAACTATTTTGCCGCAAAAAAATAAAAATTAAATAATAATAATATCATGCATGTCGCAAGATCGAAAACTCGCTAAGCTTATAATCATCTCTCGTGCCTCTAAGTATTTTCTTATTAAATTTAATTTAACTCATGTGCAAAATTTAGTTTTTCGGGAAAAAACATATGTGAATATTTTCTCCACCGAACAACCTCCCACTAGATGTGGCATATAATATGCATGAAATAAAATTTCTAACAGTATACAACACTCTTTATATACTAAGCAATTTAATCATGCTTCAACTTGAATAATTTGGTCAATAATCAAAAGAGTAAATCACCTAGACACCCCCTATACTATACCTCTTTTACCCAGACACCCCTTGAACTAAATTAACCTACGACGACACCCCCCTCTACTATTTAACGTTATCCCCGACACCCCTTCCGTTATCAATCCGTCCAGTTCTGTTAATTTTTTTGGCGAAATACATATTTTTCTTCCAAATTTTCCCTCACTTATATTTTTACTCCAGATTTCGATCTATATATTGACCCTTTCAGACCCACCCACCTAATCTCTCTCTCTCTCTCTCTCTCTCTCTCTCTCTCTCTCTCTCTCTCTCCACCCCACCATTCTCAAAACCCATCACCAAAAAACAGAGGAAAAAAAAATACCCCAATCAAACTCTCAATTTCACCTACACCGACCTTCATATACACATCAGAGAGAGAGAATGGATCGAGTAAACCTCCAATTTCCCGTAATTGGAAATATCTCCCCCAATTAGAAAAAACATCTCATACATCACAGAGTCACAAACATTCAACCAAAAAGCCAGGAATTATAAGAATCAATGATGACAAAGAATCCATTAATAATCAAATCAATTGTGTAACAGTAATCAACACCACCACCGCCATAACCAACAGCCTCAGTAAATCAACACAAATAAATAAATTAAATTAAATCAAAATAAAAAAACTTCTTTTCTACGGGGAAACTCGAGAGATCAAATCTAAAGCAACAACGCCGCAGCGAAGAAAATAGTAACAGTAGATCCAACGACGGTGACTCTGTTCAAAGCGGCGGCACTGTCAGGAGTGGAAGAAGGAGAGTGTGCAGGGGCGAAGATCGACGACGGAGTCACAACTGACAACGGCTAGAGAAGCGGTTGGAGAAGAGGATGGTGAAGCGGTGGGGGAGGATTTTGGTGAGGCGGTTGGATTGGGGGTTGGTGACGGAGTAGGAGAAGCAGGTGGCGGTGGAGGCAGCGACGCGATAGGAGATTTTGCTGGTGAAGCAGTTGGCGATGAGGTTGGAGATAGAGCCAAGGTGGATACGGCGACCAGAGCGAGTGCCAAGAACAACATTACGTTGGAGTAAGCCATTGTTGATTTTGTTTCTGTTGTTGTAGAAGTTATCTCTCTCCTTGAAATTGGAAACAATGAACTGAGTTCTTGTAGAGAGAGAGAGAGCAATCAGAATTTGCAAAGAGGGAGAGGGAAGATTGCGATCCAAAGGTGTGAGAAAAAGAAAAAGTGTGAGAGCAGGGGAATTGATGCAATGAAGGGCATAAAAGTCTTTCATCTCATTTTTTTAACGGAGTTAGGGCTTTTAAACCTTTTCGAAAGTTGAGGGGGTGTCGTCGTAGGTTAATTTAGTTCAGGGGGTGTCTGGGTAAAAGAGGTATAGTATAGGGAGTGTCTAGGTGATTTACTCTAATCAAAATCAAAAAATTATTCTAACATGCCACAAACAACATGAATTTCCTCCAATAATAAAACATGTTGTTTTTAATATTCTAGGAATTTTCAATAGCTCACATGCAATTATTATCAATTTTCAAGATTTATTCTAATTCTCAAAGAATAAATAACAAGCCAAAATTGCAAAATATGAAAAACTACTGAAAAATTGCACCACCAATACCACTAAATAGGCAATATATCCAGGAGATCACACAAAAGAAAAAAAAAGGATCCCATTGGACCTCGTACGCGTCCAAAAATCATCCTCCAATCTTTCCTTTTTGTATTAAAAATTTGAAAAATAAAAATTGCTTCCAAAAATTGTAGAAAATTTCAGAAACGTAGGAAATTGAATTTTGAGTCCAACAGATCAAATTATGCCAAAATTGGCATTCGTATGAGTCAAAAACAATATAAAAAAAACGCAGCTTTTGAATTACATGCTGCCAATAGGTCCCTCGAGTACTGTTCATTTTCTCCAAAAATTAGGATTTTCACAAAAACGACCCCAAACTAGGGTTTGTCACAAATTCAAACTGTAACTCCAAATCAAGCTTATTATATATCGTTGCGAATGTCTTGAAATTATCTACGCATACATATAAAGCTCGCATACGATTGATCCGATCAAAGTTGTGAAAACGCTGTTCATTCAAAGTTTCGGAAAAAATAACTAGGGTTTTATTTTTGTCACAAACAGTTGATCCGATCAACACGAAACTTTCCAGATTTCATCTACATGTTATGGGCTACGTTGTGTAAAATTTTGAAGCAGATTTGAGATGTTTCAAAAGATCACGTTTTTCAAACCCATACAAAGAATGCACGAAAATTAGTCAACATGTATATCTTAATCATGATACCTATGTCTATTCAAGCACAAAAGAGTACGAAAACATCCAATACAGCTCTGATACCAATGTTAAACTTCAATAATGAATGCGGAAACGGGTGGTTCAGATTACCTTTGGCGAACTTTTACCGAACCGGATCTTTTGGTGGATGGATTACATACTCTGGCACGAGCTAAAACAACAACAATCTTCTGCGATGGAGTGATGCTACGAGGTTCGAGTATCACCCTCTTTTTCACGGTGCAAAAGCTTCGAATCGCTCTTTAATGGCAGAGAGAGAAAACTAGGGAGAGAGTTTCGTAGAACTCAATGACTGATAATTTTGCTTATATGTTTTATGAATATGCTGCAGGAATTATAGAGTAAGCATCCTCGATGCTTTAGAAGTCATATAGTCCTAAGGGTCTACAAACTTCTCCTATCTTATCTCCAACATAAGATAAGACTCTATAATAAATGGATCACCGGGTCATAACCACATGGGCGACCAGATTTGGTCCCGAACCCGTACCAAATTCCAACATTTTCTTTTAGAACTAATCGACATCTATCAAACAATACGATATTGGACATATATTTACTTATCAATTTAAAGATATCGCTAACTTTTTATCTGGTTTTACTAGAACGAGAGACAAACAAATCCGGACAGAGGGAGGAAAAGCTATAAAAAGTTAATACAAAAATCTCCAAGAAACCTGCAACTCTCTCACTCTCTCTCTCGAAACCAGCCGCCCATCCCCCCCCCCCCGCTTTGGCCCGTTTGGTGGTGGGAGGGGAGGGCGATCCCTCTTCTCTCTCTCTCTCTCTCTCTCTCTCTCTCTCTCTCTCTCTTGTTTTTCAGGTGCGGCTGGGTTGCTTGGCGGTTGCGGATGGTGGCTTCTGGCGACGGTTCGGATCCTCGGCTGTTTTTTCCTGGCTGTTTGTGGTAATCAAGGTGGCAATGTCTCGGCGGCTTCCTCTGGAGATAGCCAGTTCGTTGCGGGATCGCGTCTGCTTGGACCTTCATTTGCTTGGATGGCGGTTCGTCGGCAGTGTGTGATCCTTGTCTTCCCTTTTCCTTGTTGTTTCAGCCGTTCCATCGGATCTTTCTGGGTGTCGCCGGTTTCGCGGTTGGGGAAACCGATTGGGCTTAACGGCGAGGCATTCAGTCTTCCTCCTTTTTCCTCTAGCGGCTTTGCATATCCATCGATCTCACTGCTGGGTGGCGTCAGTTTTGGCCTAACGGCAAGCGTGTGCCTAGTTTGCTTTGGTGGTTGGTGGTGGTCAGTTTCTGGTGGTGTGGTGGTTTCCGGCTGCAGGGTGGGTGGAGGCTGTTGACTGGTTAAGGATTGTTGTTGTTTTGGGTGTGGGCCTTTTTTTGGGGCTTCATTGTTTTATTTGGTGTACCCATTTTGGGAGTGTAGACCATTAGGCGGTATTGTTGTTGTTTTGGGATTTATTGTTTTATCTGGTGTGCCCAGTTTGGGCTTAGGCCAATAGGTATGGTGGTCTTGGCTTTGCGAGACCCTTGGGTGTCTGTGGGCTTGTCCCACAGTTTTTTAATTACTTCAACCCTTGGTTAGAGTCCCCTCCCCTCTCCCCCATCTTGATGTACCCTTGTCAAGATTTCAAGAGAAATGATTTTCACACTCCCCAAATAATATTTTCGCCTGTTAAAAAAAAAGCTATAAAAAGTTGGGAAATGATATTCACACTCCCCTATTATCCCCAAACACTCTTTTTTTTGTCTTTATTTACCTAGAAATTACCAAATTACCCTTACCCCATGAGTCACTTTTCCATATGGAAGGTAATTTGGTACTTTCACGTGAATAAAAAAAAAATGAAGTGTTTGAAGATAAGGGGGGTGTGAAAATCATTTCTTCAAAAAGTTTGTTGAAAGATTCAAAATAGTAGGAGTATACAAACAAATTGGGATTGAGGAGCTGACTCACTTTATATACAGAGTAACGCAGGGACCGTGTTGAATTAGTACCAGCAGCAAAGCTCCCCAGAGTCAGAGACAGTAAGCAGAAGAAATGGAGGGTTCAGACAAGGTGCCAAGAAGTATTACTAGAGACGAGGAAACAAGTCACTGTTACAAGTATAACCCCTTGTATTTTCTTGCACGACTACTTAAATCTTTCTTCAAGTGCTTTCACTTGGACTCAGCTTCACACTGCCATCCCCAATCCGAAAAAGGAATTACCACCACTGTAACACCTCTCTCTCTCTCACTCTCCCACATATATGCATATATACATCTTATATTTGCGTATATGATTTTACATCCTATATCTTACGGGGGTAAGGAGCAGGCTAAGTTTTTGCGAGTAGCAGTAGTACTCTTCGAAGCTCTCTCAATCATGCATTTGGTTTTCTGTTGTAATAATTTCATCTTTGGATCTTTATGACCAGTGAAAATTTTCTTTGCCGTTGATAAAAAAAATAATACTCCATAATAAGTTGTGCTATGTTTTTTTACATGGTCCATTTAGTGTTTTAGATGGTGAATGCAGGAAGGATTTGAAGGGAACTGTACTACAAGGTCCAGAAGGCCACCAAGACCTCCGATAAGCTCTGGGCAAGGCGGTCAAACCAACTCTGCCTCATCTTGAAACCATTAGATGTGGATCCTACAGGATGCATGTGAGAGCTATGTCCCAAAAGCATTTGGTACTTTTTCATGTATGTAGCAAATGAGTTTTGGCAGTTTTCCAACAGGGCAATGCTACATTCACAACTTAAAATACATAAACTCCGGACAGAATTGATCAGTCACATGGGTCCACATGTTTCGAACGGTTTCGAATACAGTTGTGTTGGGAGTTGTGTTTTAAAAGTTAGACCCTTCTGTTTCAGCCAATATTTTTGTTCAGTGTGTATGTAGCAACCTCGTAAGTAGTGTATCGGGATATGTATCTGTATGGTTGATATGGGTGTGCTTGAGTCCATTTTGAATCTTTGATGTTCATTGCGAACTTTTTGGTACTTCAATTGAATCTTAACGCCCAACGTGCTCATCTTCATTCCCCTTTCTCTGCATTGACGCAGTTTGGTGTACCCATGCTGTTGGTACCCAAAATTAGCAGTCTGAGTGATACGTAACATGGATGGCGAATGCATCCGGTATCCCCTCTTGTTGGGATTGTTAGAAATTTCTCAGAAAGGGCCCACGAAGTTTGATATTACATGCGTTTATGGTTGGTTAATAAGCGTGAAAAAGGCTGGCCAATACACCCCATGATTGAGATTGAATGGCCTATTCATTCCTCAATTCAAATTCGGATTTGTGTTGGGAGTTTCACAATTCAATTGCAAGAATTGAATTTCCCTATTGATTTCCGTATTGAATGAAAAGACTCCTCCTCAACCTATATAAAGGTAGCCTCTACCTCTGCTTCAAAGAATTCCGTGCTCCAATATACATTTCCAGATCAACATTCTTTATCATGGGAAGAACTGAAGAAGACACCAGCAAAGTCTACAACACCCACAGTAGGCGGCGAATCTTCTTTGAGGAGACTGTGCGACGAATCTTCTTTGAGGAGACTGTGGTTCACGGAACTCGGTTCGTTTTGTTTTCATTCGGTTTGTCATTCATGTTATTTCAATTAAATTGTAATTTGCGTTCATTCGTTTCAATACAGTTTTGTTATTGTATTTCGATTTTTGTATATCAATGGAATTATGTTCTTTGAATCCGCTTTCAAGATTTTTACCCAATAGGGATACCTTATCCACCTAACTTTCATCATAAGAAGACATAGCATTAACCATAAGAAGATGTGGTACGGCAAAAATCACAAAAAGGCATGACAAAATATTATACTCCTCCCTCTGTCCATTTTTAAGTGTGTTACTTTGTAAATTCAACTTACCGAAACAATGTATAACAATATTTTCACGATATCATGCATAACAATTTTTAAATGGCATCTCTTTTTTATGGTATCCCCATCATAACATATTAACATTCACCACAAAATGGTATAATATTCACATGCTACGTTTTGGTTGCACGACAAGGAGGGGATAATATTATATGCAGCAAAAGGGGTGCGTTCAACAAAATATACTAAGCACGTGGAGTGGCGTACAGTTGGTGTCTCCCTTATACTCCCATGCACATGGGCAGGGTTTGATTCCCGTAAGCACCCATCCCCCTCCCCTAGTCCCCTAAGATAGAGTAGATTAAGATTAACAAATGGCAAAGAAAACAAAATATACTAAATTTTTATATATTTTTGCGCATGCCTTTGATATTTCCTTCACATTATCTGCACTGGCGAACTTCCTAAGTTTAATGCGCTAAAAATTTGCATATTTTTGCACATAATTTGATATTTCTTTCATATTGTTTCCACTGAATTAATCGTATAAAGTCACAATAAACGAAAATCCACTCGAATTTGTAAATAAGTAGATCATACTGCTCAACATAATAAAATAAACTAGGCCCGACAAGTTTCCAACAAAAAAGAATACCTTTGTTTCATTTTATGTTTTGCATACAATTTTCTTTTATATATATTTTTGACACCGTGCTGAGTTAGAATCTTGCAGCCGCCCTAGTGCAGCACTGGGAAGAGGTGCGATCACATATTCATATACATACATGATTTGCATCAACTTAATCTTGGTATAAGAGCCGAGGGGAAATGGGTTTTGATAAAAGACAAGAAGGGGCGGTGGTTTGTTGGGGAGGAGTGAGTAAAGATGACTTGTCTTCTTTCATTTTGTTACATAGCGCTTTGGTTGTATGTATACTCTCTCTCTCTCTCTCTCTCTCTCTCTCTCTCTCTCCTTACACTTATATATTGCAATCTGCATGCAGACTGATGTGGGTGCATTTGGAAGATTACAGCTGCTGCATCCTGTCTGTTGCATCAATTGCTAGGCCTTGGAAACTGTTGACACGAATTCCTCAAGGGACAGGAGAAATTATAAAGACAAGACCAAGTAATGGTGTGACAGTGAGAGGGCGTGTCAGGAGATACAAAATCTCCAAATGAAAGATGGAATTATGGAAAGTGCGCCTAAATCTATATACAAAAACCTCCTTCAAGCAATGTGAAAACTTTTATAAAGAGAACTAAATTAAGACAGTTCGAATGCCTTGAACAATGACTTCAACAAACAAAGAAAACTAGATTACATAGAAGAAGAAAGGAGATGAGAAGAGAGATTGATATGGTTGAGAAAGAAAGTAAGGGGAAATCGACTAACTAAATAGTTAGGAGATGAAACTAATAACGAAACTACTTGTTGTTTTGAGCTTTGACGGTGCGTGGACCTCTGAAATGTTGGCCAAAGGTTTATATTTATAAGTTTGGCCAATCTTGTAGCTGCGGGAGATAACCGTCCATTATTTAGAACCATGATTCTTGAACTTAGCTTCCTTTAAGATCCTTCACTCCCGCCAATGATAAATACTAATTGACAAGTGTCCAATCTGGCCGAAATAACTACCCAAGATCTTAATTAAATCCCACATGTTATTTCAGCCGAATAAAGCCCATGATTAAAAATATTTATATTTATCTATAACTCCTATAATTTAAGTAACCTCCTTATCTCTTTTATCTAGAGATATAAATCTCCTAAATTATAGGGAATTCAGTTAGGGGTTCAACCATAATTTAATTCAAAATCTCTTTTGCTAAATTTCTGACACGTGTAGGATCTAGATATAGTACAAACATTTTCGACAAACTCTTTGAACCTGCACCGGTGCAAAGGGTTGCAAATATCCGAGCCGAACTCGAGTTAGCTAAAGCTCGGCTCTTTAAGAGCATTCCCAATGCCCAACCATATATCCTGCCATAACATTTTTGTAACCCCTTCCACTTTGAGCTCCCACGGTAGCTGGCCAAGTCGCCTGCCAAAAATAGAACCGGCCATTTTTTTGGCCACATTTCTTCCACATCATTGTTTCCCCATTTTTACCTACTAAATGAGAAACCCAAAACAAATTCCATCGCATAACTTGAACCAAAAAAGAAAAAAATTAAACCAAAAAAATTGGAAATCGTACCAAATTGGAGAGTTTAAGTGACAATCAAAGTTGCTAGAGCAATGGACAATTGTAGTCACTGCCGCCGTGGGAGCAATCAACAGAGTAATCTCTCATTCGTTGCTCACTCGCATGAACTCTATTTCGAAAGATGTGTCAGCGATTGCTTGAAGAGCCACCATATTTGCTTTGATGGCTTGACTGTTCACCTTGTTCGGATAGTTTCCAGTTCTCTGGCTCCAATTCAAAATCAGTGGGCCCCTTTGACCCAAATAAGTTTTCCCTCTCCTTTCAATTTCGGGAAAAACTCTCCTAATGCACAAATTGTGCACAAATGAGTCGTGGGGTCCACTTCGGAGTCTCGTACAAATGATCAAAACCGTTTATCAACTTTAAAATAATTTTTTGATTAGCCTACGAGAAAATCAGCTAAATCTAAAAACTTTAAATATTTGATCTAATCTTTCAATTTTCATTCAAAATTTAGAATCTTGAAATATGAAGAAATTTTAAATAAAAGTTAACTAATTGGATCAAGTAGTTATAAAAATTTTATTGAGCTAAATTTTTTCAAAGCGACTCCGAAAATTATTTCAAAGTTGATGAACGGTTTGGATCATTTGTATGAGACTCCGAAGTGGACCCCACCGACTCATTTGTGCACAATTTGTGCATTAGGAGAGTTTTTCCCGAAATTGAAAAGAGAGGGAAAATTTATTTGGGTCAAAGGGGCCCACTGATTTTGAATTGGAGCCAGGAAACTAGAAACCATCCGAACAAGGCGGTTGTGTTTTCATTCTATGGTACTCAGATGCCATCGTAAGAAATATGTTTCTTCTACGATCGTCATCGACGAAGAAGAATCAAAATCTACTCTAAGAATTGTTTTCTTTAATTTGCTTATTGTTTTGTGTGGCATTTATTTAGCAAATGTTTGGTACTTATAGAGTTCTAAAAAATTAGGTAGAACCAATAAAGTTAAGTAGGGAGAGGTAGATAAAAAAAAAATACGTGGCACCAAATTTGATGAGATGCATAGAAAACTATTTGTGGTAGAAAGTTAGTTGATTTCTAAAATTAGTTAATAAAATCGTCATTAGAAGGTGGTTCAGCAATTAAACTATATAAAATATTAGATGGAAATTCAAAAGTTAGTTGCGAAAATGATTGTTGGAAGGTAGTTGAGAAAGTGAGCTAAATTTAGCACGGACACCACTGGAGCAGTTTGGTCACATTATGGCAAGAAAACATTGTAGCAAGCCAAAAATAACATTTGGCACCCCAGAAATGGATCCTACCACTGAAGTTGCTCTTAGCGTGCATATTTTTCACTTTACCTACTCACGTCTCTTTCTACACTTAACAATACCATCTATTTTACCTATCCACCACAAAGATAATGTTCCCTACAGACTTAGGGTTGCAAAACAGCCATTTCATTCCTCAGGACCCCCACATTTGCTTTGAAAGATTCCTCAGCTTGATCAAGAAGAATCATTCACCAACAAATGATTCACACAGTTACAGTCGTACCAGAACACAGACGGTCATTACATAGCCTCAATTAACTTCACGGTACGGTGCTAACAGCTCACAACGACGTTTCTGAAGGTCGTTAAGCCGATGGGTGTAAACGAGCCAAGCCCATTCCTAAACGAGCTGAGCCAAGGTAATTTACTTAACAAGCCTTCTTAAATGAGCCGAGCTTTTGCGAGGCAAGTTGAGCTTTATCGAGCTCGTTTACTAAACGAGCCTAAAACTCGAGCTCGAACTCGGCTCGATTACCAAGCCGAGCCTTGCCTTAACGGACTGAGCCACGAGCCGATCGTGAGCAACTCGTTTTCATTTACAGCCTTACCCAGACTTAAACTACTGCTTGGGCTTGTCTATACATCAGCATCAACATCGTGTATCCAACACAACGTTCTGGTACCAAAGCCAAAATCAAACCCCAATTTTCGACGTCAACTGTAAATCTCTCAATTCAGAGCTAAACAATTTTCCATGCTCAATCTAGGACAGTCCCATCAGGCAGCATGGAATAACAACACTGATGATGATCGTGGGATCCACACTATCTCAACCAATAGTAAGGAAGGAAATGATTGCCTACCGTTAAGTACTTCTGCAGTTTACCCTTCAGAGGTTTCGGTTTTGATGCTATCGGGACATAATCACAACCTCCCTCCTCAATGGGATGCTCGTGGTATGAAACGAAGTTATACAACTAGTCTTTTTGGTTAATCTCAAATAAACGGTTTAGGGTTTAGGGTTCCAGCCTTCCAGGGCAAGGAACAAGTTCTTTCTTCCCCATCGCAACGGCCGAGGGTGTCTTGTCTGTTAAGCAACTAAAACAAAACCGTAACAGAATCCATAACAATTCCGACCTTGCCGCAAAATGCAACGAAATATGGAAAATGGTACAATAACATGCGGAAACATTTGTTTCAACACCTATAAGAAAAAACCAGCAAAAACAATTGCATACGTTTCCATGTTCAAACATTTCTCCCACACTTCTGAAATGTTTCTTTATAGCAAAATGGATCTATTTATTGAAATGAATTTTGAGCCTCACGGGAGGATGAATGTCAGCCAGACTACCTGATACTGCTATGACCATGGAGCAGACTGAGAACCCAACAAGATGGAGATCAAGCGAAACACGGAGAAAAAAAAAACACGAAAGCACAATTAAAGATGACCGAAATACATGAGAAATCGAGCAAGAAGTAAATTGAGCATCTCAACAATCTCACAAATCAGGTAAATGAATCCTCTCTACAACAAGGGAACACATTCTCCAACTGCAGGAGTTGAGCTTTCACTGGGCCCAAAAACACACCCAAAAAAAAGTGTCCAAAGAACTCTGGCAGTTGGAAAATGACATAGATCAAGGTTTGGAAGTGGCAACCGTAAGTGAGAACAGGAAATTAAGCAATTGGCAAATACCAGACAAAAACGGGGGAGCCGTTTCACCTCTCTAGTTCCCTTAAGTAGGTCTATAATACCTCGTAGCATAACACCCTGTTAATTTTATGAGCTCAGCCCCAATTTAAGTGTAACCCCGAAGCAGAAAATTAATGCACCCCAGAGAGAGAGTGAGAGAGAGCTTGTGCCTCCAGATTTACCGTTTAGCCCGAGAAGAGAAGTGATTGAAGGCCATCCGAGAAAACCATGTCAGGCTGAAAAACAATTGAAAATATGAGCGACCCTTAACAATCGCCTCCCTTATGCCTCTTGCAGTTTTAGCTACCATTGGTACTTGTGTCTTCATTTCCAGAGTGGTGACCTCCTGCACTGATGCTAATCAAGTAAAGATGGAAGTAAAATCCATTGCTCCAAAAAATCAGTTTCAAAGCTAAGAAATCAAAGCAAAAAAGGCCAAGGCTTTGTCAATAAACCTGATGGAGCCATGTTTGTCATCTGGCTCAATCTTTCCTGAGCTAAGCGGACAGCTCGAGTCGAGCTTCTAACACCTTGAGTTAAACCCTGGCTGCAAAAAAAACGAAAAAAGGAAAAAAAGAAACTTAGTTATTCCATAATTTTAAACATCATGGTTGTAAGCAGATGTCAAACCAAGATTGCTTGTAACTGAGGTCAAAATGCCGACTGTGTAGCTGTCCATTAATTATCAAGAACATACTAAATTTTTTTGGATAAGCATTTTGGAATGTTAAATTTCAATGAAAACAATATGAATCTGATTTACAAAACACCACCACAAGTTCTCATACTTTGAAATCAATGCAAGATAGCCTCATTTAGGCTGCTTCTAAAGATGTCTAAAAAACCATAATTAATGCATTGAAGCTGAAGGTACATGTGTACAGGAAGTTTGTACACCAAATATAAATGTATGACGAGCATCTTGAATGAAATTAGCATATGTTTTTTGCACTCTGCATTTTCAACATTTGTTCTAAACTCATGCTCTTCCCCTCTTATTGAAGTTGTGGTGACGGACTCTCAACTTAAGAATGACTGGTATATATAAGTTGATCTTTTTATGCTCACCCCAGGTCACTGAGCTCCATTGTCAGGTCACTGAGCTCCATGCCAGATAATCGGACAGCAGCCATTGTATCAGGGAGCTCCTCTCGTGCAACGTCCATTAGTTTCTCTACTGACTCTGCTGCTCTCTTGAAAGCCTTCAGCATGTCAGATAGGACATCAATTATGACTGTTTAAAAGTGTGAAGCGAAGTATATTACAACAAATCACCAACACACTTTTCGATTTGTGAATCAACATTGTGATGTTGTCCCTCAGGCAAAGATATGTCCAATCTGAACAACTTGTGCTTCAACTCCTCTTAAAATTTTGTCAGGGTCACAAATCTCAATCAAATTCCCAAGCCAAGGGACGCGTGGCTATTTTCAAGTCAAAATGAATAGGAGCCATGACTAAAAATAATCCACCTAAAATTTTTAATTAACTATTTATGGTTAAGAACTAGAGCCCGTTAGAGGTGGAAACTAATAGATACAAACCAGTAGAGTTGGGATTGCAGAGCAAAAGAGCCAAGTTGCAGAAATTGCTGTCTGCAAAACATAATGATAAAACACGGTCAAAAGGCATCATCTAGGGAAATCAACCACATCTTCATAGACTAAATTCTCTCTCGAGTCATTAAAAGAACCACTAATGGAACCAGATGAGGCTGATAATCAGAATCTTTTTCTACACTTACCATGACTGCATACATGTTTATGAGTACATGGATGTGTAGCTACTGGACAGATACAAACTAGAAAGTTATAGGAACGTGTAAGGAGCCATACTGGATTGAGATAATAACCATGAAACCACAAAGTTCTGTTTGCACTAGTGTTTTAGGAATATTAGCTTGAATTTATGAAATTGCAGAATACTAATGGGAGGTTATTGACTGTAATTCTAATGTAGAGACTTGATAGACATATTAAAGACATGCTTTGCTACCATTTACGCACAAGGAAGCTCATTTACGGAAGGACTTCAAATAATACTAGTGAAAAAGTAAATCTAAACCAGTAAATCTACAGCACTCAAATCCATTCATCGAATGAATGCACACTTACAATATAAACTTGACCTAAGTCTCTGTTGGATTGATACGCATATAGAATCAATGGATTTGGTATTATAATTTAAGAAGAGTAGACCAATTTATATTTGATAGTTCACGTATGGATTTCAACATGAAGTTTCACGCTTTATCATGATTGGAAAAACTATTGAATAAAATCTAAAAGTTAGTAAATAAGGATCCGAATGAAATATATGTCATCTAACTCAAATCCTTCTTCCACTCTGGCTTCAGAAGTCACTAGTAACTTCACCTCGTTACCTTTTCATAAAAATAGGACCAAAAGAAATCCATGCATCAGATATCTCCACCCATACACAACCTCAATTTCTCATGAATACAACTATTTCCAGTTACAAAATCCTTCATTCCCTACCCAAAATCGTCTTGGATTAAGAAGAGAGGGACAAAGGTTCATCCGCTCTATTATTGGAAATGGTTTATCCATGTTTCTGTGGTTGGACAACTGGTATACACTTGGAACCCCTCTACCAGAGATTCGGTGACAGAATTGTGTTTTAACCTTGGAAGATCATTAGATGCCAAGGTTAGCTCTATTATATCCAATAGGGTGTGGCGGTGGCCAATGGGTAGAAGTGCTGCTGAAGAGAGATTGCTTCTAATACTGCTCCTCATCTCCTTCCCAATGTTTCGAACCTGAATCCAAACGGTCTTTACTCTACTAAACCTGCTTGGGCTGCATTACAGGTTTGTGCTCCTGCGGTGGACTGGAGCAGGATGGTTCGGCTTAAAAAACAAGTCCCTCGTGGGATTTTATTCAGTGGGTAGCTATTCAGTGGGGTGTGGCGCTTTGGAGGGTAACAAATGATAGAGGTTGTGTGTTGTGCCATGGAGGTAGTCACTCATATTTTTTGAATGTCAGTTTTCAGCCATGGTTTGGGATTCAGTAAGACTAATGTGGTGTATCTTCTCCTATTGAGAACCTTGCTTCTGATATCATTTGGGGTGTTCAGTTCTGTAAAGGTAGCTATGTGTGGGCTACCATTTTCAAGCTCAGTCTTGCTCTACTGGAGTATCACATATGGAGGTAGAGGAATGGTAGGATCTTCCGTCAGATTGACCATGATTCTGGGAGTGTTGGGGGGAATATTGTGGAGGCTCTGGTGGCTTGTTCTTGGCAGAATGTGCCAGAATCTACAGAGAACTATGGGATTTGTATAGAAGCATCTTGTTCCCAAAAAAAAAATTAAATTAATTATGTAAAATCTCTCCAGAAAGACAATAACTAGCAACACTATTAGAGGTGTTCATACCGAACAGTAAAATTTGGAACACGGCAACCATCAATTTGCTATCGCTTTTGCCCCAATTTTCAAAGCAAACAATAAAAAAATAGTAACACAAGGCCCTGCAAAATTACATACTTGAATCTTTTCATCGCAGATTATCTGAAAACTGAAAAACATGAATCCTAGAGGGAGGGGGAGAGAGATTACAGCGCAAGCGATGAAGTTGAGGACTACGATGTGACGTTGAGTAAGGTTCCAGTGGGAGAGCTGAAGCGAAGAGGGGGGCGGAGATCCGACGGTGGAAGTGAAGTGAGAGGAGGTGGACGGCATAGACGAAGTATTGACGGCTTCAAAAGAGAGAGAAGCCAAAGGGCGTTTTGGTAGCCGGAGAGTCGATGGCCGGCGAGAAACGAACAAGTTTGCTTGTTTGCAGTTTGATGATGATTTGATTGCAGGACTCGATGCCTGCAAATTCAGTGCACTCAACATTTCTCTCTCTCTCTCTCTCTCTCTCTCTCTGTGTAATTCACACCTCGCTTGCTCTGTAGCCTCGCAGTCTTCGAGCTTGACCGCGTTGCCTCTGTCTCAGTCCCACAAAAAGAGAGGGACAGTTTTTTGTTTGGGGGTTCCGGTTGCTCCGGTTTGGTCCGGTTTTTGCTCGGTAGCCACTAGCCACCCTATTATTTACATTTACGCATAGGACCAAGTTGAGTTTTCCGTTTGATTTTAACAATCATAATTTAATTACTAGAGAATTCATTTGCTAAAATCAAATAGAAAACTCAGTCCTAATCCTACGTCGGTGGGTTATGGGAAAAGATTAGGAAATGCACAGTATCACGGAAAAACTCTAAATTAATGCCCAGAAAGTTACTGTAGTTTCTTACGGGTCATCCATGGTGGGGGCCTATAGTGAGTAAGCTCACTATACTCCTGTAGTGAGCAATCACAACCGTCCATTCAGTAATCAACGGTTATAATTTCTAGTCAAAATCAAAAACCGAACTGAACCATTTAGCTTGAAAAAATCAAACCAAACCCATTTTGGCGACCTGCTTTTTCGGTTTGTTCGATTTTGTCAGTTTTTATTTCGCTCCTAATTTGTGTTCCTATCAACTGTGAAAATGGAAACAAAAATGAAAAACCGTAATTCTGTTCATCAAACTCATTTTTGCTTTGTTAATTAGTATCAAATTATCACTAATTTCTCAAATGGGTGTCCCGTCACTTTTTTTTTTTTTTTATCGAACTCAGAATATTCAAAAAAACACCCAAAGGGCTACTAACCCCAAATCGGAGCCCATCGAAGGACAAAAAACCCCGACAATCGAGTTATCCATGTGGTTTGAATGGAAATACACCGAGTACAAGAAAAAAAAACCCCTAGAGTAGGTAATTCCAACAATTCTAACAGTGCTTAGCCACATGGTAACCATATCCCGATCAATTTCATTTTATCTGTCAATTAGCCACATGATGTCATGATATAACGTTTAAGGAATTCAAACTAACCAAGATCAGCTACTATCCGGCTCGACTCGTTCAAAGAATGACTCTTCTCATAAAGAAGCTAAACTCGAACATATTTTGAAATTCGTTATGTATTCAAAACAAACTTGAATAACTTCGGCTCGTTTATCACCCGTAGACCCAGTCACCCAGCAAATACTGCACAAAACCCACCAAAATCACAACACCAGAGAGAGACTCGGAGAGAAAAATCCCTTCCATTTACATCTCATATTTACAAAATAATGACATCATATTCTCCTACAAAATTCTTCCTTCCAAGTCCACAACAAACTTTCTTCCTTCCAAGACCTCAACAAACTCTCTCCCCTACTACACCAATTTACCTCCCAAATTCATATACACAATAATATAACTCTCTAGCTGCTGCTAGTAAGAATAAACCATTCTTTGAACAGTTCTCATATCGGATCTCAAAACTTGAGATACACTAACCACCTTCAAAAATAGACCCCACCTTCAAAACCAGACCCCGGCGATAACTTGATCACCAAGGAGCTCCATGAAAGGCGAAAGGCAAAAGGGCAAAAGGCAAGAAAATCACAAACATTTTTAGACCTTCCTCAAGTCGGTCCTGACGACCTCCACTACAGTTGCATTGCAAAAGAAACACCTCTCACAATTAAGGAGATGCCGAGAAATGCAGCCGAAACAAGACGTATGGGAACACGGTATGAACCGGGCATCAGCTTCACACGCATAGCAGATGCAGCATGCAATATCATTAAAATCTACGTCTCCTTCTAATTTTGCCCTCTCAATTTGCCTGGACTCAGTTTGTCTAATCAGGAGGGCTGACAGTTGCTCCAGTTGCCTCAATTTTGTACTGTAAGCATCTCCTCTGAAGGATCCAGCCTGGCAAATTTTGATTCCGGTGTCATGAAAAGTGGTAGAAAAGAGCGAATGTAATACTATATAGATTATTATCAGACTCGTCCAAATAACACTTCCACAAGCACAGTTCCATAAGTCCACAAAAGAAGAATGCCAAAAACGAAGGCAAAAGATTTCCTCGTCCACATTACAAGTATGGTATGTCTTTAAGGCAAATATTTTAAGCCTGGCACATTCATGGCAAGGTGTCAAACTGATGACGTGAAACTTATAACCAGACTTGTCCAATATGGACTTCACCAAGTCCACATGGGAAGAAGGTCAAAAACAGAGGCACAAGATTGCCTTGTCCACTGTTGGTAGTACAAAAATATTTATGACAACAATTTTACTGGATATGGACATAACGATAATGAGATATGAACTAACCCAATATTAAATGTGCAATATATGATATTATAAGCATATGCTACAACAGAACTTATTACGTTCACTCCGTGTGCAAAGATTTTGTTCAGGATACCACTATAGATGTCAAGCCAGATAACTTTTAAATGACTCAGGATTCTTCAACATAAAACCAAAACTGAAAAACTTATAATGCAGTCATCGACTCATCATACACGAGTCTCAACTTTATGCTAGTAAGAAAAAATGATCTTCTGAAATTAACAAATAACAAATAAATGTACTCTAATGTTAGAAGAACATGTCTTGACTCCTGAATGCCCATCTATACAGCCAAACATGTGATCGTAAGTCTATATCCAGAAGTAGAAATGTGCATGCGCGCGCGCGCGTGCGCGCACACAGAGAGAGAGAGAGAGAGAGAGAGAGAGCACTAACCCAATTGTATTCTAAGAGACACTGGAATCCGCTCAGAACAGTATCAGGGCAGTCCATACTTGCGAATACCCCCACGACATCATTCTGCTCACTGCATTCTGTCTCTGTACTAGCATCTAACAAATTCAAGATAATGCCAGCAAGAGGTGCCAATATCATGCCTCTGTTCACTCTCTCTGGTGGTTGACCATGCCGCCTTAGTGACCTGCCAGCAAGGAATACAAGATAATAGCATCAATGAAAAGATTTGCTAGAACTTGTGCCACATTGGCTGAATATAACTTCCAAAACTAGCATATGGGTTTGGGCAGCCTCCCTCCTCATTGCCAATTGGTTTTGAGTTACATGCTTTAACATGGAATCAGAACTAGTCTTTCTTTCAGAGGCTTTTGGACAAGACTCTCTAGATTGATTGTCCTGTCCAAGGTTATAAAACTCGCTAGGCGCTCCCAAGGCGGTCGAGGACCTTTGAGCTTCCAGCCCGAGTACTCGGAGTCGGAGAGTACTCGGGCGCCCAGCAATTCCTCGGTTAGGGGTCTATTTGTAATTTTTAAGATTTTCTAGGGTAAATATGATATTTTTGAAAAAATATTGGGGTAAAGCGTAATTACCACTATATATATATTTCCACATCGCGGCAGCACTATAGCAGTTCATAAGTTCATCACAGCTGTACACAGCTGTAAAGAAGTCTTTCACCGTAAACAATGCAAGGCAATAAAAAATTAATAAAAGTGCACTGTGCTTTTTCTCTCTTTCTGACTGTTGCACCCAAAGACCCAGAAAAAACAGAGCATGCAGCATCGGGGAGAGAGAGAGAGAGAGAGAAAGAGAGTAAGCAACCAACACTCGATGAAGACGACGACTGAGATCGAAGTGGGTGACGAAGTCGGTGAACATGAGAACGACGACCGAAGAAGTCGGTGAAGATCTGTGACGAATTTCTCCAACTTTTTTCGCGTTAATCCGACTTCTTCCCGACTAGGCAAGTCGGCGACTAGCCACGCCTTGACCTTCCAGCAACTATTCGGCGACTAATCCCGACTAGTCCCCGCCTTAACCTTCCAACGAGGACATCCACCGACCAGGCCATAGTCGCCTCAGTAAGGCACCTTCCAGTGAGTAGTCGCTGAGGACTCGGCCAAGTTGGCCGAGTTTTAGAACACTGGTCCCGTCGTATGTGCCTAAGTGCAACTTGTTTTGTTTTACTCAAGTTATGGATCTTGTTAGAGCTTGTCCCACATTGGTTAATTACAACCTCCAAAGCTAGTATATGAACCTGGGCGACCTCTCCACTCATTGCCCTATTGGTTTTGAGTTAGATGCTTTAACATAGTATCAGAGCAAGGCTTTCGAAGGCTTTTGAACAAGACTATGTCATTGATGGTTGGTTCCCCCTTTTTTCGTCGTTGATGGTTGATCGTTGCCATATATGTTGAAACATTTGTCTAGCTCACCACGTGCAGGGGAGTGTTAGAGCTTTTCCCATATTGGTTAATTATTATAACCTCCAAAACTAGAATATGAGCCTGGGCAGCCTCTCCACTCATTGCTAGTTGGTTTTGAGTTGGATGCTTTAACAGATCCTTTGGTCACCTCTCTAAGTGCAGGGGAGTGTTGGAGCTTGTCCACATAACTTCCAAAACTAGCATACGACCTTTGGTGGCCTCCCTACTCATTGTATGTTGGATTTGAGTTAGATGATTTAACAAGATATATTGTAACCCTGAACAACATAAATTCTAATATAGGTCAAAAATATAATGATTAATCAAGAGACATCTTGAAGTAATTGATACACTGGTAGATGTATTGTAGTTATCAGTACCACAATTTCTCAAGAGAACATACACTTTTGGCCATCTTACATCTCGCTTCTGAGTGATACATGATTCCTACAACTGATGAATTTACATGATGCATCTTCTAAGTCTAAACAAACCCAACCAAATGTAAGAAGTTTCCATACATTAAGAAAAGAGATATACAATCTACAGACACGTCTACAAACAAAATGACAGACTTCGTAACAGTGTTCTAGGGGTCATCTGGAAGAGAGCAAAAACTTCACAGTTACCTACGTTACATGGACCGGGTACAGATGTTGGGTGTGGTCAAAGCGTAAAAGTATTGGATTCATCTGACTCTTATGCCAAGCTCACTGATATATCTTAAATACTACTGCCGCTATTTGATCTTCTACTTGCTATTTTTGACATCCACACCAAAACAGGCCGAAAAAAACTACCAGCACTGAATACGAACCGACTCGGTTTGATGTTTTCACAAGTCAGTTACATATACTAATACCCGTACAAAAAGTATCTGTTCAATGGCCATTTAGCTCAAAACTGGACTGATTTTAACCCCAAATGGCAGCCAAGAAAATGATTTTATATATATATTTATTTATTATGTATATCTAGATATCATTGTGAAGCAAAGTCCCACATCGCCTGGGTACCAAAGTAAATGAAATATACTCCCTCCGTCCCCAAATTTTGGTTCCTCGCTCTATTCTAACCGGATAAAAAACTAGTTATAACTTTAAATCGGTAATGAATTTTATATGCAATATGGATCTTGTTTGATAGATCTCGATTAAATCTATAAGACAATGTTTTTAAAATCACGTAAAACAATGTAAATTATGAGATATAATCAATTGAAAAGTGGCACGAACTTCCAAAAGGGACAAATAAATGGGGACGGAGGGAGTATAAGCGTGAGGGCACCCTCACTTCATGAGCTAGCTCAACTCCAAATGGTAGTTTTTTTCGGCCAGTTTCGGTGTCGATGTCAAAAATAGCAAGTAGAAGATCAAATAGCGGCAGTAGTATTTAAGATATATCGGCGATCTTGGCATAAGAGTCAGATGAATCCAATACTTTTACGCTTTGACCACACCCAACATCTGTACCCGGTCCATGTAACGTAGGTAACTGCGAAGTTTTTGCTCTCTTCCAGATGACCCCTAGAACACTGTTACGAAGTCTGTCATTTTGTTTGTAGACATGTCTGTAGATTGTATATCTCTTTTCTTAATGTATGGAAACTTCTTACATTTGATTGGGTTTGTTTAGACTTAGAAGATGCATCATGTAAATTCATCAGTTGTAGGAAGCCTCACTTCATGAGCTAGCTCAACTCCAAAAGCTAGCTCATGAAGTGAGAGTGCCCTCACGCTTATATATTTCATTTTACTTTGGTACCTAGGCAATGTGGGACTTCGCTTCACACCCTCCCTCACGCGCAGCGTGCTCACTTGGCAGCACATGTCGCGTGCAGGCAAGAGACATGCACCCTACCCATCTCTGGTACCCAGCTTTGATACCATGTTACACAGTCTTGGGTAGAACTCAACTCCAAAAGCTAGCTCATGAAGTGAGGGTGCCCTCACGCTTATATATTTCATTTTACTTTGGTACCCAGATGATGTGGGACTTCGCTTCACAATCATATCCTCACACAACCAAGCTAATGAAAACAATCTAACACCAATTCATAATAAATAAATAAATAAATAAGTTTGAAATATAGTAGATGATCCACGAAATAGAAAACCTAACAACCAGTAAAAGAGACAAAAGACACTAATATCAAAAGAAGAAAAAGGGAGAGCATGTTACCTTTCTACAGGGGGGAAAAAATATAAAAGGTCCATGTGGATTACTAGATGATGGAGTATTTCTCTAATTGTTCGTTGGTGGTGTTCAACTAATCTAACCCTTTTGCTGTTTTTCATTGTAGACACTAATGTTTTGTCTTATACTAATGGATAGACCACACTATTTTTAATATTTATTAACCACAACAGAAAATGTATTCGGGTAACATACTAGCGTTTCCAAAGCTTGTCCTTCATGTCTCTGCATAAAGAATAATACCAAATAATTAGACCACGCCACGTGACATGTTCCACATGTCTCCAAGTGTGTCCAACTAAAATCCATGTCCCTCTGACACAAACACGGCACCATTTAGGTGCTTCATGCATCATATAATAGAAATTATATGCAAAACTCAACTATCTTAGTGTGAAAGGGTGAGACCCTTCACCGAGTGTCAAGGTTCACAACTTTATAAGAGTCCACGCCACGCAACATATCCGCGGACAATGACTTATCTACTCTGCCAAGCATTAATTACAAGAAAGAACCAAGACATAATTGAAGAAAGCACCAAAATTCTAAAATAAAATATTAGCAGCTGCAAAAGAGTTCACTCATAGAGAAACTTACAGTTCAAAAGACTCAGGATCGTCTGATGAGGTGACATGGTTTAGTATAAAAACAATGAATTCAGTGACTCGTCTTAGGTTTGTATCCGCTCCTGACAGGAATGCCTGAGGAATCTCACGTGTACAAAACTCAAGTACCCTTGCAAGATTGCACGATAGGTCAAATATGAAGCTGCATTTCTTTTGTTGAAACTCCAATACCTAAGGACAAATTTAAGAACAATTACACTTTTAAAGGGACAAATATGAATGGATGGAGAAGAAATAGTAACTGAATTACACTTTTACGGTTTTACAGATGGAAAAATGATGAAACTACTAGTAGCTCTCAAGCATTTTGCCTTGGTTAAGGGATAATACTTTTATTTTCTTTTCTTTCTTTGCCAGCTTGAGCCAGCGATCTCTTGGTATATGTAGCTCCCCCTTCCTACATATACAAGATAAATACCAGTCCTAAGCCTTGACAGAAGCAACCTCTAGGGGGAGTGAGGAATGGAAATTAACACTTGGTCCACCCCTTGAGATTCGAATATAGAGTCAATTATACTGTTACAATATAGAGTAGAAACCAAAATGTAATTGTATTCTTCTTCAAAAATATAGCTACAACAAGAATAGTAAATATTAAATAAGCTATATAGCTAACCCTACTAACCACAGTAAACCGTAATCAAGCCAAAAAACTAAACTACACTTAATATAAAACATAAACGACACAGAAAATAAACACACACACACAAAAAAACCTTTGGATGCGACCGCAAAGAGCATTGCGAGTATGCCAAATAGAAAATGAAAACGAGCTTCAGTATGAACCGTGGTGCAGAAATTATCCAACCATAGTAGAGGTTGGAACAAAAGTAGATCAAAGTGGCTGACTGACGATGTTGTAGCAAAGAAAATGGCAATCAATCTCGACCAACCCAGGTCAATAAATTTAGACCTAGGTTGGAAATAAGAATTTGTACGAGATAGAAATGTCGTGGCTATAATTGTATGATCAAGAACAGTGGCATGGACAGTAAAATTCACTAGCAGCGCACCCCAAAGGACTATTAAAAAAACAATCTGTCAAAGCTGATTTGCCTTGGAAGTGCTAAGGGACTCCAAAGATAGGTGACGGTTGTCAAAAATTAAGAAGCACGGACACTTAAAAGGTGGCATATTGTGTCCGACAACGACACTCCTCGGACGCGTCCGATTCTCTTTTTTCCCTGTCCATAATTAGAAAATAAAAATCTAAATACGGACACATGTCCGGCACTCTTTCTTTAACGTGTCCAACACTTCTTTTGTGTCAATGACTAAGACATGATTATGTTATTGACACTTTTTAGACACTTGCTCACATATGATTATCAAAGATTTCGGAATTTGACATTTCACAATGATACGTGTTACAGCTTGTCCCACATTGATTAATTATAACCTCCAAAACTAGTATATGAGCCTGGGGGGCCTCTCCACTCATGGCTAATTGGTTTTGAGTTGGATGATTTAACAAGGTACTAGAGCTAGGCTTTAGGAGGGACTTTTGGACAAGACTCTCTTGATTGATTGATCGATCGATCCGTTGTTTGTGCCATAAGTGCACCTTGTGTCAGTATAATTCCAATGTTATGGATCCTTCGTTTACCTCTCCACGTGCGGGGGAGTGTTAGAGCATGTCCTACATCGTTTAATTATAACCTCCAAAACTAGTATACGAGCCTTAGGGGCCTCTCCACTCATGGACAATTGATTTTGAGTTGGAAGCTTTAACAGCTATGTTACAGTGAGTTTGAGTTCGGTTGAGCATAACAAAGATGGAACTCAATGCAGTTCTAGGTTACAAACGCCTAGGAGAACTTTACTTGGTAGTTGCAAATAACAAGTACAGATAACCTGGCAATCAGCAGAGGTAACCAGACCTGGTTATTCCACTAGCTAATTATGCACATTAGTTTAGTTCTGAAAGCTGTTTAACTTCTCAAAGAAGATAAAAATGATATACAGAACTTGTTTGGCAAACCAAAATGGGAAAGTTCACTGAAAAACCTAATATTCAAAGAAACTGATTTTCTTATTCAGTGGGAAACGAAAAATATACTAGATTGAATGCATTATGACATAGGCAAGGCTTTTGATCAAAAGGGACAAAAGAAAGAGATTATCTCAACTGTGTTTAAAATAAACAAACTCTGTAGATTTGATCATAGCCAAAAAAATTGAGGGACAGGAGAAGCACCCTGCCTAGGCGTTTAGGCTCCCCTTTTCCACCCGACTAGCACGTGATTTATAGAACATTGAAATATAATAGAGTTAATCTACCTGTCCCGTGCAACATTTGTTATCGATGAATATTAACAAACATAAATCTATACAGCTACTGTAATTAGCATCCAAAGTTCGATGCTTGGAAATGATCCAAGACAGTAAGCAACATCAGATTCTTCTAAAACATTGTTAAGCAAAAGATATCTAAAATATTGTTAAGCAGAAGATACCTAAAATAGTGTCGAGCAAAAGATAACCTTTTGAGAAAAAATATTTGTTCTACAAAAACGGTCTACCTTGTACTTCTCTTGCATTTCCCGAACTGAAACTGAGAATTCAGTCATTGCCCAGCTGAGGGTGTTGAATAGGCGATTGAGGAACGCTGAGAATAATTCTTCATCATGGATGCAAGCCTCACGTAGCAATCTCTTCAGAAACAAACAAAAAAAGAATTGCAGCCATAGAAAGTTAGGAGGAGGAGGGGTGTTGTTTGGGGGGGGTAGTATTGTTTAATCCAGAACCAAAACACAACATACAGATACCTGAAAAACAAATGAGGATGAGGATGATTCTCCATGCTTTGAAGAACCAAAGCCGGAACCTTTGCACAATCGCAAAAGTATATTTGTCACAGGAATCCAGGATCTATTATCAAATGCCGACAACAATGCTTTTGGCATTTCCTGGGTGGCTGCTTCATTGTTCTCAAAAGCAGCCAAAAACTCCTTGTACTGTACCAAGACTGAGATAGATTGGAGAAGCAGATCCCTCAGCTCAGCACTTGATATTCTTGGATCATTGAAGTGGGTAACAACAAAAGTAACCTGATCGATATGACATACAAGACTTTTAGATTCGATGGAAGTTGACATAATTCAACATTCTTGAGTTACATAACTGGCAAATCATGTGCCAAATCAGCAGCAAGGCATAACAAAATCACATGACAAGTTTCTTACAAGAGCTAAAGACAAGGCATGGCAAATAACATTTTAAAACGAACCCATACCATAATTGATTTTCCTGCTCTACACATCACACTATGACATGGTTGACCATGAAAAAAAAATTAGAGAAAAGAAACTTTAGAAGCCAAAGCAGCCAATATTGAATAGGGCGGGAGCGGGTTGTTACACTTGTAACTTCCAATTTTATTTTCACTAAAAAACCAAGGTATGCAAATGCATAAACTATGATATACTAGGTAAAAATGCTGATGAGTGCATACAATTTAACAAATGAAATAGTAAAACTACTCAGACCCTTATGCCCACACATACACATACTATTCATCATCTATGGTCCCACTCCCACCAATCAACACATAGAAGCTTGAAGAAGGATAACAGAGACATACGAAAGAAGCAAGTCCTTGCTTGATTAATATAGCAGCAGGTACAAATGGAGGATCACTCTTACGTAACACATGAAAGCAGTCAACCTGCAAAACAACAGAGAAAAGTAACACATAAAAAACTTAAAAAGAGAATAAATGAGAACAAAGGCCTGAGCCTATAAAGAACTCTACATACTAAGTAGTTGTAGAATGAAAAATCATGTCTGAATGAATAAGCAGAAAGTGGAATTTCCAAAACATTTGCTTAACAAGGCACTTGAAAACTTTCCAATTGCTATTTCTCAGTTCATAGAAATACACATGTTGAGCAATCTAATGGAAGATTTCTGGACTGTAACTACAATTGCAAAAGCAGAAATTGAGATAAAAGGTCAAAGGTGCCTGACCCCAAATACAAACTCAGTACAGCTTTCACAGAAAATAATTTGCATCCAGAAATTCAGTAATGCTGCAAACAAGGAAGGGGGCTATAGTTGGCAAGAGAACAAAGGTGGCATGGAACTTGGATAGCCTTGATGACGGTTATTTGAACTTATCTTTGAAGTGCAAAGCAGATTTGGGTCTATTTTGAATAGTTGGTTCTCAGGAGGCATTATCCCCTCTTTGAACAATGTTTGGAATTTGTAAGTTCTTTCGAGGAGATATGATGCATGAGAGAGTCATCTTGTACGTTTCCTTCTTAACATACACAAATCAAACAAAGGCTTGTGTCCCAATCAAGTGGGGTCAGCAACATGGCTCTTTCTTGCCATTCTGGTCTGTCACGGGCCACATAATCCATTAATTTTACTGAATCCATTTCCTCTTTCACCACCACATCCGATTTTAATTTAGGCCTACCCATCCTCCTTGAATTGCCATTGGCAATCACATCGCTAATGGCCTACCCATCCTGAACCATACCAAATGTAACTCTTTTATCAATCTCCCTTCTTTCCTATAAGCAATGAAGTTCTTGACCACTTATAAATAAGAAACCTATATATTGACAGCGAAAAGCTAAAATTAAGGAGGATGCTTCAACTACATTAAGGCACAGAAACTGAAGAATGCAAATAAACCACCAACTTCTTCCCTTGCATTGGCCTCAACTAGCCATAACATCCACCTAACAACTTGTAAAGAGGTTAAGTAACAACTCCCTCAAATTTCAAAAAACATGCAACTTAAACAAACACTCGTACTAGAAAAACCAATTCTCCCAAAGTCACTTCCACAAACAAGTATCCTTAGCCCATTAAGAATGGTTGAACGTTCCACTCTCATGGAGGTTCATTCCTGACAAACAGAAAGATGCACGGTCTCATGATCTGCCAAACGGGATACAACTTTCTGGTTTCTACCCCAGTATAACCCCGGCCATTTCCCCCACCAGGATCACCACACCACAGGAACCAAACAAAAGGGATCGTGAGCATACATCCAATAGTGCAATAAGATTGTCAAATACCATTTCATGAAGTGCTTTCTATATCAACAGCGGCTTTAAAAGATCCTTCTAAAAAGTGGCTAAAAGATGTGGCTGGAAAAGAGATACCTGTTGTTCCACTAAAAAAAAAACAGTTTTTTTCAAAAACCAAGACAGGTCATTCTCTCACAATACATCACATATAAAACTGTGAAAAACCAGTTTATTTTAAAAACTCCCTTAGTGACACCCTCAAGAGTTTCAATCACGTAATATGGCGGCTTATACTCTGGAAGGATGACCTGCCAAGTGCCAACTATGCCTATAAGTGCGAATGAAAAGGCTTATGTACTTCTATTCTTTGCTTCTCTTCTCACTTGTTTCATTCGGTTATCAGGGAGAGGCTAATTGCTTGTGTGAATGCCTATTATTCAATTAAAAATCATACAGTGGTCACTTTAGAAAAAACAATTACAAAAGACCACAGATGCATGCCGTGAATGGTGTTCTCGAGCATCAATTCACCGCATAATCCACACAGCTAGGAGCATGACTACAACAGGTACTTTCAGGCCCAGTTGCTTAAGTATATTCAAGGAATAACAGTAACGTATATACAGAGTATATACTCTTAAAGCCAAAGACAAATTTGTTATCGATAATAAATCCACATGCAATCCTAAGGGTTTTCTGAGTGCCTCAACAAGCTACTTAAAAAAAATTCTCGTCAAAAATTCAACAAAAGCAAAGAAATCTGTATGTTAGGTAAAGGTTATAGGAATAGAGAATAAGAGCTCGCACAGTTGGCTTGCAGCATAAAAGAATCCAAAACACTGTTTGAATGCTCTAATTGAACACAAAAAAGGAAGATCCATGTACCAGTGTTTCCAGATAAAATTCCGGAACATAGAGGAACACCGAATCCACTTTGCTCACAACCAGAAGCAATTGAACAATCCACATGCATGCTGCATACATTCCTCTTTGCTTCCATTGAGAAAACAAGGATATACGATACCTGTAGAACAGAACAGTGATAATAAATAAGAGTATCAATACAATAAAAATACACACTTTTTTCCTTTTGTCAAGACAAAGTACCAAACTAAAGTTAGCAAATCCAACAACGAATGAATGATTGCTTCCGTAACTATCACGTTGCTTCCGTAACTATCACGCGCACGCGCATATAAAGATATACATGTGCAAGTGTTTGACCTATGAGCAGTAGGCACCATGTACTCCCATGCATTTGACAGAGGTTCAAATCTCACTAACTACTACTAACAATGCTGACTTTCGCTGAGACCAAAAGAAAAGTGAAGATATATCCAAGTTATCCAACATAGATGCAGACAATATGCATGTACATTCACCATTCTAATTAGCAGTCAATTAATAAGATAGATAGATCTGGTTAGGCAACAAATCTGCCTACCATTCAATGATCACAATGCACAAACACTATATGACGTTGTAAGAAATGAAAATCCGTGAATTGGTAGGGGTGGCACCAACTGAACAAGTTGAGAGAAAATAAGCTAATAAGGTAGTTTGGTCACATATAACAGAAACAAGTGCATGTAACAGTTAAGAAAAGAAGCAGTACATGGAATAGTTAAGAAAAGCGACAATGTTTTTTGTTTATGGAGATGCTAGGGGAAGGAGGGCCTAAAATCAACGTGGGATGTGGATTTCAAAATTGAAACAATTTAGTAAATTTCAGGGATTATATAGTCCTTGACAACAACAAAAAAGGATTCATAGAGCAACCCCAATCAATTGGACAGAAAGCTTAGTTTAGTTGTGTTTGGTTTGGTTTAATTTATAATGCTTTTGCAAGCAGCAACGAAAAAAGTAACCATCAAAAGACCATTCTCCAATTGAACAAATTTTCTTATCCCAGGCACTCCAAGTACAACCATCGGGAAACTGCGAAGTGAAGTCCCACATTGCCTGGGTACCAAAGTAATATTAAGTATATAAGCGTGAGGGCACCCTCACTTCATGAGCTAGCTTTGGGGTTGAGTTCTACCCAAGACCGTGTAACAGAAACCATACCAGCAGACATACTTAACCAACAGATAAATCAAAATGCTCTTAAAGACATGGCCATGCTTTGGAGCAAAGAAAGGTGCTAAACAACAAAATTAAAAGCCAAGTAGGCGCAAAATCCAACTATCCAAATTCTAACAGACGAGAACTAATTGTATCACCCCCACATCACAAGTTGCGTTCCATTCCTTCCTTCTCCTCCAGCCCAGTGCCCACATAAAGGCAACTGAACTAACACCGCACAAAAGGTTATTACCCAGTATCGTCTAGCCATTCGGGGTAGGAGTGTGGGTATAAGCCAGACAACCTTTCCAGAAACAAAACAAGCAACACGACAAAGCCCAATTACCGGTAGACATAACGATAAACTGCAAGCACAAAAAACTGAGCATATTTGCAAGTAATTGGAGGAGTAGAGAACAATTAGGACTGTTTTATTGTGTTTGAAGTCTGATAGAGGAAAGGAAGAGAGAAGAGGGGGGAGATGGGAGGAGCACAGTAAAAAGTCTACTTCTACTTTTCAAAATAAACAGGTAAAGAGGAATAAACATCCAACGATACATTTAAGTCCAAACCAAATAAGCAAATTTCCAAGAAAATAGTCTTACCATGCACAATTTCTGACACAATCCATAACTTCTTCCCGATAAACACCACGAGCTTCCTTCAAGCGCTTTAGTTGCTCTCCACAAGCTCGTTCTCGTATTTGTTTATCAGTTTCTTCAAGTAGTGATATTGACTGCGACTGACGAGACATGTAAGATGATGCCTACAATGTAAATGACCTCTTTCAGATGATGGTAACTATGAATCCTTTGGATAGATAGGATGGCACTACGAATTTATGAGATAGAAAAGTTAATCATAGTGCGTATAACAAGCAGGTAAACTTTATTGGTACCAAATCTGTGTTGTCAAAGCTCAAGGTAAAAGAACAAAAAATATAAGGAGATAAAACTTAAAATTGCCTGAATCTAGGAAAGCTTCCGGCAAGCATACAAAACTAGAGGACATTTAAAGGCAAACCAACACAAGGGAAAAAATTGTATTTCAGGGATATAATTGCTTACAACAAAAGCAACTGCAAGTATTTTTTCAAGGCATAGCAGTTAACTTGCAAGCTCATTGCACCAATAAGTAGAAAAAACACTCGATATATGAATGAGGAGTCTCAGAATAAGTGAGGTCTCGTAACGGAAGTGAGTCAAGTGACAAACACAGCAAGTACAATAATCACAATTCTGTTGACAAGTATACACGAGTAATCAAGCAACTGAACTATTCTTCAAATAAACTTTTTGGGATACACTTAATTGATGTTACTCTGTCATTCTGCCATCCCATCAGTCACAACACTGATACAAGAAATTTCTAAAGAAACCAGGAGAGGAAATAAAATTTTCAGACTGGCTGCAAGACAGTTGCAACAATCCTCCTTATCTAGGCACAGAACTGGCAGTCAACAAATTAGCCGGTAACTAAATATAAAAACCCTAACCAGGAATGAGGCTTCAGGTCAATGAGTAGCCAACTATCCCAAAGTGTACAATATGCAGGAAAAAATAATAATATTTCACCATGGCAAAAGCACTTTGGAGCAAGAGAACCTGAAGCTAAGTGGTAATTCAAAACATAAGTGAAACAATGCAACTAAGATGGGCTAAAATCCAAAAACATTTAACGAATGAGCCTCCAGTGATCTTTCATGCCACCCCTGATACAAACATCCATTTACCCACTTTTTTCCTTTTGGACAGGACCCCTTCACCCCACTTATGCATCGAGCTGTTCCAGAGAACCATGTAGTATTTGCCTTATTGCCCCATTATAGATGGAAAAAAAAACCCTTATAAGGAAACCACATAAAACGAGGGAGGAAATTTATTTACCTGTTATACAGACAACAATACCAAGTGAACACAAACTATTAAAAATTGAAAGCCAGAATAGAGTGTACCTACTAAATACGAAATTTAAAGAAAACGCTACCTTACCTGCTTAAAGTTTGGAGCAAGACCCAGATGATATAACATGAGCATAGCATCTAGAAGCTCTTCTTCTTTCAGTGTTGCTGAAGACAAATTACTCTCCGTTGGCATAATCCTCATTTGATGCACTCGCCAATAACCAAACTCGGATTCAGATTGGTCACTTGTGCTGGGTTTCTCTGTTATCTCATTCAGATTTCCAGAACTGCACTCTGAAGCAACATGAGCAGATCTCTCAGGAATAGAGCTAGAATGGCCTTGAGAACCTTTAGCTCTGTAACTGATTAGTTTCTGAGAAGTTCTTGAAAAATCAATATCATAACCAGAACAACAGCATGGCTTCTGCCTACTAGAATGTGTTACTCGAGTTTCTTCTTCATCCAAACATCCTTCCTCCCATCGAATTACTTCTGCTTCCTGATCATCACTAACAGGATGACATTTAGCTAGATGACTGAACGAACCTCCAAAACGAGAAATGTCAACTCGATGGGGATCATCTTTGAGAAACAAGCCTAGGGGAAAGCTTTGTTGGCCACCCCTGTGAAGGAAACCAACGTCATGTTCCCCATTGGTACCACATGCTTTCATCCAGCCAGATATGTCTCCCATAGAAAACCCTTCCGACAGAAAATGAAGAATAACTGTGAACAACGAAACAAGAACAGAGTTGCTTGAAACCCCAGGAGGGGGCAGGTTACGATCTGCACCCCTGTTTTTCAACAGAAGGTTTTGCAAAAATGTCCTAAAAACTGAACCAGGCATCTGAGGAGGCATTGTTGGTGGTATAAACTGCATGACTAAGCAACAAAGGTCCCTGTGCTTCTCCTCAATCTGCAAACAGAACACAGAAAGTAATAGGATATGGATAAGCATGAAACCACTACACGGATACACCACATACCACGATATAGAAACACTCAAAATTCTTAACCAAACAAACAAATGATGCACATTATGCACATGTCAAACCAATATCTACTAGTATTTTGCCATACATTAATAGATCCCTAACATTTACAGGGACCAATATGGATTTGAGCGCATTGATTTAAGAAAACCTGTGTGGAAGTGACAAATTGATATCCCCTGTATCAAATAACATAATAACTTCAGTAACTCCCTTGCCAAGTTATAAGTTGAACATAATCAGTTCAGCTTCAACATCACTCAATCCCAGAGTTTATACCTTACTTCCAAACATACCCAGTGTTTCAAAAGGCAACCTAGATGCTAGGCAGGATTAGTCAGCGCCTAATCGGCTAGTTGACAACTAATCAGCCAGGTGGGATTAAAGATCTAGGCAGGATTAAGCAGGGGTAAACAACATAATTTCGGAAAATTAGGGGGTTAACTGTTAGTGGTAATATACTATTAGGGTTTCAGTGTAGTTTTAATAGAATATAATCATATATACATAAAGACTATACGGTATCATAATCTAATCTAATCGCTGCTACTACTCAATCGACTCTCTGTAGCCCTTATCTCTCTATCGTCTCTCTCTTTTAGATTGGTTATGCATTCTTGTTTTTAACTATAGCAGCTACTAGTACTTGTACAGTTATACACTGCCATGGAAATAAATGATTTAAATATATTGAAAATTTAAAAGCTAAAATAAAAATGGAAAAACCGAATTATCTCTTCTAAGCACCGATTTATCCCCGATTAATCGGCCTAGACCCTAGATGCCCCTCGCTGGCCGAATAGTGACTTTAGAACATTGAACATGCGTTGCACAGATTAACTATCACACATAGAAAGAAGTGTCAACATGAAAAATGTCATTTGACAACTAGGTCGAAAGACTCGAAATGGCACCAAACAAGGCAAATTTAGTACAAGGTTACCAAACCCTGACAACATGAATGTGCATCCAGAACACCAACAAGTTCAATAATGATTTACTCAAACAACTACTCCCTCCATCCCAAAATGGATGTCCAAAATCACTAATCACGCCTTTTAGAAAATCACTCTATGATGAATTATGTATGCAATATGGATCTTGTTTGATAGATCTTGCTTAGTTTTATTAACCAAAGTTTTTAAACTTGTAAAAGGAATTATAAAATGCAAAATATAAATGGTTTTTTGAGAGGCGTGAATAGTGATTTTGGGCATCCATTATGGGACAGAGGGAGTAATTAATAAGTGGCAGGTTCCACACGCAATTGTTACATGTAAAAGACAAAAGACGGAAAAAACATTGGTACCAACAAACCCCCTCCTATCAAAGAGTAACCAAATAGCTTACAACAACAAATTAAGCAGGCCATCTGAGGAGCTATATTTTCTATTCAATTTCTGCATTCATTGACACAGTGCTACATGCCTGATTTGTATCTTCACACACAAGACTTTGACTTAAATGTTACCATTAAGTTCCCCAAATCTGTTTCTCAACCACTTGTAGCAATTTGAATTATCACTTGAGATAATCGAAAGACCACACAGGAATCAAACAAGACTAAATTATTTAAGCTATGCAGGTGAACATATTATGTCACACATAATGGCATACCTTACAGACTGCTTCAGATAAGGCACTTGTGGTAAGCATCATGCTATTCTCATGGGACATGTCCTCACATGAACCAGGCCAACAAACAGAAGGCATCAGACACTGAAGATCCTGCTCGTTGGGATTCTTCCTCGATAGGAACCCTTCAAACAAGAACTCAAAATCTGAAGATTTCCACCAGAGAACCATCAATTCTTGCCGCCTTAGAATGTGACATGCCAACGCAAGATAGGGATATGAGCCCGAGTATGGGCATTCCATAAGAACCAGTGATGCTGTTTTACAACCACATGAGAGGGCATTGATGATGTGTTCAAACATCAGTCCCGAACTTTGAAATCCTAATAACAAATCAATTACCCTATCCAGACTTGCATAATCATGAGGTGGATGCGGCCCGAAAACTTCTATTACGAGTGACAGGAGTGGACCCCAGCCTATGTACTCTTTACTCCCCTCTTCAGTATCAAGTGCAGCGAAAAACTCCTCGCATATCCCATGAGAGACCGGGTGAAAAAGCTCTTCAACAGGCACAAACCTCTTCAATCTTCTCAATTTCTCAACAGAACTGATTTTTGTCCTCTCAACTCGTTGCATCTCCAACAGCCTCGCTAAGCAATTCAGCAATTTAGTGGCAAGGTGGCTTGTAGATGGTGGAGATTGAATTGGAACAAAACCATCAATTGGATATTTAAAGGGGCGGCCCCCAAAATTTATCTCGCACCGCTCACCTTGAGAAAGAGAAATGGCAGGATAATATCCCAGTCCAGGCACCATCCTGCGAATTCCACTAAATGCTATTCCAAGCGGGAAACCGTTCCTGTAGAATGAGATCTCATCATGGTCCAAATCTATGCAACATCCAATTACATCACCAACAACCCACGGTTGACCGTAAGGCTCAGCTTCTTTATTCCATTTACGTTCCCTTTTGCCGTCATACGCGTAAGAATCTTCAGCATCTCCTACACCCTTATGATCACTGAATGGGCAAGAAACAGTTGCCCATCCAAGCTGTTGAATACCAGAAGTTTCAAGAATCACTTCGTACATCCATTTTCCTTTCCAGACGCAGAAATCTGCCCTTGCACTACTGAACATAGCATGGCTTTCCACAAGAAGAGGTGGTTTAACAACTCGAATATCACCACATATGCTAGATTCTTCAATTGTAACAAGGGGTCCACAACCATCACCAGCAGAGAATGCTCCATCTGAATTTCTGACACCGGTGTCCAAATTTGCATGATACTTCAAGAATTGATTCCTTATGATGCACCGAACAATACTAGAATCAATTGGAGATGTCAGCAGATTAATTGTTTTGTAAGGGAGGTCGAAAATGTGTTCAAGAGTTCTCTCTACAGACTGGTCGCCAAAATCATTATAATATGAAACTAGGCGGCTCTTTTGAGAACTCCCTCCCTTATCCTCGCCGTTCAAAACCACAGCCAATCCAGAAGAAAGCCCACCAACACGCAGGCCATCTTCTGCCATTCGTGAAAGCGGCAAGTGAGGCAACCCCAAATTTGTTTAAGTATGAGTTAACCACTGTCAATCCTAAGGAACTTACTTGAAGCCCTAGAAATCAACCACCCTCTTGATCACAAAACTTCCAATTTCGCAATTCATACAACTATGTACGCTTCATAGACGACTCCCTTGCATTGAAAACTAAACCTTTTCTCCGAACTGAAAAAATCCAACCAAATTAAATTACAAAGGAAATCGATCCTTCAAGATTTCCAACATTCTCATCCAATAATTCAGCCGAGCAAGCAACTCAGCCCTCCATTTTCTTCGAAACTAAGACAGCAGTAAACTGCAAAGGTTGAAATTTCCCCTTTTCAGCCCCGTTTTCTCGGTACACCAAACGAATAACTCCGTATTCCCAAAAAAAACCGCACAGAGGCTAGAAAATCAAAGGAAACTGATCATTTCGCTGCAGTACGCCACCAATTCACCCCGAAATAAATAATCGCCCAAGTTTATGCGCTAATTACCGCAGTACTACACATGAAATTACATGAATTACTTACAGGTTGTGGCGTGGAATAGACTCTGTGGTCAAAACTAGGGTTTTGCAAAGCTCCATTGACGCATATGCTCCGAGAGATGCTTTTAGAGAGAGAGAGAGAGAGAGATTGGATATTGCTTGTACGACTGGCTCTTCTACTCGTTCGCCATAACTCGGGAACTGGACGATTACGGGCGAACCCCAGCTGTGGGTTTGTTTTACGCTGACTTGAGCCCTAAAGGAGTTATAAAAGGACGCGTGTTGAGCCCAGGTTTCAAGTGACGTGGCGGTTTTGCTAAAATACGCAGATCGGTCAGCGTAGCCGCCCTCGTGAAATTGTACAGTTGGCCGCCGTTCGAAATCGTGTACTCCTGGTTTGGTGGTTTAGCTTTTAGGATAAATTTCAGTTACCTCCCCTGATGTTCTAACAAATACAGAGAGCTCCCCTGTACTTTTTGAAATTCTAATTCCCTCCCTAACTTTTCAAAATAATTGTTACTTACCTTCCTTGCCGTTACTTTAAGGTTAACGGTGTTAATTTTTGCGTCAAATAACCATAGTATCCTTAGTATCTATGTTCTCCACCAAAAAAAATTTATTTTTTTCAAAAAATAGAGTTTAAAAAGTTTTTCTAAAAAAACGTTTTTCATATTTAACAAACACCTTATAAATAAAAAGTATTGAAAAGAATTTTTTTCACAAAAAACTCTTTTGAAATTTTTTTGTTGCAAATAGTTTTGTGAGTGAAAAAAAAAAAACTAATTTTCGAAAAAAAAATTTGAAACAGTTTTTTGAAATGCTAAATTTTTTAAAACATTTTTTTTTTGATAAAAAAAATTAGTTTATGGTAAACCAGTATTTAAAAAAAAAGTTTTGAAAATATTTTTTTCTAGATCAAAAAAATGAATTTCATAAAGAAACTATTTAACAAAACTATTTTCAAAACTAGGTTTTTTTTTCCAAAACTATTATTTAAAAAACTGAAAAATAATTCTTTGATACTTTTTGTTTAAAAACTTTTTTTTTTAAAATGAAAAATGGCTCAAATTTTTTATTCTAATTTTTTTAGGGTGGAGAATATATATACTAAGGGTACTACAGTTATTTTACGCAAAAAGTTAACACTGTTAGCCTTAAAGTAACGGCAATGGAGGTAAGTAACAATTATTCTGTAAAATAAGGGACGACAATGGAGGTCAGCAACCTCAATGGAGGTAAGTGAAATTTACCCTAGTTTTTAAATTCTTAACATTTTTTATTTCTTAAATTTCTGAATTTTGGCCTATTTTGGCTAAGTAAGTTAGTTGGCTTTTTTTTTTTAATTTGTCTTTATTCACTTTGTTTCGCATTTGTTAGTTTCATGTCAATTTATTGTGGATTATTGGTTCATCTCGACGAGATGAATCAAAAAAAAGTAAATTATGATCCACACTCAAATTTTTCAGAATAAACCAAAAAAAAAAAACTTTTTGGTTGATTTTTCGCTTTATTCGAAAAAAATTATTTTTGGATGATAATTTTCTACTTTTCTAATTTCTCTCATCAAGGAGGCTTATTTAGCCAAAAACAAGCCAATAATACTTGTATTATAGAAGTTCGAACTATAATTGAAATCTATCGAATAAGATTCATATTGCATATTTTTTTAGATCCATATTGAAATATATACGCAATCAAAAATGACATGGATTCCAAAAATGAACTAACAAATGCGGATGAAGGGAGTAGATGTATCTCGGTTGATGATATTTTACGTTTGAGGGATTTTCAGTTTCAATAAGTTTGGTGTTTTTTTCCGTTCGATTTGCTTCCGTCTCCAATGGAGAGATTCCCTCTAGCCGTTGGAGGCGGCAGTTTGTGTCTGCTGATGTTACATTTAACGAGTTCTTACCATTTTATTCAGATACTATTGTTAGAAATGAGTCTATTTTTTCTATGGCGGTACCTTCTGTTCCACCTCATCAACTCTTGCAGGAGAAACCTTTGCAAGTATACGATCGTCGTGACAAGGTACCATTAGCTCCACCCGTGACCGCCCCGACATCTTCCTCATCGCATGATCCGGTAGTCTCTTCTCCCTTGTCTGATCTTGATCTTCCTATTGTTATTTGTAAAGGTACTCATACTTGCACTTCTCATCCTATTTCTCACTATGTCTCGTATGATCATCTATCTCCGTCTCTTCGTGCCTTTACTTCACCTGTCTCTTCCATACACGTTCCTAACACTGTACAGGAGGCCATTTCTTTGTCTAAGTGGCGGGGTAGCAATGGAGAGTGAGATGACTGCTCTCCATGAAAATGGCACTTGGGAGTTGGTTTCTCTTCCACCAGGAAAGTCTACTGTTGGTTATCGGTGGGTCTTTACGGTCAAATATAATCCAGATGACATTGTTGAACGACATAAGGCCTGCCTTGTAGCCAAAGGCTATGCCCAGACATATGGGATTGACTATGCTGAGACTTTTTCCCTTGTTGCCAAGATTAATTCTGTCCGGGTGATTATTTCTTTGGCCTCTAATCTTGGCTGGCCCTTGTATCAGCTGGATGTTAAGCATGCTTTTCTACATGGTGATCTCATCGAGGAAGTCTATATGGAGCAACCTCCAGGGTTTGTTGCTTAGGGGGGCATTCTCAGGTTTGTCAACTTCGCAAAGTTTTATATGGTCTAAAGCAGTCACCTCGAGCCTAGTTTGGTCGGTTTAGTGAGGTTGTGCTAGAGTTCGGTATGCGTCAATCACATTCGGATCACTCTGTATTCTTCAGATAGTCGGAACGGAAAAAAATAGTGCTGATTATGTATGTGGATGGCATCATCATTACTAAAGATGATCAGTACGGCATTGATGAGTTAAAGTAGTTTTTACAGCGTCAGTTTCACACTAAAGACTTGGATAAACTGCGGTATTTCCTGGGTATTGAGGTAGCAAGATCCAAGGATGGGATTAGTTTGTCCCAACCGAAGTATGCTTTGGATATTCTTGAAGAGACAGGTTTATTGGGAGCAAAACCTATGGAGACTCCAATGGATCCTAATGTGAAGCTTTATGTTGATCAGGGGAAAATATTTCCTCATCCAGACCGGTATCATCGCTTGGTTGGCAAGTTAAATTATCTTACCAATACGCGTCCGGATATCTCATTCGCTGTTAGTATGGTGAGTCAGTTTATGTCAGCTCCTCGACTTACACACTAGCAAGCTTGCCTTCTTATTGTAAAATATCTTAAGGCTCATCCTTGACGCAGTCTATTTTATCAGTCCAATGGTCATTTGCATGTTGAAGCCTTTACTGATGTTGATTGGGCAGGATCACCATGTGATAGACGATCCACTACTGGGTACTGCACTTTTGTTGGAGGCAATTTGGTCACATGGAAAAGTAAGAAACAGATAGTTGTTGCAAGGTCCAGTATAGAAGCGGAGTATCAAGCCATGGCACACACATCTTGTGAAATTGTGTGGTTGAGAGGTTTACTCGAGGAGTTAAGTTTTGGTGTGTAGTTACCTATTCCTATGCATTGTGATTAGGGGTGAACAAAAAATCGAACGAACCGAACCGGTTAAATTTTTCGATTTTTTTCTTTCCCCGGTTTGGTTCGGTTCTGTGGAGTAAAAAAATTTTAAATCCAGTTTAGTTCTCGGTTTTCAAAATTGTAGAGTGAACCAAACCGAACCGGTTTTATTATATATATATATACTCATATTTCCTACTTTACTAACCCTAATCGCCTCACCCTCAATCTCCTCTCCTCTGGAGACCTCAACCGACACACTCCAAGTCCACTCCTCTCTCTCTCTCTCTCTCTCTCTCTCTCTCTCTCTCTCTCTCTCTCTCTCTCGAGTAGCGATGGTTGACGGCCGACTAACAGTGCAAAACCTCCCACCTCACTTCAAGATCTGGTTCAGTTCACCGACGATCGATCGAACTAAGGCTCTCTCTCTCTCTCTCTCTCTCTCTCTCTCTCTCTCTCTCTAGTCTAGGGTACTGAACTCCTCTTTCGATTTACTCTAGGGTTATCATATTTACTCTAGGGTTTGGACTTTGGAGTACTGCAGTCTGTAGTTGTTATTTGTGAGTCGACTAAGGTGAAATCTCTCTCTCTCTCTCTCTCTCTCTCTCTCTCTCTAGACCTTTACATACAAATAACATTGTGTAAAAATTAACAACTGTGTTTGCTCTCTGTCATGAACACTGTGGTTTGGAACTTTACATACAAATAACAACTGCTTTTGCTCTCTGTCGTTAACAAAATAACACTGTGACTGTATACAAATTAACACTATGTTTGCTCTCTGTCAAGAATAAACTAAATAACACTGTGTTTGCTCTCTGCCATGAACAAACTTTGGTTAAGGGTACAAATACTCATGTGTTTACTAAATAACACTGTGTTTACTGATTTATGATTGACTTCGTGAATAAGTTTCCAAATACTCATGTATTGTATTCTTATGTTATAGGAATTTTGGACTACCCATTCGAGGACTTTGTTAAGTTTGTTGTATTTTGACTCGGCATGTCAAAGGCAAAGGTACCTTCTGCCCCTTTTAAGTTTTTACACGTTCCTTGGTTCAACTTTGAATTGGTGGTTATTGTCGATTAATGGGAGTTCGGTTGGCTTGTTGGCTTGTTGCTCTGCATGTGATTTTATTTGATTTTTGTGTGGTTGCATTGTTTCTCTTGTAGATGGATGTATCTGGGCTTACAAATATTGGGACTAATATGATTGATATTGATAATGATATGCAAATTGATGATGACCCCATCTTAGGGAATACTGAGGAAGATGAACCCAAAAAAACGAGAGCAAAACGTAAGAATTCTTCCTTTGTATTCTTGATCCATACAGGACCTCTCCTTTCTCTCTCTCTCCCAAAATGGCGGAGGCCCTTATTTGTGCGCAAAATTGGTTGAGGTACCCATGCGAAATATCTCTTCGAGATATGCTAGATGAGGTGGAGGAACTTGAATTGGGTACAACTACTGCCAGTATGGATTTGGCTTCGATAGATTACGAGATATGTTTGTTTTAGTTTTGTTTTACGTATTTCATGTTTTAAGTTGTTCGATGTTTCCATGTTTTTGTTCTTTTTTAGTGGTTGCGGAAGCTAACTTGGAGGAGTCATGTGTCACGGAGGTATAATTTGAAAAAAGATAGGTAAAGGGAAAGCGAGGTAATGTACTAACTTTCTTCTCTTGCTTAAAGCTGTTGCTTTTGTGTTGTTAAGTTATGCATGTATGGGCTGAAATTCCTGTTTCATTTTGCCTCTGCTATGCAGAAAGTGAAGTTGGACAGTGAGCAGCAATTCAACCCTTGAAATAATTTCTTTTTCAAATGCCTTTGAGACTAAGTAATTGGACTGTAATGTAGACTTAGTTTTTGAGATTTGGTTGTGTTTAAGACTAAGTAATTGGACTGTAATGTAGAGTAAGGAATTCAATCAATTCATGGCGTTGTTTGAGACTTAGTGTTGCTGCTGGAAAGTGCCACTACTTAGTGTTGTTTGAGACTTAGTGTTGTTGTAATTTTGCTACTGTGCTGCTACTGTACTATTGTTTGAGACTTATGTTGTTGTAATGTTGCTACTGTGTGCTGCTACTACTATTGAATGTGGATTGAACCTAGTTTTAATTGAGCTTGAAAATTGTGCTGCTACTGCTAGTTTTAATTGTGCTGCTACTGCTATGTAATGTTTCCTAGTTTGAACTTCAATAGATTTGGCTTGACCCAATTGTAGCTTGAACTTGTGTTGCCACTGCCATGCTTGCAACCTATTTGGAGCTTGAATGGGCTAAAAAACTTCAAAAGTTCAAATGGGCTTAAAATTTAATGGGTTGTAAATTTGGAATGGGCTGAAATTGATTTTAAGCCTTAAATAACATTAATGGGTTGTGAATTTGTAATGGGCTTTGGCCGAAATAGGCCTAACAACAGGATCCGGGGGAACCGATCCGAACCGCAGGAACCGAACCGAGAACCGAACTGACCTTCAAAACTCGATTTTTGGTTCCTACTTGTCCCTAAACGGTTTTACTAGGTTCAATCAACCCCCCCCCCCCCCCCCCCCCCGGAACCTAACCAAACCGAACCGGTTACACCCCTAATTGTGATAATCAAGCGGCCATAAATATTGCTTCAAATCCAATATTTCATGAGATAACGAAACACATTGAAGTAGACTGTCATATTGTTCGCGAGGAGATAGATGGTGGTGTGTTATCTACCCCATTTGTATCTACAGGAGCCCAGTTGGCTGATATTTTCACCAAGCCGTTGTTTAAACCACGTTTAGAGTTTTTATGTAACAAGCTGGGATTTTGTGATATTTACTCTCCGGCTTGAGGGGGAGTGTTAGAATAGCTTTTGTCCCACATTGCCTAGCTACATTTTGTATTCACTTTTCTCATAATATAAATAAGGTCTTTTGTGTTTTGGTTCATTAACACCTGTAGACACCCCGATTTTGACCCGAGAAACTTATCAAGCATCCCCGATGATGAAAATGCCCGATAGAGCATGCAAAGCTTGATTGTGAACTTGGAAACCCCTCCAAAACCACCTCAAAAGAAACCCAACCTTGCATCACCTTCTAGTACATTCAAAACCCTCTTTTTTCGATATATAACATGTCCCAATCCATTTTGAAATGAGGGAGATATGCCCATTTTACCGAAACGATTCATTCTTCCGACCTTCTGAGGGTAAAATGGTCACATATTTTGATGTACAAATCATCTTGGGTTCGAACCACTTGGGTTAGAAAGTAGACCTTCCAAGCTTTCCAACGCTTCAAACCATGCGCAAAACGGAGTTCGGTAGCACCCGGAATGGCCCCGCGAAGTTTGAAATTTTGTGCTGTCTCGCCATCCAGGCGCCTGGATTCACCTATTCCAGGCGCCCGAACTCAATCCAGGCGCCTAGATTGCCTTAATGCAGGCGCCTGGACCCTCTCCAGATACTTGGCCCCCAAGGTCAAGTTAGTGGGGAGGAGCGTCTTGAGGATCTTTCAGGGATTTTTCTGCAGAAATCTGTTGGATGTATTGGAGGGAAAATAGGGTAGCACTACTAGACCCCTAAGATGGTCCTCTAAGGGTTCAAGTGGCCCTTTTTGGACCTTGCCTTGCCTATTTATACCACCTCTCCTCCTCCATTTTAGAAGACCAATTTCTCCCTCCTTCCCTTACTGTTATGCTGCTGGAAAATTTCCAGAAACTCCATCCTAAGTTAATCCCTCTCAATCCCATTCATTTTCAACCCCAAAACCCACCTTCTTGCCCCATAAACGCATCATCCATCCATTACCATCAACCACAATCCATCAAGACCAGCTCTCACCTCTTTCCTCCATTGTTATGCTGCTGGAAATTTTTCAGAAATTCCATCCCCAATCCATCCCCCTTTGGTCTATTCATTTCTAGCCTAAAAACCCAACTTCTAGCCCAAAAAAAATCCCGTCTTCCATCACCATAATCTTCTTATTTCAACCATCCACCATCAAACTCAATCAAAAGCCAAAACAATCAGATCTTTACCTTTCCAGAAAATAGAATCCTAGCTCAATCAACCACCAAACATTACCCAAGCTAGTTCCAAGTTCATCAATCAAGCTTCTCAAGGTAGATTTTCTACCAAAGTGTTCAAAAAGGCCCTGAGGGGAACTCAATCAAGTCCTCACTGGTCTTCTATACCAGTAGAGGGTTTGAGAGGGGTTTGAAAATTATCAAGAAAAAGAGTCAGTTTTGTGCATCAGCACTCAATCCAGGCGCCTGGACCATCACTTTCCAGGCGCCTGCATTGAGTCCAGGCGCCTGCATTGAGTCCAGGCGCCTGGATTCACTCCATGCAGGCGCCTGGATTCCCTCCCCATGACCATGATTTCTGCTTTCTTTTGCATTTCACTCAGTTTATGGAATATCATTTGCTTGCATTGATCTTAGATTACTCATGCCACATGTTTCAATCTTCATTATAATGGTCATTTGGAGTATTTCATTATCAAATCATCTAAAATCAAGCCTCTTTTAAGTTCATGTCATGCATTTAAGTTGAGTTTGAGGTCCATGTTTGTTACAGTGCTGCTAAACATCATCTAGAGTGTGTGTAAATTAGTTAAATACATTGCATCTGGAGTTTTCGGTGAAAAATGAGATTCTGAAGTTTCTGTCTGGAGGGCCATTCAGGCACCTGGATTGGCCCTTTCCAGGCGCCTGGATTCAATCCAGGTGCCTGGATCTGCCTAATCCAGGTGCCCAGATTGCCATCCAGGTGTGACATGTTTGATGCTTGTGATCATTTCCTGAAACTTCTCCTGGCAGTTTGGGTGAAATTTAGCATAGTTTTAGCACTGAATATACTTGTATTATCCACACATAGCATTTTGCACAAGCATCCACATACATTCCATTGATCTTTTTGATACATTTTCGAGTTTTCACATGAATATGTGTTCAAAGTTCATTCAAATGACATTTTCAAAATCCCTAAAGCATCGAGTAGAGACCGGCAATCGTGTCGGGCGAGAGGGGTGCTTTGAATTCCTTCCCCTCTCGTAACCTAGCTCCCGGACCCGAGAAATCTCAATAAAAGCAGACCAGTGAAACATTTTCTATTCCAAGGGCAAAAGAGTCATTTTTCAAATGGTTTCTCGGGTATGGTCCTCAAATGCGGGTGGCGACTCCATTCAACCAATCAAACCATTTTTCAAACCAAATCAAAATCAATTTCGTGAACATTCGCTCCGCGGGGTGTTCACACACCCTTACACACTTCTCTCTTTCTCTCTTCTAAATAACAATTTTCAACACATTCATCAGTAACTAGGCAATTTCACATTAAGGAGTCAAGCTTCAAGTTTCATAATAGTTTCCATGAAAAGCTTGACAACATTTCCATGTTCTTGTGCTATAATGAAGAAAAAAGAAAGAACAGGAGAGCTGTAGACTTGTAGCCAAACCAAACTTCCTAGTTCCCTCCCATATGCAGATTACGACTTCAACAAAATATTGACAGAACATATGCACCAAAAGAGTTGATGCAGCTTCTAACCTATGTTGTAGACCGCTTCAACCTCTTGCCACGACATGACATTCTTCTACGTCTGTAATCCCTTTCTTCAGCTAGTAACTCCTCCCTCGTCTTTGTTTTATTTGCATCCTAACAAGAACACAAGGATTTTGAGACAAAGAAGATAAATAACTGTACCACCATAAAGAACTGCCAAGAAAGGGGGGAAGGGGGGAACGCTTAATGAAACATGATATTGTTTTGAATGCCAAAGAGAACATCTATAAAGCAATTAGCACCTCTTCTATACCATTGTTTACGTAGTCACAAATGGATATTATACAAAATAAGCCGATCATTTAATTGATTGTCTTCCAAGTTCAATTTCATTTGACAATCCTACTCTTCTGCCAAGTAATAAGAAAGTAAAATCCTGAAGGTAATTACCATAACTGGTAAGGTCATGCCAAAAAAATGTACCTGGTCACGAGGCTGCTGCCAAGAAAGACCATCATGGTCAAGTAAAGGCCTATAGTTCGAACATTTTTGCCGCTCCTCATCTGCTCGTTTTGAGAAATATGCATGCTCGGCCATCCTACAAGGAATCCGCTAGGGGTGAAAGAAAAACCGACGGACCGAAAAAACCGAAAAAAACCAACCGATAGGTTCGGTTTTCGGTCGGGGTGAGGGCGGGTTTGGTCGGCTTTGGTTTGGACCGAACTGAACCGATCCGATCAATTTTCGGTTCGGTCTCGGTTTTCTGAAAATTTCTTCGGACCGAACCGAACCGAAATACCCCAAAACCATACCGATTTGGACCGATCAATCAAAGCCGTCCATCTTAAACAAAAAAAAAAACAACAACAACAAATCTCAGCCATCCATTTCAATCTTAACCGTTCATTTCAATTTTAACGCCGGACCGAAAAATCAGAAAAAATCGACCGGACCGAACCACCCCAAACCTATTTCGGTCAGTATCGGTTCCCGGATAAATTACCCTGGAAAACTGAATCGACCAAATTTCACCCCTAATAGACATGTTTTTGTCTACAAGTAAACATATAATGCCGTAGAGTTTTAGTTTTCCAATATAATACATTTGCACATTGAAATTATTGTAGCTCAATGCGGCAAAAGTATATAAATCATTTTGTTCTATTTCTTTATGTTGCAACAACTCTCACATGCTTATTTGTTTGTTTATGAACAATTTGTGAAATTGGAATGTAAAATAATCGTAATTTATTAAATCAAACCTGTTTTAACGAGACTTGGGAGGCTGTTATATTAAAAATTGATATTCCATAGTACTAAAAAAATTAGACATCATATTTATATATATTTAAATATAAATATGATGTCTAATTTTTTTAGAAAACTATGGAAAATTTCAGCTTCATTGTTACAAGTAAAAGTTTGATCTAAAAGTTCAATTCTTGAGTCAAGATTTTTGAAGCAAGAAAAGTAAGTTTTTATACAAACCCTTTACCAATATCTGATTGAGTTGAATTTAACACGCTACTAACAAATAAATTTGGACAAAATAAATAGGTTTGATCGTCAAAACAGGACATAAAATGAGTACACCCTCACCAACGGTGAACCCAGCTAAACGCGAACAAATAGTTCCTTTTTAACCAACGGTTCATGTGCTGGAAACTGAAAAAGGCACAGCTACAGAGCACTTTCGATGCGCACCGAGAGATTCCGGTATTTGAATGGAAGTCACTCAAACTGCACAACTGCACATTGCGCAATTCCAATGGAGCATAGCGATTTGGCTTTTGTTTGGTCCCACGGATTACAGCAAATTTTAGAACAAAAGTGGATGAACAATATCCGCGGTAGGAAGTGCTTTCTTGCCTCGCTTTGATGATTAGATCAACTCATATTGTTGACGCCAGATTCGTTTTTGTTCAAGAAATAGACAGGACCGATCCTGTCGAACTATTTTGTGGATCATTCTCGAGCGTATTTGTAAAACTAAATTGGAAATCATTTAACTTATTTACGCCAATGTAACTGCTATTCGAAATCTTGTGTCAAAACATTCAATCAATGTAACTTTTAGTGTGGTTGATATTCACGATGAGATCTAAAAAGTGAACAGATTCTATCATCAATTGAGCTTGAGATGAGCTTTACAAATGTGGTAAATGGACAATCTTGTCCTTTTCTTGGTAAATCTCCATATTATTGGATTAAGTTTTTAAAAAAATTAAAATTTATTGAATCTGTTAGTACTTATCAAAGAATTGAACTCTTGTTCTAAAATTCAGGACTAAAAAATTGAACTAATACTCAAGAATGTTATTCAATCAAACACTCTCAAGATATCCACTTGGGTTTTATGTATTTACCTATTTTACTGAATTGACTAAAAGACATGCCCTACGAAATGAACATATCCGATCAAAGAAGATCATTGAAATTATGCTAGATCAAAATGTATAAGGTGCATCTGCTTTTTGAGGAGGCGACGAAAATTGCACAAAGTGAGACTACAACACTTAGAAATTGGTGTTCAAATCTTCAAATAAGTCTTTGTTTGGCATAACTCCTAGAAATTGGCCAAAAAGGTTGGTCTTGTTTAGAGCATCTCTAGTGCACTACCTAAAAAATGTTTGCTAAGGGCATCTCTAGTGCACTACCGAAAATCACTACCTAAAGTGCCCTAACTAGTTAGCTAAGAAAAACCTCAAAAAATGGTCTCTAGTGCACAAAACTTGGCTCCCTAAAATCCTAGGTGGCACCCCTCACTACCTAAAGTGCCCTAAGTGACTACCTAAATTTGGGGAGGGACTTAAGGAGAGAGAAAGAGGAGAGAGAAAGTTGCTTGCATTTATAACATTGAATCTGCCATTGTTTTTTTTTGTTATGAGACCCACTTAAATGGGTCCCACATACACTTTAGGGAGTATTTTTAGAGAGCCCCATTAAAGTGAATTTCTTCTTAGCTAACTAACTAAGTTCTTAGCAAACAAAATTGGGTCCCACATATGCTTAGGTGTACACTTTATGGAGCATTTTTTAGGTAGTGCACTAGAGATAAAGTGTATACCTAAGCACATGTGGGACCCTATCTCTATCTCTCTCATCTTTCTCTCTCCTTAGTCACTCCCCAAATTTAGGTAGTCACTTAGGGCATTTTAGGTAGTGAGGGGTGCCACCTAGGATTTTAGGGAGCCAATTTTTGTGCACTAGAGACCATTTTTTGAGATTTTTCTTAACTAACTAGTTAGGGTACTTTAGGTAGTGATTTTAGGTTAGTGCACTAGAGATGCCCTTAACTCATTTTGGTTTCTGGATAATGGATGCTTTGGGCCCAAAATAAACCCAGGCTTATTATTACTCATGTTTGGCCCGGCCCAGTATCAAACAAGACCAATGTTTGGGCCAGTCAAATATCTATGGACTCTCCACCCTATTTCCATGAGCAGGTCTGAAATTGTTTTTTTCTTCATAGTTCTGATTTTTTTGGTTTTATTTTGTTTTTTTCTGGCTGTAATCTATCTCATTATCAAGACGACATGGTTCTATTTTCTAAAAACTACGTCAACTCCCACCCATAGTACCACACAGGCACACGGGCGCTGCTTTAAATTCAGACTTCTGCTGCGGCAGTTTCAAGAAATCGATGACCAAATTGATGAATAAAAAGAGCCTCTTACAAGCGCGTGCAGAGTGGCACAGTCAAGAATTCGAATTTAGAAAGAATACCCAAAAATATCTTTGTCAGCAAAGCATGTCCGATGCACAAACCAAGAACTTAAAAAAAGGAATATATTTTAAATTGAACAAATTTAATCTTTTTTTCCAAATATTTATAAAAAAAAACTTGTCGATATGGATATTTTGCAAAAAAGAAAGAAAAAAAAACCGTGAAATGTTCAGAGCCAAACTATATTTTTAAGTTCTTATTTTGCAAACTAGACACTTTTATTTTTGTGGCATAGAGAGTATTTAATACCCAAAATGTACACATACTCTAGTAGTAATCATACGTAATACCTCAAAAAATAGTACATGTTTTCATAGGTTAATCATCCATTTAATAATAATTGACTATTGACATCTAATTGACTCAATTTTTTATTTTTATTTTTTTTGCTTTGCATGGGAAGAGATCAATTCAAACGAAAATAATTGAATTCTAAGAAGAAAAAAAAACTACCAAATCATTCACACTACTGCTCACTGCTCAGAGAGTAATATGGAGAGAGAGAGAGAGAGAGAGAGAGAGATAAATCATACCAAGTGTTCTGCTTATATATTACAACTTAATGTTACATATCAGATCACAAGTACAACTCAGACGCTATCTTCCTTTGTTCCCCTTAACAAGGAAAACCCCAAATTACGCCTGATGCAAAATGTGGAAATACATAAATAACCCCTAAATAAAACAAACACAATGATTTGTGCCAACTAATCTGCTTCTCTTCACCTAAATATAATGTGAAAGGATCCGAGTCTAAAATACACAAACACATTACGAGAGAAAATAATTTACTAGATTCGGCTTCTTTTTGGCAAACCTCACTCCTGGTCTGCAAGCAACTGCTGCCTGTAATGCGAAGTACTCGTACCATTCAGACGGGCTTGTAAAAGGAACAAGTTCACAACAGATCCGGCATACCCTATCAATGTTTCTTGAACTGCTACTCCAGTACTCAAGAGCAGCGCAACCATTAGAATTCACTCCAGTCTGACTCGCTTGATGGTTGCAACAAATCTATTGCCTTCAATGCGAAGTGATCTTTCCACTCAGCAGGGCTGGCAAAAGGCACTAGTCCACATATCATTGGCAGAATCAGAAGCACAATGGAGTAGAACAAAAATCGCCTGATCCAGTACGGAAACATCATCTTCTCCTTTGCCCCCTTTTGAGGCACGCCAATAGGCCCATAGAGAACGACAAACAAAACCGAGGTGCAAATATTTGAAAAGAAATGCAAAAGGCATAGTGATTCCCAATACAAGAGCCAGTGGTATCCACTCCCTCCCAATGTGTCTATGCAAAGCTTGCCGGCAAAACCACAGGCGACTCCTAGCAAGAGGATAAATGTAACTGGCATTGTTTGAGTTGAAACGGAAGACCGTTGGAGAAGCAAATAGGCAATTGCCAAGATCATGAACATGCCGAATAACATACGGCTGATAACTTGAACGTGACACCATATAAACTGTAGTCCTGAATTGAATGATGACATGGGCTTTGGGACCCACCATGACCTGGGCTCCTGAAACGGAACAAAAACCATAAGCACTATCAACAACACTACATACACACAAAAATGTACACACAATTTACCCAAACACACACACAAGTGTGTGGGCTCCACACACACAAGTGTGTTGTGTGTGTGGAGCCCACACACTTGTGTGTGTATTTGGGTAAATTGTGTGTACATTTTTGTGTGTACCTAGCATTTTCCTAAGCACTATCAATTAGGCACCCATCTTTGGCAACTACTTTGAGAGCCTCCTCTAACCTATTCCAAAAGCACTACTTTTCTCTTAAAACCTTACGAGAACAAAGAATTTGATTTTAGACTAGTGAAGAGCATCATCTTATGTACTTGATTCATTTTATTTTTTCCCAATTTGGCAATAGTTCGCCAATATGTTGGGTATTGGAAAACAGGTGAATGATGATCAAACTGTAAGGATGGTATTTTGACACAAACCCAGAAAAGAATCTCTCCATTTTTTCCGTCCAGGCCGTATTTGAATCTTGGATTCGTGAGACAAAGAAAGTCCAAGGCCCCTTCTGTTTCCTGTACCTTCCCCTCCACGAAACCCCAAGACTCCCATAGATTAAGCATCTTTTGTTGTGGGTTGTGTTCACATCTTTGTAGCACAAACCCGAAATGGCGGTGCAAGAACATATGGACCATTACAATGTTTGGAGCGTCTACAGGAGCGTGTATGTATTTCAAAAGTAGAAACGAGACAAATGATGGTATGATATTTTGGTGATGTTATATAATATCAGAGTTTATTAGATTGTGTCAGTTGCAATACTGCAAATTACTTTAGTAATACATGAATCAATTACACTCACGGAGGATGCTGCAACTAAGATTCAAAATATTTTATCATCCATAGGTGTAATGCAGAGATAACTCCTCCTTTATATTTGCTGATGGTAATCTCAGAAATATCGAATTCAGAACAATATGGTGCCTTAAATTCACCAAAAAATGGAGATGCCATATTTTCTCGTAGATAGTAAAGTCAATAGTGTTAGGCAGATAATGAGCAATAGGACCGGTTCAAACCTCACTAACAACAACTAACAATTTTGACTTTTGCCAAGCAAAAAAAAAAAATTGTGTTAGGCAGATAATGAGCCATTAGATCAACGAAAGCTAGAACAAGGATTAGTCCTTACCTCGGAAGGCATACAGGATGCAGTAGCTTCAGTTATCCGGTTGTGTGAATAAACGTAAGTTCCATATCCAACTGCTACCAACATGATGAGTAAGCCAGCAACAAGACAGTCTATGCACTTTTTAAGCAGCTCAGCATGTTTTGTCTCTTCTAGTTCAGTTTTGAATTTCTCTGCTTTGAAGGATGCCCTTTCTACACCCAGACGTAATTTACACCGCTCCAAGAAATTTAAATCAGAGTGGAGAGAGAGCTGCTTCTCTTTCATTTTCATTTTTTTCATGGTAAGACCAATCTCAAGCGTTTTGAGATTGTTAGAACGAGTTTGTTCAATCACAGATCTCTGAAAAGTACCCAACATAGACTGGTTTACTGAAGAACTTGAAACACAAGCCAACTGTTGGTTAATTTCTCCATCATTCAAAGCCAGCTCCCCATTTAGTAAACCTGATCGTACATTTTGCTCTGTCTCTTCTAGAATGCCAAAATGCTCCTCGGAACTGATAGTGGGCCCAACGGTTTCTGACTGACAAGATCTTACACCAGAATTGACAGTAAAACAATTTTCATTGTCGTCGTGAGACACTGGAGCAGTTATATCTGAGAAATAATTGTTTTGGCTGTTTAGACGTCTTTGGTGTTCTCTGTTGCTTTGAGAAGACTCGTCGACGGACCTAAGAGTCATCAAGGTGCTCCGGAAAGATTTATCGAAGTTCTTCACAAACGAATCAAACTTGTCACCGAAGACCTGTTTCCTCATTTCCAATGGAAATAAACAATAATTACAAGAATTGTGAGTTCAGCATATTCACTTTAATGTTCAGCAAGGTTAACTGTAAAAAGAACCTTAACTTGACAACCAGTCAACAGAAGAGTCAGAATTTGAGGTCTGGCTTACATTCGCTAAAGATTCTCTGACAGCCAAAGTGCAGATCTGCAAGTGAGATTGAATTTCCACTCAATACCCATTTTTCACATTTTTCTACAGCTGACAAAAATGTGCAATGTAAGTAAAAGGAAATTTGTGACCCCCACTACCCCTGGTAATCCCCACAGTAATCCTAGATTCCAACTTAATCCTTTACAGAAGAAAATATTCAATCTAATGACTTTCCAAAAGGCTATGTTCCCTAAAATAACATTACCAAATTAATTCAACAATTGTTATAGAATAACTTCAGGTTACTAGGAATTTGATTCTTGGGAACCAATTCCAATTCCTACGCTAGATTACGGCGATCCAAACATAGCCCAAGTGTTTAGGAATACAAGTGGAGCAACACCAGGATGATCCACAACCGGGAAAAAATATATACAGGGTAATTTCAACACTCTGTGCAAAACGTCAAAATGGGTGTGCCATGCCAAGAAGTAACACATTGATGGCAACCAAGAAGTAACAAATTGATGGCAAAACTTTGTCAATCACTGCAGGGACCATTGTGGGAGCCTGGGAGGATAGAGGAAGACTCAACAACAGAGTTCGTCTTGCAAAGAGGAAGGAGAGAAGTACCTCAGAAAGGTGATCTACCGCAATTGCTTCCCCTGTAGTACTCTTCCTTTCCAAGACCTGTGATGAACATTCGCCACGGCCATAACATTAAGTAAAGTTACTAAATGTCAATATTAAACATCAACTGACCAGGAACAAGATCCTATGCAAGAGAATCAAGGTCCGAATACAAACAATAATAGTTTCTGGTTCCTATATAGGGTAAAGTACGAACAACAAACATATTGTGTAGCCAAAATGTTATTATGGGAAGGGCTGTTTTCAAAATAAGCAGTGATCACGGGCCACTCAAAAATTAGTTTACCAAAGCATTGAACCTCCTAAGCCCTCAATCTTAGCACACTACTCTACGTAACCAAAAGTTGGGTAGATACAGCCAGGAATATTTTTCTTCCTTGGGAACTTTAAGAGTATTAAGAGTAGGTTAGCATGATCCAAGTATGCACTGTTGGGTCTAGTCAATAGTGTCACAGGACTCACAGTTAACCCTTTTAAGGTAAAGATTGAGGTCTGGGGTGCAAGTATCACTTCCATAACATAAAGGTATAAACCCCATTGAGCTCTCGCACTAACCCTAAGCAGGGCTGTAGGTATGAAGCGGAGACCCACATTGTCTGCGTACCAAAGTAATATGAAGTATGTAATCGTGAGGGCATCCTCATGACGAGCTAGCTTTCGGGGTTGAGTTCTACTTAAGACCGTGTAACATGATATCGGAGCTAGGTACCAAAAATGGGTAGGGTGTCTCTCCAATTAGGGAAATGCCTTTAGAACGCTCTTGTCCAACTCTGTCCTGGACGCGGTAGGTGATGCACATGACGGAGGGTGTGAAGTGAACTCCCACATTGCCTTAAGAAGTATATAAGCTCAAGGGCACCCTCACTTCATGAGCTAGCTTCTGAGGTGAGTTCTACCCAAGACCGTGTAACAATAGGATCTGAACTTTTTATCCTTGTCGCATCATCTTAACCTGTTAAACCTTTCAATTTATATGAGCAAGAGTTGCGAAAATATACAGGAAGCTAGAGCACCTGGTGACGCCTTCATATCTATTCAAGTCCTCCACAAAGCTTCTAATTTAATCCCCTGTTTTGTTCAATCTAGTTTGGTTTCTTTCAAGTGTTTCACATCATGTAAAACACTAAATTTAGCTTCACTATCCTTACTAACATGGAGTCACTCATGAATAGAGATTGAGAAAAGGAGCTTCATGGTAGTGGTAACTGGTTTGATGAAAGAGATATTGCTTCTCTTTCATGGTTCTAGACAATTTGCTTCCAAAACATGAGAGCTGAAAAGTCAGTAACCTGCTTAATTCACTATTCGTAGTACCATGCCGGAAATACCTCAAAGTTACAAACTAGATTCACAGATATTTAGATATGTATCAGAAAGCTATGCCTTCTTTTTTTGTCACTGGAAGCTTTTGATGTAGGACAGGCGTGAGAAGTTCAGGGCTTTTGTAATGAACGAAAGGTTTAGGGTTACAGCTTAACAAAATAGGAGAAACACAACCAAACTAGGGCTCCGAACCGTAACCGTAAACAGTAACAGGGGCTGATTGTAAAAAGAAAACAGGAATAAACAGTAAAAAAGAAGAAGAAAGCTCTAGTAATCACTCCTGGAGGGTTTAGGCATCGCACCTAGGGTTTGATTGCATCACAATTGCCAGAGGCTTCAATATCTCATAATATTCAACTGTCTCAAATTAAGGGCATTGCATCACTTTATTTAGCCTAGAAGACTTCCAAAACCAAAAAGGAAACAAATCATATTAAAACTTTTCTTCCTAAACCTATAAAATACTAAAAATGAAACTACTAATTCCTTAGACTTCTAAATCTATCTGATACTAAAAAAATCACAATAAATAAATTAAGTAAATAACTTGACCCATAAAATGACCCAATGCTTTCGTTAGGTCCAATCTTGACATTATGTGAATTTCCATAAATTGCCGCTTCCTTAAATTTACTTTCTCTCGAGCCTCTCACATTCTCCATCAGCTTTTGTAACAGGTAAACAAGAAAAGTTCATTAAGAAAACCATATCTTGATAACTAGCAAACACGCACTGCGTAATAAATAACTTTTGAATTTGACTATAACTCCAAAGAAGTAGAATCTCCATAGTATACCTCCATAGAATAGTTTTCCAATCAATGCACCATCTTCTAATTAGATTCATGTTATCAAGTTGAACAGATTCCCCTTCATTTTTCTTAATAAAAAGAGAAATACCCTCACAAAAACATAGATAGAACGCTAGGAGAAAAAGGAGGTTAATGAAGCAAAGTAATTTGTATTCCACAACATAAGCACAGAAAAAACTGTTAAAAAAATGTGAATTTATAAGTGGAAGGCAATACAAAATCTCTACTTCTGCATCAAATAATACATGCTAAGAGGGATAAATATCCAATGTAGACATAAACATTGGAAAGTGGCCGTAGAAATGTAGTTCTATGTTTTCCAAAATCCACTTGTTTCTCCAATAAGCTTATTACCATCATATGCTAAGGGAACTGCTTTTATCTTTCTCTCATCAGAATTTATAGACAATGCTACGAACTGAAGTTGAATTTGCCAAGAAAAAATGTGACATTACCCACCTTCTAGTACCATAACTAGAATCCAGAGTGGTGAAAGTAACTTACACCTATTAAAGAACATGAGAAGTATTTTAACTTATTGCAAAGAATTTCAAAAAATGACGTACGAAAGGACTTTATTTTTTATTTTTTTTATCCAAAAATTGTGCAACTTCCCGTAGGTATCAAGCAACTTGGGATGGAAGTAATACATTGGTCCGCAAAAACCTGATTTGAACAGGAAAAGAGCGACTTCACCGTTGAAAACAATCACAGGGCAGAGAAAGCCCCAATCAGGCAATCAAGTACATATAAATTTATTTATACACACAACCACGACAGTTACAATGCCAAAATAACTACCACAAACATGGCACACTAGCCAAAGTTGAGCACAAAACCTTATTACTACACAAACCGAAGCCTGATTTTATCTGGAAAAGATGAAACTTTACCATTGAAAGCAAACATAGGGCAGAGCAACCCCCAAATCAGGCACATAAAATGCATATACACATATACACAACCCCAACAGTTATAATGTCAAAATAAGAACCACAAACATGGCACAAGCCAAAATTGAGCAGAATCCTTATAACAAACCAAAACCTGATTTTTATCAGCAAAAGTTGAAACTTTACGATAGAAAACAAACATAGGGCAGAGACACCCCCAATCAGGTACATAAAATGACCCCTCCAAAAAGCAGGAAAATAGAACTTGCCTTAGAGACAACTGCGGCGATGGACATTCCTAGAGGAAGAGCCATTGCCTCGACGTAGGCTTCCTTTTGCCGAGTCGAACCGATGAATACTCTAGGGTTTCGTAATCGAACCCCTTTCTGTGAGGCAGAGGAACAATACGACGACGCTGAGGAGGACGGCGCGTCAGATCCATCCACGGTTAGCTTTTTCTTCTTCTTGAGTTTTTTGGGTTTGGTGGTGGTGGAGGAGGTGGAGGTGGATTCTACGGCGTTGGTGGTGGGTTCTGAGGGTGGAGGGATGGAGGTTATTTGGGTGGAATCGACGGCGGAGGTGGTGGGTGGGAGTGGTTTTTGGGTGGGGGAGTGGAGGGACGGTGGCGGGTCGTCCATGGGAGGAGAGAGAGAGAGAGAGAGAGAGAGTGTCTACAAGACTACAACACAAAGATATACACAGAGCTGCGACGAATCAGGGAAACAGGGATGAGTTCGTTCGCAAGTTCTTCGCTGGTGGGACCTTTCCCATCACATCCACTCTGACGCTCACCGCCGTACATCTTTATTCAAAGTTTTTGTCTGTACCAAACGTTATACTCCATCTTTGTTGTAAAATTGATGTAGGAAACTAGGAATCATGGTAACCAAAAAATTGTTTAACTTCAGTCGATAGAGCAATAAATAATGTGTAAAATTTGTATCGATATCAGAGAAAAAATGTATTACTCCTATTAATATCCGTGAATTGAGAGTATTATCTTCCACTTAATGGGTGGAAGTTAGTGGGAAAAAAAATGAAGAAGAAGAAGAAAGTTACGAACAAATCTGACTTCTTCGAGAAATGACTTTTGTTTTCCCACTTTTTTATAAATACGTTTTAAATTTTATTTTTTGGGATTGAACTTGTTTACAAAAAAAAAAAAAACCTTAATCAGTTCATAAATAAGTTGCATTTTCGTGCTCAATATAAAGTGAATCTCTCCCAACCAAGAGATGTGGAATAACAATAATCCAAATGTTCATCTCTTTAATAGTTCCTAGAGAGGATAAAATATTTGCGAAAAATACTTTAATTAGATTGTGATAAGTATCCACACTTTATATTGTATTTTAACAGTTCGTTTGTGGGCGGAATATGTTTTAGAGGGAAGAATGAAAATATTATATTAAGAGGGTTTGTGGTCCATGACTCTTCTAGTCGACTCCTCTTGGACCTTGAGAAAGATCTTTGGTCTTAGAAGAGAGGGCCAGAACTTCACTAGACATATTATTGGCAATGGTTTGAATACATTTCTTTGGCTAGATAATTGGCATTTTCTGGTTTCCAAAAATTTGTTGACAGAGTTGCATTTAATCTAGGAAGATCTCTCAATGCCAAAGTTTGTTTGATTATAGATGATGGACATCGGAAATGACCAAGGTGTAGGAATGCTGTCAAATAACTGATGGTACCGCAATAGATTTGCTACATCATGAGGATAGAGAAGATAGGGTCATTTGGACTTTAAATCCCAATGGATCCTACTCTTCTTAATCTTCTTGGATGGCTCTTCAGAGTAAGGCGCCAATGGTGGATTGGTATGGCATGGTTTGGCACAAGAAACAAGTCCCTATATAGAGTTTCATTCAGTGGTTAGCTCTCTTTGGTAGACTTTCAACAAAAGACACGTTACATGTTTGGGAATCACCAATGATTATAACTTTGTGTTGTGTGTTGGGGGAATGGAATCACATGACCATATATGTTTTCAATGTCCATTTGCAGCTACTATATGGAATGAGATCAGACTTAAGTGTGATTATAACTCATAAGTGTTGGATTTAAATTCTGAGCTTATATGAGAATTTGGCAATTGTAAAAGGCAGTCTATGAGGAATTCCATTTACAAAATAAGTTTGACTGCTACTATACATCACATGTGGAAGGAGCGAAATTGTGGAATTTTTCAACAAGTTGGTGTAGACTCGGCAATGGTGGTGCATAGAGTATTGGAGGAGATCAAAGCTAGTGTGTTTTCATGGAGGAATCTACCACATTCTGTAGAAAATGTGAAGTTTTGCCTTGAATGTGGTATCCCTTTTTGTATGTGCTCTAGCATTAGTGTCTAGAATCGGCTTGTTTTTTTTTTTTTTTTTTTTTCCAATTGGGATAAGTGTTTATAAACTGCCTTGTTTTGGTTTTCAAGGCTATTCCCTTGATTCTTTTAGTTTGCTTTTTTTCATCCTTTTTTTTTTTTTCAAGGCTATTCCCTTGATTCTTTTGGTTTGGTTTTCTATAATAAACACAACTATTCCAAATATATATATTATAAGAGGATGATAAAGAGGTTTTTTACTAAATTAAAAGGATTTTTGGCTGGGGCCGTAAGGATAATTTTTTCTTAGGAAACAGAAACATATCATATGTAGGAAAACAAAGGGTTTTTTTTTTTTTTTTTTACCAGCAAGGAAGTAACATTCATTGATAATAGTAAAACATTACAAAAGAAATTAGAGGAGAATGAACCTAAGAAGTTGGCAAGAAACCAACAAAAGTATACTTAAAACCCATTTAAATCCCCAATATTATTAGCGCCCGTACCCCAAAACACTCCATCCCAATTTTCCAATATTGCAAATTAATGCAAACCCCCAAAATTCCCATTCTCCCTTCACGCCTAGTCATGCCTTAATGGCAACAGCTCTACTTCCCATGTCTTCATCTTCCCAACAAGCACAGCGAATATATACCTCGCCTATATTAACTTGGACCTAAATGGATTGCCGGCTCTCTTAATGCAAACTAACACCAGATATAACACTTCCGGATTTCTATATTCAGCTTTTATATACCTCGATCGCCTACATTAACTTGGACTAGATGGAAAAAGGCTATTCTTTTTGTCATTATTCTCTAACGCCTACGATAGATATCAGAGGTATTTGGCCCCAAAAGGGATTTGGGTATCAGGTTTCGATCTTTTCTTCTTCTAATTTTTTAAGAGAAAATTTAGAAGAGCCTTAAAAGCCTTTCTTTTGTTGTCTTCAGAGACAATCTGGAGAAGACTTTTCTTCGTCTTCTTCTTCTAATTCTTTCAAAAGACTACTCAGATAAATATTGCATAGGGATAAAAAAAAAAAAGATAAATATTGCACGCCCTCATTGCAAGGGGGTGCAAAACTTCTTAGCATGAGCCTCATCATATATTATTTCATTATTTCACTACTATTCTCATGAAATTAGATATGATATATGTCTCTTTCCCATTAATCGAAGTCAAACAAACTCCCATTAATCTAAGTCAAACAAACGTCCAATTTCCCCATACACCCGAAGAGCATCTCCCTATATGAGATTATGTCTCTTTCTCCAAAGATGCACTAGTTTGTACTTTATATTTTAATGTTTGCTACAGACAATAATACTTGTATCAATAATTGCACCCAACTCTATCACATGGGATATGTGGGTCCCACATAGGAATATGTGGGTCCCACATATCCTATGTGAGACAATGAGAGAGTTGTGCAAAGTGTTAGTGTTTCTATCTTTTCTCTTTATATTTTTTCAACAACATGCATGTTAAGTGGAATTAACTTTTGGGGATATATCTTTTTCATTATTATTATATAGAGATTTTTCATGCAAACAGTCTCCGCCACCCAAAAAGTGCATAATATGTTGTAATGAAAACTCAGGGCGTGTTTGGGAGCCTTGTTTTTTTGCTTTTTGGCTTTGTATTAAGGTCAATAGGTATTATTGAATCCGTAAAGCGTATGGAAGAAATGTGCAAAATGATTTTGCAACAGGAGTAATGTTTGAGAGATACGTGCAGAATTTTTGTAGGTCTTTTATATAACCAAAATGGGAAAAGTGAAAAATGAGAACGAGAAAAGTACCTGCAACCCTACTTTTGGTTTCTCTTCTCCTTCATCCAAAAATGAGAATGCATTTTCAGCAAATGTGTTTTGGCTTTTTGTCTCCCAGACAGCCAAAAGTAGAAAAGCTAAAAATGAAAATGCAAAAAAGAGGGTGCCAAACAAATCCTCAATATTGGATGGTCTTGATACCATTAGTGTAATGGGGCTGGACAGCCTCTAAAATATATCCAAACTATAGATTAGCTTTTGAGTAATCACTTTCTTAGCATTGTTTTGTATATGTAGCATTGCTCTGGGAGGATTGCAGAACTGCGGATTTGCAAGGCATCTAGTTTGTGCTTGGTATCAAAGATTTGTCAGGAAATTTCCGGAATAGAAAAAAAAAAAAAAAAAAAATCAAAACATGCATTATGGTATCTGCTCTGAAGGACTTTATCAATATAGATTCCTAAGTTACCATTATGATTATAGAAGGTTAACAATATACTAATGAAAATTCAAAACCAGTACAATGAAAACTTGTCGTTGGTGATCTTATCTTCAAAAGTCTACCACTCCAACCCATGAGGAAGATGAGTAGCCATAACCTTTTTAGCACTTCCATCTCCCAAGTTCATGGATCTTCCTCATATCAAAACCACCATTTGCCAAATCCTCACCATAGCTACTTGCAGCCCCAAGCTCATAATACTCATTGAAACTCTGAAAATCTTGCCTGTTTGACATGGATTTAGTACCTTTGTTGATCTCATTCATAGCACTAGTATTTGGAAATGACTTGTCTTCCTGTATAACCATGGAGTTCTTCTCCCCCTCAATCTCCCTATACCTGTTGAGATAAACCTTCAAGGGTCCAACATAATTCTCAAAACCTAGAGTTGTCATGGCCCACAAGAGATCATCCCCATTGATGGTTTTCCTCTTCTCTCTTTGGCACTTATCGGATGCTTCACCGGTTATGAAGCTTATGAACTCGGAAACACATTCTTGGACGGTTTCCTTGGCTTCTTTAGATACTTTTGCATTCGCGGGAAGGGCCCTTTTCATGATCCGGCTCACATTTGCAATGGGTAGGAAACTTTCTTGGTCTTTGGTGGATGATGATGGGCTCCCAATGGGACTTGTTTGAATTTTCTTTCCAGTCATGGGGGAAAAGAAATGTTTAAGTGAAGGAAGGAAGAAAGGGGAAAAGAAAGTGGAAAGGAAAATGAGGAGTTCGGCGTTTTAAGCTAAGCGAAGAGGGAAAAAGAAGGGAGAGCAAAAGGTGGAAAGTGCAAAGGAAAAATGAAGGTGTTCTGAGAGGGGTTTTGAGGAAACAAAAGAGGAGGATTTGGGGGGTTTTAAGCTAAGTGAGGAGGGAAAAAACGGATGGTAGAAAAATGTACTCGGAAAGGAGGAGAAAAATTTGGGTGCTGATCGGGTATGGCGACGTGATGTCAGTCGGGTATGGTCACGTAGTGCCTGACCGCTTTGGACAGCCCAAATTTTTTTCCCTTCTCTCTCTCTTTCTCTCTCCTCTCTCTATTTGCAATCTGGAAACTCCGAAAGACTTTTGGATGACCGATACATGGTTGAGTACCAGATGACTATACCCCACTAACACCCAATTTTTTCTCGGAATGGAGGTTTGATGGGAACATCAAAAGAAAAGAAAAATATCACTTGTTAAATGTAGACCATTCAAAGAATGGTGTGGGAAGTGGGGAATCTTTAGTGTCAAAAAGGAACTATTTGGAAGTCTAAGGAAGTTAAATTAGTGGGGATCACTGATATGGTGAAATAAACTAGTGTTAATGGAGATTCTATTTTTCTGGTTCATGTTACAGAAATTTTATGGTTTATGTTCACAATGCAAATTAGTGCATCTCATGCATGCTCCTCAGTCATGCCAAAAATTATATTACTTGATTTTCAATTAAAATGATTCTGAAACACGATTAGGTATGAAAATTAAGACAGACTCATTTATTTAAAATATAAATAAGTTCTGACAATTTCTTTTATATCTTAATAACTTTATTTTGTGCTTGAGCTTCTAGACAAGCTCTACAAATGAACGGTTTTGGTCATTAAAATCCGGAATGGACACCAATAACTAGAGAGATCTGAACCCATGATACAAATGAAAATGTTAGGATACAGGAAAAGTTTCTCCAAAATGACCCAGGAAAGGAAAATTAACGATACAGATAAATCAACAATTCAGATAGATGAATCTGAACGGTTGATTTCTCTTTCTGGATCATTTCGAGAATAGTTTTCTTGTATCTTACTACAGAACTACTCCTCTAACACAAAACCTAAGGATGATTGTAAAAATCCTAGATATACCCTTTAAACAAATTTGTGACAAATGGTTTCTCTAGCAACTTCCTCCACCTATACATATATTCTAATATAACTGTATTTTCTAATAACTTAAAGTCACTGATTTGCTGTTCTCCATTTAAAATAACAATAGACCAAGATATTAATAGGAATTTCCATTTTTTATTGGGTTTCTCTCCAATGATTTAAAAGAGAACTCTAATACCATAACAAAAAAGGACATGATTTAGGGTTTGAAATGTAGGTGGAAGCTTCTAGGTCAAACATAGAATCAAATCAATTAAAAATTTTCCTTGGATGATATTGCTTGAGGAGACATGCCAATTTGAATAAAAATATGCTGTTGGAAAAAGCTAAAAAAAAATGTCTGGTAAAAGGAAAGCATCCAAACAAAAGAAACCCATCTCCTAAGACAAGCATAAGTTCTAAGGAAGACCTTCGAAATTTGATATGGTCGTAAGATCATTTGGACTTTCTCTTTTCCATTTTCAACTAATGAAAATAGGGGTGCACATAGTCCGGATTGGACCAGTTCTTTACAAATCCAGTTACCGGACCATTCCGACCGGTTCTAGAAAATTAGGAACCAAAACCTAACCAATACACATGAAAAACCTGTCCAGATCCAAGCCACAAAACTAGACCGGTTTTGGTTCGGTTCCGGTTCTACCCAATTGAGAAAGACTTTATCACAACACGAGTTCAAAAGATTATTTAGAATTTAGAGCACCAAAATAGCTCATAAAATAAATAAATAATTATAGGATTTTATAAGATTCATAATTTTGTACATGTATATATTAATATTATACGGTCCGGTTCGGTTCGGTTCTAACCATGGTTCTTAAATTGAGAGCCAGTAACCGAACCATAATTACTGGTTCTTAGATTTTTAGAACCATAACCAGACCAATAAACCATAGAACCTAACCAAATAGACCGGTTCGATCCGGATCGGATCGGTTTGGCGGTTATATCGATTCTTGTGCACCCCTAAATGAAAACAGGTTGTACTTGCACTAAAAAATGGAGAAGATTCATGTCCATTTTTGAAATTAAAAATTGAGAAGTATACCATTATATTTCTTCGTCGTATGAAACAAGGAAGATTCATGTGAGCATTTATGAAATGAGAAATTGAGAAATTATATTTCTTGGTTTCATTTTTCGTCTTTTAATTTCCCAAAAGTGCTAGCAACAGCTGGAGACTCCAGCAGGAAAAAAGAAGCAACTCCTGACATAGGCATAGAAACTCGTCCAAAAAATAAACCGATCAATGAAGAGATAGAAAGGACGGCTTGTCAATACAAGTTTCTAGTTCAACTTCCACGAAAGTCAGAGGTGGATGGTATACTTTCGACCGAATAAAAGTTTGGTCCAAGTATACCTGGACCCGGGGGACAACATGCATGTTGTCCCCCAAGTTCAGGCCGTCCGTGCTTAGCGATCAATAGCCCTGATCAGTTCGGTAATGAACGGTGCAAATATGTTTGGGTCCGAACAGATATGGACCCAAACAGTTTTAGGTCATTGATCACCAAGCACGGGACAACATACATGCTGTCCCTTAAGGGACAGCACGCTCCCCCAATTCAGTATACCTAGCTAATTCCTAAAACCAAAAATATATTTATAAAACTTGAAAAGAAATTGTAGGTAAGCTAACTTGATTGTATTTTTCTCATGTAAGAGATTTGTGGTGATTGCGCAAGGGTTTTCTCATAGAGTGTGCATGATGGTGATAACTATAATATTTTTTTCTTAATTTATAAATACCCTTTGTATGCTAGGGACAATTTTTTTGACTCAATTTTTCAACCTTGATATTATATTACTCATATTTCTTAGTCACAACAATGTGAAAATTAGACGAGACACAAAGGACGTCAAGGAAAATTTGGTCAAAATCAAAATGTGCAATACACTATTATTAAAAGGTGAAATAATCTACATTATATATATCACCATTTTGTTGATGAAGTATACTCCTATTATGTCAGACTATATAGGCTTGGTGAGCTACCTCTCTCTGGTGTCAAATGATTCTATAATTTTTTTCCGGCAATGGATTGGCAGTTAGGGTGGGCACAGGGAACGAGCCAGGATTTTTGCACAATGGTGGTGGTCTATATATGTGGAGGAGGGGCGGGGCAATTTGATGATATATAGTATTTTTTTTCAATTTAATAGTTGAGTTTTTTCTTCAAATTATAGCAGGGGCAACCGCCCCTACAAGCCACCCCCTTGCTTCATCCTTGAGTGGGAAGGTAAAGGGATGATGGCATCCCTCACAAACATATACCTCCTCCGTCCCATATTATTTGCCGGGAACTCAAACTTTTAAAGAGAAATTATTAAATTAATGCATGTGTCGTCTTCCGAGGAATAATAAAGAGGGCCAATACATGCTACTAACTTTTTAAAAAATTCTGAGTACCCCGAAAATTATACCAAAAGTGAAATTAACAGTTCAGATAATTATCCAAGCAGATCCAAAACATCAATTTTACTTCCGAGGTAATTTTCGGGAGTAGACTTTTTGCATTTGCTTAGATTCAAGTCACCAAGTAGACCTTACTCAAATTCAAACTATAAAAACGTCTACAACCACGATAGCTATGATAAACGCATAGCTCCAAGTAGATTTGCATTGCATCCCAAAATTTCAATCAAAATTCACATAGCTTTACACAAAGGTACATTATCCACGCCTATTTGGAGCCCTAGAAGTAAACAGAGACAAGTAGAATTTTAGGAAGCCAAAGAGTGGGAATGGGATGGGTGGAATTTGAAATCACCACCTGATGCATAGGAGTATATAGTGTCTACCACTCCATCGAGTACTTCACTTTTAGGTTAAAGGTGCAAACAAGCCAAGCTGAGCTTTGTAGAGCTCTAGCTCGGTTCATTTAGTAAACGAGCCAAAAATCAAGCTCAAACTTTGCTCGTCCGTAAACAAACTGACACAGCGTTGTAGCGGAAATAGACTAGATATCGTTCTAATAGACGACTGGTTGACTCGATATCGTTCTAGTAGACGAGTTGGTTAGATCTCGTTCTAATAGACGGGCTCTTGAATCCACAAAAAAAAAAAGATAAACACCTTGCGAACAAGGAAAATAAAAAGAGCTCTAGAAATATTATTGATAGTTGATTGCCTCCAGAATGAAAGGTTACATCCCTATTTATAATAAGCAAATCCTAATTCGACTAGGACTCAAACTAATTAAAGAAATAAAAGAAATAAAAATAAAAAAGCCTAACCAAATTTATTGCCTAAAAGGTTATTAAATCATGCCAAAACAAGTGGCATTAAAAAGAAAAGAAATCTCTACATAAAATCCTAATTCTTGTAGACCAAGAATCTTAATAAAATTGGAATTTAAAATCAAACCTAGTATGAAAAGATAATAATTCTAACCTAAACGAAAATATTCCTAATCAAAATCTTATTCTAAAAGAAATTCAAATAAAAATAAAGAAACTTTCTAATCTTGTCCTACATCATTCCCTCTCTCTTAAAAAAAACTCGTCCTCGAGTTTATAGTGCTTGAAGAAACTTGGTACGTCTTCTCTTGTCCTCATCAACTTTGTATTTCAAATTAATTTTCTCAAACATGAATTTCAACAATGAACTCCTCGCGACATCACCTCCAAAATATTTTAGTGCTGTCTTCCAAGATTTTTGGCAAGTCAAGCACGAATGAGATAGTACCCAAAACATGGGGAACGCTTCAACTTCTTGCTTCTCTTCCCAAAATTATCTATATAAAAGTATACTTGCGATGAACTCTTCTCTGCATGCTTCAACTTGTTGACAAGATTTACTAGATGAATATTCGGAATCCAATCAAATTGCTCCACACCAAGAAAATTCACAAAGTCGGCTTTATATTGATGTTGCAAATTGTCTTGACCTTGAATCAGTTCTGATTCTCTTGACTCCCCAGAATTTTGTGGAACTCCATGTTTAGAGTTGGTTTTGTAATCATGAGGGTTGAGAGACTCGGGACATTGGTCAACAATAGACAATTTATGTACCTTCAATTTTAAAGCTTCACCATCATTATTTTCATTATCACAAGCCTTTTCTTGACTGAGACCGGCCCTTAGATCTATGTCGGACTTATTCGCCTCTACCTCATCAAGTTTTAATTGGTCTTCTTGTTTTGAGAACCCAAAACCATTGTAACAATTGTGAAGCGACCGACTTGAATTTGTTGGACCTTGACTCAGTTTTTTACCCTCAGAACTTGATTGACTGGAACTCTTTGACATGTTTCTTGAATAATTTGTATCCGCAATAACTTTGTTATTATACTGGGATGGATACTGCGAATCAAAATTATCTCGAAACAATCTTTTAGACTCAAGCTTTCTCAGGTATTCTTGATATACCAGCTGCCCATGATTTGATTGAAGAAATCTGGTAGCCATCAATTGTCTCATCTTACACCATGTTCTGATAGGCTTTTGTATTGTCGCCTTCTATTGGATTGCATCTATTCCCACCACATAGAAATATAACCTTGTAAATTATGTGCTACATATCGAACTTCCTTCTCTTTTGGACTTTCCATATTTTCAAGAAATTTGTCAACTTTTCGAAACCAATAAATAAAATCCTCCGCATGACAAAACCCATCAAAATTAGGAATTATTGGTTGTACCTGGAAATTCGGAAAACTATGATTCAAGCAATAAAGTTCATCAAACTTTGAACCGCCACCATCGTAAACTAGATAGTTTGTGACACGCCTAGGAAAATTTCCTAAGTGACCAGGATCATTGCCCACCCTTGGCTCACGTGCTTGTCGATCACGAGTCTATGGATCTCGTGCATGTTGATCATGAGCCTGTTGATCTCATGCTTGTTGATCACGAGGCGAATTGTTAGGATCAGGACCTGCTGGTAGCTTAGTGTTGATTGTAATAGTCAACGCTTTTAACATAGTGCGTATCTCTGCCAATTGTTATTGTTGCCCATCAATCACACCCCATACTCCATTAATCCCATGATCTCCGGAGGGTTGTTCTCCGTCTTTGGCCATTGAAACAAGGGAAGACCTTGCTCTGAAACCACTTAGATGCAACGTTGTAGCGGAAATAGACTAGATATCATTCTAGTAGATGAATGGGTGACTAGATATCATTCTAGTAGACGAGTTGGTTAGATCTCTTTCTAACAAACGGACTTTTGAATCCACACACAAAAAAAAAAAAAAAGATAAACACCTTGCGAACAAGGAAAATAGAGAGAACTCTAGAAATATTATTGATAGTTGATTGCGTCCAGAATGAAAGGTTACATCCCTATTTATAATAAGCAAATCCTAATTTGACTAGGACTCAAACTAATTAAAGAAGAAACAAATCCTAATTCAACTAGAACTCAAACTAATTAAAGAAATAAAAGAAGTAAAAATAAAAAAGTCTAACCAAATTTATTGCCTAAAAGGTTATTAAATCATGTCAAAACAAGCAGCATTAAAAAGTAAAGAAAATCTCTAAATAAAATCCTAATTCTTGTAGACCAAGAATCTTAATAAAATTGGAATTTAAAATCAAACCTAGTATGAAAAGATAATAATTCCAACCTAAACGAAAATATTCCTAATCAAAATCTTATTCTAAAAGAAAATCAAATAAAAATAAAGAAACTTTCTAATCTTGTCCTATATCAATTTGACGCAGCATTGTAGCAGAAATAGACTAGATATCGTTCTAGTAGACGAATGGGTGACTAGATATTGTTCTAGTAGACGAGTTGGTTAGATCTCGTTCTAACAGACGGGCTCTTGAATCCACAAAAAAAAAAAAAAAAAAAAAGATGAACACCTCGCGAACAAGGAAAATAAAGAGAACTCTAGAAATATTATTGATAGTTGATTGCCTCCAGAATGAAAGGTTACATCCTTAATTATAATAAGCAAATCCTAATTCGATTAGGACTCAAACTAATTAAAGAAGAAACAAATCCTAATTCGACTAGGACTCAAACTAATTAAAGAAATAAAAGAAATAAAAATAAAAAAGCCTAACCAAATTTATTGCCTAAAAGGTTATTAAATCATGCCAAAACAAGCGGCATTAAAAAAAAATATCCTAATTCTTGTAGACCAAGAATCTTAATAAAATTGGAATTTAAAATCAAACCTAGTATGAAAAGATAATAATTAAAACCTAAAAGAAAATATTCCTAATCAAAATCTTATTCTAAAAGAAATTCAAATAAAAATAAAGAAACTTTCTAATCTTGTCTTACATCACAAACTGAGCCCTTAACAAGCCGAGTAGGGTAATTTACTTAACGAGCCTTCTTAAACGAGACAAGCTATTGCGAGCCAAGTAGAGCTTTACCGAGCTCATTCACTAAATGAGCCTAAAAATCGAGCTCGCTTGGCTCAATCACTAAATGAGCTGAGCCTAGCCACGAGCTCCTCATGAGCCGCTGCTTTCGTTTGCAGCCCTATTTTTAGGTCAATTGTATGATAGTTATGTGTCAAAATTCACAAGATGAAGCAAAAGTTTCAGCTGGTGGATGGAGAAAATTGAGAGCCCCAATTGGTCTAGAGTCCGTCAACCCTACTCTGAGAACCTCATACGTGAAACTGTTAATTGAAAGAGGCAGAAATGGTAGCAAATTATAGGTAATGTATAAGCCCAAAGCATCAAAGTCCATCACAAAAGTGTCCAACAAAAATAAACAGTGAAGTGGAAATAAGCCCTTTTCAGAATGTATTGTTGAACAAATACAAAACTCAACAACCTATCACTAGGGAAACACCTACACAAAGATTAAACATCAACAACATAAACATGAGATGCATTGCTCCGTTTCCTCCCCCAAACCCTATGATTCAAATAGCGCCCGTAAAGACTAACTGCTAAATCACAAACTTTTTAACATTACAACATCGATGCGAAATGCCTTCCATTGGGCCCACAATGATTCCTATGCACAAATTCCGATGAATGCCATTTGAATACACAGCCGGAGGAACAAGAGGAAAAACTTACTTTTAATTCTCTACTTACCATTTAGATCATCTTGGACCGGACAATTCAAACGCATGGAGATTGTCGGTGGAGTCGACAATCCATTCGGAAGTCCTATGTGGGCCCAGTTCGACTTCCTCGCGAATGACTTCCACCTTTTGCCACTCCTCCCATCTTTCTGCCAAACCATCACCTTCGAGCATTCTTACGACATCGGACATCTTAGGCCGGTCCATTGGGGAGCCTTGTGTGCAGAGCAATGCTACTTGGATCAGCTGCTCAACTTCAGCATCGACGTAATTGGTTTGCAGATCTGGATCTACAAGCATCTCCAACTTCTTCTCTTTCAAGAGGCCTTTAACCTGAGGAATATTGTATGACAAGAAATTTTTCAATAACTGGTTGAGAGAAAAAAAAAATGCAGGTTCTTTTGTCAGTTCTTGGTAAGGCACTCAGTCAATTTAGCCATACTAATTAAATCCAACGGACAGATTGGTGACTTATTCTTCTAAACAAATTGAAAAACAAAACACCACCTTTGAGGAGGATAGAGTCTTTGAGACTTCAACAAAGACAGATATTTCGCTATACGTTACTCGGCAAAAAATAGAGTTACAAATAGTAACATAAAAAGCACCAGAGAGAGAGAGAGAGAGAGAGAGAACAATGCTGGAGGATAAGGAAGCATACCCAATCTAGTAGCATAACATCGTCATCGTTTGCAAGCCGAGCAAGATCAAATGCCCTCTGCCCAGTTATTAGCTCTAAAAGCATAATCCCATAACCAAAGACATCAGTCTTCTCTGATGATTTTCCCGTAGAGAGATATTCTGGAGCTATATGCCCAATGGTGCCACGTACTGCAGTTGTGACATGGGTATCTTTATAATCCATAAGTTTTGCCAACCCAAAGTCACCAACAACAGCCTCAAATTCCTCATCCAACAAGATATTTGCTGCTTTCACGTCACGATGAATAATCTTTGGGTCACAGTGATCATGCAAATAAGAAAGCCCTCTTGCAGATCCCAGTGCAATTCTCTTCCTTGTTGGCCAATCAAGTGGTGGTTCTGAAGGTGGACGTTCTGTGGTAAAATTAACCAAAAATGACAAAATGTCAATCACAGATTGTCAATTGCATTGAGCTAATAGAGTACTTGTTTGGAGGTCAAAATGCTTCCCTCAAATAGAATTAGCTGAACTAAAACAGTGATTGAAATGACACCATAAAGGAATAGTGATCAATCAAACCTCCATTTGGTTCAAGTTTACATCCATAAGACATGCACAGACATAGCAAAGAAGCGAATCCAACATGTAGGACGAGGCATATAATACCACTTTCTGGAAAGCCAACTTCCATGCAACAAGAAATCAATATTCAATATTTGGATAGCAAGGAAATCAATTGCAATATATTTACAGTGTTCTACGCATATGTCGTAGGTTCCTGATTATCATGAGTTCCTAAGAAAAGGCTTGTATTTAACTTAGCCCAAAGGCATGGTGAAAGAAACAAGTAGTACCTCTCAAACATGAAGCAACACTTCCATTAGCCATGTATGGATAAACAAGTAGCCGCTCAGTCGGTGTCATGCAAAAACCACGTAGTCTCAAAAGATTTCGATGCACAGCCATGCTAATCATTTCCACTTCTGTCTGAAACTGCAATTCCCCTCCTGGTGTCCGTTCTTCTTTAAGCCTTTTAACAGCCACCAGTGAACCATCAGCAAGGCGACCCTTGTACACCTTACCAAATCCACCCCTTCCGAGAATATTTTTGTTGCTAAAACTATCTGTTGCAACTTGCAATTCTCGAAGTGAAAACCTTTTGAGCTGTCCCAAGTGGACTTCTGGATCCTCTTCAGCTGAGGAAATACATATAATCTTAATGCACATTTCACAATCCATTACAGTACATTTTCCAAGTTAAGAGAACAAACCAGGTACGTCAAAGAAAATTTCTCGTGGTTTCCTTCGACGCCACCATGCAAACCCAAGTGCCGGTGCAGCAAAAAGTAAGGCAGCCCCAGCGGCTACACCTCCAGCAATTGCTCCAGTGGCACTATTTCCGCCTGAAATAACATTAATTTAGCATTTTTATAGCTTAACCCTCTTTTGCGGATCAAGAAACACTGGAACTTATATACTAAAATTCCAATAAGAAACTGCTGCGGTACCATTTCAAAACTATTTAACTTCCCACCAACATGCGTCAACTTTTCCCGCATGATAAGCATGATGCTAGAAATTGGTTTACTCGCCAAGAAACAATAACTTAATTCATGGCCCTTTCTAGCCCGAATTGGACCTCATACTTTTGATCGCTATTACTTTTTGGTAATTCACATGAAGCTAGTAGATTAAAATACTGCTGCATGAATAACAATTAGGTAACGCTCCACCAGCTCTGCAACTTTACGTTAATGTTAACAGACTAATATCTTAATCGCAGATCTTTGAGTTTAATATAATACTGGGAGAGAATAATAGTAGAGCACAGAGAAGTTCCTTTTCTCCACAAGTAAACAATGTCAGAAGTTACCTGGAGAAGAGATTGTTGATGGTGGAACAAATGGAGGAGGAGGGGAAAAAGGTGGAGATCCAGGGCAGGGTTTTCCAGTAACCGGTCCACATAGATTCAAGTTATTGGCAAAACTGCAGAAGATAATCGAAATTAAATTAGAGCTTCCTATTAACCATTCAAGAACACTACAGTTGACAACATTCTTGAACACGAACCTGATGGGAGTAAATAATGAGAATGAGCCAGTTTCTGGAACAGGTCCTGATAAACGATTATTTGACAAGTCACTGCAATCATATTGTAAGAAAATACTGTCAAGTCAGAGTATCAAAATTTTCTTATGGGAAGAAGCAACAACAAACGAAAAAGAGAAAACCCAAAACTACAACAAAGGGGAACAATTTCATTGAGGTACTTACAGGACTTGCAGAGCTGTGATATTAGTCAAAGACAAAGGAATAGGACCGGAGAGGCTGTTGTTGTTAAGCCGGCTATCCTTACGAAGACATACCAAGAGAAGATAATGTCAAGTTTAAAATTGATATAGGAAGATAGATAATGGCATAAATAGCAGAAACACACAACTTCATTTTCTTGGGTAAAGTCCTCTACTCATGGAGCATACAGAATGTCAGCATGGGGGGGTTCAAACAGTACCCATCTCTCTGTGGGATTTTATGATCCTGATATGATCCAACCTACCAAAAAGAAAGCATGCAATAAAAAGGTTCAAAAACAAGGTGCTGTATCCTAGAAAAGCGGATCCACAGGCACACTCCTCCATACATGCAACAAAAGATTAGTAGCCAATACAGTTTCCTCTCTACTCTCTATTTTAACGAGTACGTGATTTGAAGTTGTGTATGCTCTGTAAAATTGTAGGGCAAGGCATTAGTCTATGAGGTTATTTTATGACGCTGCACAGCTTTGACAAAATTATCATTGCTGCTGCTAAAGAATGGCTTGCAAGTTATAAAAGGGAATGCAACAAATGATAACGAAACTTAAGAGAAGAATCAAAGAAGAGGTAAGGGTGTGTACACATACAGGAATCGTAATTTCGTCAACTGGCCCAATGTATCTGGAATGGGACCAGAAAAACTGTTCAAGTACAGGTCCAAGCTCACCAAGTTTGTCAAATTCCCAATTTCACCAGGAATTGGTCCACTTATATTGTTACTATAAAGCTCCCTGTGAAAAAAACAGTAAGCCCATGAGTTGTATAAGCATATAGGGGCCGTGCATGATGTACATTAAGCAGGCATATAAAAATGTTCTCCTAACTGGAATAAAGGTTCAACCATTTTTTCTACCACAAGTTGACCGATGAGACTGCAAGTCCAACCTTGTAATATGAACATGTAAATATGCCAGAGTAACGTGGAAAGCATAGTACTACTGTGACAACAAATTGCATAAAATATCTATAAAAGGCAAGAAAACAGACAAAAAAAAGAGTAGATTGACGCACAAAAGATTGATAGGCATAGTTAAAGACTCAACCTACCCCCGGAAAAGCCACACAAGGGAGACATCCATCTTAATTTTAGTGGACTTCTACTCCAAACGACAAGTAAGTTTTGTCCCAATTTTCACGCCTTGTTAGAAAAGGAATGGAATCTATGCATATAAATAACTCATGTGAGAAGCTCATCATCTCAGGGGATGTTTTTACAAATGAAGACTGGGAAATTAATTTCTAACTACAAACAAAAAAATCTGAAAGACATCATTAATCAATCAAAAGACTACAGAGTGAAGCTCTTGGGAATGAAGATGCAAAAGCCATCAAATGAAAGAATACTTCATGTATCTATAGAAGACTCACAGGTACTGTAAATTTTTAAGCTGGCCAAGCTGAGGGACCAATTGACCAGATAATGCTGCATTTCCAAGATCACTGCAGAAGTGAGAAACAACCACCATAAATTACCACATCAATTGAGAGATAATTACATTCTTCATAGATGGAAAACATGTTCACTGCTCTTGCACGTTGACAACAACAAAGAAGGCAACTTACACTCTTATAACACTATTATCATTGTTACACGTGACGTGAAACCATGTGCAAGGGTTCACAAGCGTGGGGTCCCAACTCTGTAGAACATTGTTAGGATCTTCTAAATTTGTTCGTAGATTGTGCAAAGCATCACCTGTTTACAAAGGCAAGTAAGAAGCATCATATTCTAGAAGGGACATTGACGACATCAATTCAAGAATTGGCTTTGGAACAATATAAAGCATTAGACGAGGAAGACAAATTGGGAACACCTGCAACTTCAGCAGACATCTCTGAAGCTCATGGCTAAATATTGAAAACAGAAACAAAAGTACAACGTTTTTGCTAGGCAAACAAAATGTCGGACCACCAACACTACAAGGACAAGGAACATTTTGAGAAAAGAGGACTTTGATGTCCTTGATAAACATCTGTAACAAGAAACGAAATTTCAAATTCTACATAACTATATATAATTTTTTAAAATTTGTTTAAAATCTCTCTCTCTCTCACCTGCACCTTTTATTCCATGTCAAAGTTTCCATTGGAACGTGTTTTGAGTCTTTGACTCTTGGCAGTGGATCATGGTCAAGTTCAATGTGGTTTTGATTCAGAATATATTAGACTGATTGTTTTTTCATGCATTACCACCGTCAATATAAACCAGGTTTCTGTGAGTGTAGGATGAATTGTCATGTCCAAGAGTCGAAAGCAACTTAAGGAGAAACGTAGAATACACATTCGAACATTAAGCTGAGGAATACAGGATGGAGATCTCAAATTGACTACGAAAAAAAATAATTTTTCAAATCTTTGCACACTGATGAAACTATGAAAAGAGCACGGACTGTTTCACTCTGTGAGAATAAATCTGTGTGTTTATACTAACTTTTTTTACTTGTAAAAAATCTCATTAATTTACCAAACACGGCATGACATCAAAACAGCGTATAAACCATGTCTATACAAAGCCCAGGTCAAAACTATCATGTACAGTTACAAACACAACAGGGCATCCAACGAGATCAGAGAACACATTGATGGAATCTCACACTTCCAAGTTGCCTACAAAACTGCTCATTCTATTACAATGCGGCATTCATTTTTGAATTGAGTGTAGTCCTGGCATTGTAAAACACCAGTAAATAAGTACTTCATCGCTCCTCTTAAGGACAAACTGTCCATTTCTTTAGATTGCAAGATTCGAAAGATTGTCATTGGAAGCAACTACAAACTGTCCATTTCTTTAGATTGCAAGATTCGAAAGATTGTCATTGGAAGCAACTACAAACTGTCCATTTCTTTAGATTGCAAGATTCGAAAGATTGTCATTGGAAGCAACTACAAACTGTCCATTTCTTTAGATTGCAAGATTCGAAAGATTGTCATACGGCATCAGAAAACAGCTTTTGGGGTCAATGATGCCCCTTTCCATTTCCATTTTACCTTATGCTACAATGAGGGGGTACTTGTTGAGAAATCAGCCAGACTAACAAGCACACAACACACGAAAGACAACCAAGAAAAGAATCTAAGATTGCAAGACAGAGATTTCACGTGGTCCCCAACAGTGTAGTCGAGTACATCCACAGCTCACATCACTTTCTACTATGTTCCGTGGTGTTTCTATTATGTATTGAATGAAGAATGGAATACAGTTACATCGCCTGATCTAGGTTCAATTATTGTAGTACCTAGTCCATCTTCTGGGGGCTTCACAAAACCAATACGCTTACAAACCCCAAATAGTCAACCAACTGCAAATTAGACAGATTCAGGCTTCAGAAACCCACTAGGAGTATGCTTACATAGCTAAGCTGACCCATGAAATTAGCAAGAAAAAATTGTCGATTACGACATCTTTTTTTTACTATAAGACATTGATATGGTATTTTCTAACACATCAAGATTCAATGATAGCCGAGTCCCCTAACTACCCACAAGCGATGCATTAGGTTCTTATTATGAGTACCTGCTTTCTCTCAATAAATTCCATTACGGGTCAAAAAAGAAGGAGAAGAAATACTCGATGCCTTTTGGGCTTAACCACGAATACTGCCAAAAGCCATGGCTTCTAAAATCTTTCAACGCTGGAATATTCTTATACTAATTTCCAAAATTGACCAAAACAATAAACTCCAAAAAGAAAAAATTGGATAAAAGTCGCGAATCTATCGCCTCATACACGACCACTTCAACAGTAGATTTCAACCAATCCCACTTCAATTTTAAAACTCACATCTACAGTGAACTAAACTACATTCCAACAGTAAAAATCAGACAGTTCGCAAATCAATATCACAAAAAAATTTACGTAAATGTGGTTCAGTACACACCTTCCATATTAGCAGAGATCATCGTCGTCAAAGGATGAAACGCAATGACAAGCCACAGAAGGGAATAAACAGCGATCTCTCGCTCCATAACGTCTGCTTTCTTCTCTCTCTACCTCTCATCTACTTCACCAGTTCGCCTCCCCCGATCCACCGCTCGCGAGACAAAACGATTCATTCAAACAACCAACATTCTCAAAAAACCCTAACCCAGATCAAAATGTGGGTCAAATCTCCACCATTTCCGGCGAGAGCTACACCAACGGCCAGTGGGCGATCTAGATTAGCTGTAGGAAGTGGATTCCGTATTCGAACTTTTCCTCTAGATTTTTGAAAATTGTCTTTTGGCTAAGCAGAAACTTTTTGTGATGCTCGCATTCTCTCTCTTTCTCTCTCTTCCTCTACATACACATTCTCTCTCTCTCTCTCTCTCTCTCTCTGTGCGTGCAGAGTTTCAGGTACCCGAGGGAGCTGCCCGCTGCCCGCGCTCAGTCAAAAACAGGACACTCTGTAATGAGTAATGCGTAGAAGGTCTCGAACGCCGTTTAGTCAAAGGGGAAGAAGGTGGGGGGCCCACGGTGGCCAACTGGGATGCGGTCAAGCTCTAATCATGCTGCAACGTAGTAATAATTATAGTATTTCGACACCGTTTATAATCTTAAACCAAGGACCACTTGGGTGCCAAAAAATTGTTGGGTAAATTGCACTGACACCCCCTGATTTTACTCAAATCACACTTCCACCTCTTTTACTTTTGAAATGGAAAACTCTAAAATCAACCCATCGTTAAAGTCTTAACAAGTGTAAAAAAAATACATTGGAGTGTGTTGTTTTTTGTCTTTTTCCTTGCTCATTTTTAACCCCGTGGGCTGTTAATACGCAAAAAAAAAAAAAATTGCACTTTTTTGTCCATTTACTCTTTTAATACTAATTCTATCATTGCCAATTAAAACAACTCATATGCTAGTCAATTGGAACTTAAAAAACGTAAAACTAACTAAGTACTAATATCAAATGTTTTAAACCACTGCCAAATCAATAAATCTACAAGATAGTTTAGCCTGAATTTATTATTCTCTTTTTTTATTTTGATTTGTTTTGCCCCAGAATTTATTACTACTTTTTTTATTCGCGTCGTTGAGAGAAATATAAAAAGTAAAAGAATTATTATCAAAAGATTAAAAAAATATTAATGAAAAAAATTATGTTTTCATTAATTTTTTTATTTTTTATTTCTTTTCAAGTTCGGTCCATACTTTTTAGTTTGATCGACTTTTCTCATTGAGATGGGTATGAAAAGTAAAATATACTAACCATAAGCTAAAATTTATAAACCCATGATGAAAATGAGTCATGCCTTAGAATAGTCGATAAAAGTTTGAAAGTATGGATCAAGCTTGAAAAAAATAAATCAAATAAAAATTGAAAAAAAAAAGTGTGGGAGGTGCTTCACCAGAGTTATCCCTTTAAGCTTCTGGTTCTGCATGGAGAGATGGTGAGTTAGCTGAACCTCGCTCGAGCCCTGAGAGTTGGCCTGAGAAGATGACATTTACCCTTAGCACCCCATTAGTGCCAAGCATGGACTATTAGGACACTTCGACGATCTAATTAGTGATCGGAGAATAAGAAGACAAACTAAAGTTCTAGAGAGAGAAAGTTTCATGTGGAGAGAGAATATGTGTGTGTAGAGATCCCAAGTGAGATTGGTGAAGATGACTTTTGTTGGCAAAGACTTACTTGCTCACCAAGTTGTTTGTGTATCTCACGCGTGTCATCCATACCTAACACGGCACATGGTCGGGCCAAAATGTCTCAAGCTGACCCGCCGCTTTGAATGAGGCCACACCTGACATGCTTGATAAGTCAACGAGTTTGGAAATACTCCTCAGTATGTTACGTGGTCCTACAGACGCTGATTGTTGTCACATCTATCATGTCAAGCGTGCATTATGCCCTGCTCGGCTAGACAGCCCAGAACCCATCAATTTGGCTGTGGTCGGGGACACCTCGAACCCATTAGTTCGGTAGAATGTCCTAAGGCCAATCGTTCGGTGACTTAAGCTCACCGAGCCCCAGTGGCACGCTACAAGTTGCTCCAGTTTTCAGCTGAGCTGACATTGCCAATGTGACGAGCATTGAACCCATCGGTTCAGAGCGTTCATTTGGACACATCCAAACCAGCCTTCCCCTACTGCCGAGGCAGTTTTATCCGTCAGGTCGGCACAATTCATGTGGCTTGACTATTCGATTTGACTTTCCGTGCCAATGCGCCAATTCGTTGAGAGTTGGTTTGGTTGGCAGGCAAGGGAGGACCTTTTGATCCTTAAGATACTCTGGCCACTGCAAAAAACCTGTTTGCTTCGAATTATTTTATGGCCAAAGAACTTATTTTAACTTTGTTCATATTTCTTTTACTTTTTATATCTATCTCATTAATGGTAATCGAAAAAGTAAAAAAATTCAAGGTAAACTAATAAAAATTTTGAAAAGGCAAAAATAAACTCAAATAATTAATCTTGGCAAAACTCTCTCTTGAATTAATCAGTTTTGTAGTGGTTTAGGAGATTTAGTACTAGTTTGTTAGTTTTACGTTGATCTAATTTTAATTAGCTAGTAGTTAAAAGAGTTGTTTTATTTGGCAAGGGCAAAATTGGCATTAATAAAGTAAATGGACTTACATATTACACAAAATACTAAAGTTTGTAGTGCAGCGTAATTTCAAAGAGTAAACGGATGACAGCGTGATTCAAATAAAATCTACGGGGTGTCAATAAAATTTACCCAAAATTATTTGATAGTATTGGAAACTGTTACTTAGGAGATGTTCCGCTAAGTGTGTTTTGAAAAATAAATTAATTTTTCACAGCTTTTTATGTGATATGTTGTAAGAGAATAACATATCTTAATTTTTGAAAAAAACTATTTTTTGTTAGTAGAACACGTCCTTAGGCCTGGTTTGGGTAAATTGAAAAAAATTGGTTTTTTGGTTTTTTTGGTTTTGTCTTTATTCAAAAAAAATTTGCATTTGTTAGTTTTCGGTCGATTTTTTGTGATTTCTTGGCTTGTCTAAACGAGAGGAATCTAAAAAGTATAAAATTATTAGTCAAACTTAAAGTTTTGTGAATAAAGACGAAAAATAATCCAAAAAATTGATTTTTTGGATGTCACCTTCGTCTTTATTCACAAAACTTTAAGTTTGGCTAATAATTTTATAATTTTTAGATTCCTCTCGTCGAGACAAGCGAAGAAACCACAAAAAATCGACAAAAACTATCAAATGCAAAAAAAAATTGCACCCCCTCGACCGTTGGATCGTGTTTTGGACGGCTCGGATGTGTTTTAATTTTTTACCGTAAAAAAAAAATCAAAATTAAAAGATAATTGCCGAACGCATCCGAACCGTCCAAAACTTGATCCAAAGGCTGAGGGGTGCACAGCACCTCCCCAAGTCCCTCAAGAACTCAAGTCTCATGCTTCAACACTCCATAACTTTATAACCAAACAAAAATGTGCAATGCTGAGAAGCGTTGAGCATGAGGATCAATGAATAATTACTCCTCCGCTGGGACCGCTTTTCGGATCAAGATATGATGCGGCAATACCGCAAAGTCAAAAAACAAAAAGTAGCAAAGAGAATTACCGATCAAAGAAAGGTAGTCAAGAAAATTCCTCATCAATAAAATAGTCAAGAAAACTCCTCATCAATAAAAAAAAGTACTTTAGGCTGGTTTGGCAAGAAAATTACCATTCTTGAACTATTTATTCTCCTCAAAAAAATAAATTTATTACAATGATTTGGACTCAATTATCTTTACTTGTTTGATTATTGGATTGTTTTAGTCAAATCTGCCATGGTGTCAAGTAGTATTTCTAGTCCAAAAAAAGTTGTATTATTACTCTTTAATAATCCAATAATTCTAATTAATTTTGTAGGCCGAAACGCTCCTTTATATATATATATATATATATATATATATATATATAAGAAAAAGGTGGAGTGGTAAAGAGATCTGTTCAAAAAGAGTAGTAAAAAGAACCGATTTCAAGAAACAAGTTTAAAAAAAAAAAAACAGAGAATCGCCCCCCTAAAATTAGTTGAAGGTAAAATCTTAGAGCATTTCCAATAGTGTTGTAACAATCCAACGCTTATCAGCCTTTTAGAGCAAGAGCAGCAGCACATAGTCATTTTTCCTACTCAACAGTGCCCAATTTCATTTTAGCTTGACAGGTTTTCTTTCCAAACTCCACCAGGTTCTCTACTTTACCTATATCCTATTAAAATATTATTTTTCCTCCTTTCTCTTCCTTTCTTTCTTCTTCTTCCCCAGTCGTAGTAGATCTAAACAAAACCCACGAAGGTTTGAAGGAGGGACTGAACAATACCCAGTCATGCAGTTGATCTGAACAATACCCAAAGAATACGCAGTTGCTGTTATCAATTGGGAACCCAGCTGTTGCCGTCGATCGGGAACAAACCCAGTCGCCTTCGAACGGAAAAAATACTCAATAGCCGTCGATCTGAACAAACCCAGACACGAAGGGTTGAAGGAAGGGGCGAATTAGGTGAGGAGAGAGAGATTTGTGGAAGAAATTGATAAAATATTGAATTGCTGGTGAACAGGGCTTCGGTAGAAGTAGCGTACGACTGTTCATGGAGGAACTCTACCGAGGCAGGTAGCGAAGCTGCTGCAGCTCCCATTCTCAGCTTTTCTTCTCTATTTCACCGAAGAAGAGGGGAGTAGCGTAGCTGCTGCTCTTGCTCTTAAGCCATGTTTTAAACCTTAAATCCTAAAATTGAACCGAATTCACTAAAGTAAGAAAAAATAACCAAAAAGCCCATGTCAAAAAACTCCTAAAAAATTAGGCCAAAACTCGACATAAATGGATTCACTTTCATCTCCAAATCCGGAGTCACGTGGGTTTCCAGATCCTACATTCTGAATGAAAATTTTAACATTGGATCAAGCACTTCCATTTATCCGATTGAACTGTTTTGTTTTAAATGAATTGTACAGATTACTAGTGTGGGACCTGAAAGTAAACCCATGCGCGCGCTAATCGGTACCCATAGTCATCAATCTCTTTCACAGTAATCTCTTTCCAGCACCACATCCCCAATCCCAAGAAAAGCCAACACAGGTGGGGTACTAGTCTGTACTTGTGTGGAATCTGAGTAATAATCCTGTGCCTGCAATAGTCACCAAACTAGAGCGAATGGAGAGTTTTTTTTTATCGGAGTAGCCTCTTTTTTGAAACTTATTCCCGAAATAGCTACTATTTTGAAACTATCGCTTCATGTATTTTGGTAAAGCGTTATAATCATTAATTGCCAACTCGGCACGCCAGGTCAGCTCGGGGGGTTCATTGTCAGCTGTGACCGCGCATAAACAAAATGCGTTATAGATTATCGCACAGATTAATAATGCGCTAGGGTTTTTTTATTTTATTTTTGTTATTTTATGTATAGCGCATTTATAAAATGTGTTAGGGTTTTAAATGAAAAACCCCTTTCAGCTCTCTCTTCATCTCTTCTGTGCGATTTTAGTAGCTCTCTTCATCTGTCTCCTCCTCCTACGCGATCTGATAGTATAGACTCTCTCCTCCCCAGCGCGATCTGCACAAACAAGCCGTTTGTCCACCGCCGACCACCACCGTAAGTTACTCTCTCTTCCTCACGCTCTCTTTCTCTCTCTCTGGATCGCTCTGGCTCTAGCTCCATTTTTTATTTTTATACATTTAAGTGGGAAAAAAAAATGTTAAGGACTTGTTCACCATCATTGTCGTGACTATCATTGAGTTGTGTCCATAGAGTTGACTTAACTACTTCGAATGAGTTGTGGAGTATTTGTAGTTGTTCTAGCGGGAATAATGTCATGAAGGTTACAATTCACAACTTATTCTCTTTCCTTTATTAACAAGAATAATGTTTGGTGTGCTTGGTTGGTTTTGTATTTTGTTGTATACGTTTTGATGACTTGGTTTTCTACTTTTATCTATTTGATCTGGGGAGTTGCTGTTTTGGGTTCATTTCGGTTGACTACCTATCAACGTGGGTACCACGTGATACTCTCTCGATGCATCTAGGTTGTCTAACATTACAACCCACGGTCCGGATTAAAAGTGTCATCCGGATTTTTTTTAAAAAAAAAAAAAACAAACAAAAAGTGCATTTCAATCCGGACAATGGGATGCATTTTTGGACGGCCCGAATGCACCGCACGTTACCACATCACCCACACCCTATTTGCACACAAGTTTTTCTCAGTTTTGAGCCACAAGTTTCTGTTTGTGGTCCTTACTTTAAGCAATAATGGTAATATGTAATTTCATATTATCATCTTAATACGTAGGACGGAAAATATGTAATTTCATACTCCATGTATGTGTAGAGGGAGGAGAGAGATGAAGAGAGCTGCAAAAATCGCTCAGAAGAGATGAAGAGAGAGTTGAAAAGGGGTTTTACATTTCAAAACCGTAATGCATTTTCTAAATGCGCTATACATAATAATAATAATAACCCTAGTGCATTATTAATATGCGCGATAATCCATAACGCATTTATGAAATGTGTTATAATTTTAAAACAACGCTTTTTTTATTACATGCGGTCACAGCTGACAATGAACCCCTCGAGCTGACCTGGCATGCCAAGTTGGCGATTAACGGTTATAACGCATTACCAAAATGCTTGAAGTGCTAGTTAATTTCAGAATATGTTTGAAAAGGTAGCTACTTCGGGAATAAGTTTCAAAAACTAGGCTACTCCGATCAAAAACTCGCGAATGGAAGGGAGGAAAAATGCTCTCCGTCCTGTTTAATAGTCTTTTTTGAGATTTCAACTTAATAAAAAAAACATAATTATTATATTTTTGAAAACCTAATTTTATCATGTTATCCTTTAATCGTTAATTTTTTTTTAAAACTTTTTTAGCACTACTAATTTTAAAATGAAAGGGTAATAGAAGAAATTCATTAACTATTACCTATTTAGTTTTTAAATGGGAAAATATTTTGGGGGCGCCAAAAAGTGATAGCTAGGACCATAAAATGGGGGCGGAGGGAGTATTATTCAATGGTTTTGTGGAATTGCTCAACACTCTTATCTACTGCACATTTCTGTAGGACTCGGTACTAAATGTATGATTCCCACAGAATCATGTTATTATGGAAAAGAATGGTGCCCCGAGACCATGGAATAATTACTCGGGATTCTGGTTTTAAAATTGCAATATCAGTGGTGGTCGCAATTAACACGTATAGGGAGTATCAATCATTGTGTAATGAGAATTGAACACCGCACTCTTATTTATTTTATTTTTTCAAGATGACGATTTCACCAACCCATGTTGTAACCCTATTTATGACAAAAAAAAAAAATGAATGTTCTCATAGATTTTTAACCTATATTTGACTTTTAGAAATTAGAAGTATTTTTACAATTAAGATTGAATACACAATTTAACAATGGTTACACTACTATTCAATACACAACAAATACAAGGCACTAGTCATCGACCAGCAACCCTTGGTTCCTAAACCCTCAATGCCCCAAATCAACCAAACAAGCTCCTAATCCATTATTTAAACCCTAAATTGAAATATGTTCATGCAAAAATCAAAATCAATCCAAAATTTAGTCTGAGGTGTGCACAAGTTGACCCGTGACATCATGCATTACCCAAAAAAAAAAAAAAATAATGCAAATCAAACATGTTCAGCAATTGTAGTTGAAGAGAAATAATATAGCATACTGGAAAGGCGGATAATAACGCTGGACCCTGCTGGGGGTACAGAAGTTTTGGTACAGAAAATGTACCGAGCCCTCTCGGGGACCCACTTTTAGGTCCCACACAAGTGATCCGAACCGTTCATTATTCTTAGAACATTTTTCGGAGGGACCCCACAAAATTTCAACTCGATCGGACGGTTAGAAGTGCTTGAACCAAAGTCCCACTGTTTCAAACAATTTTTTTTTGGAACATTTTTTTGTTTGAAACGGTGGGACTTTGGTTCAAGCATTTCTAACCTTCGGATTGAGCTGATTTTTTGTGGGGCCCCTTGGAAAAATGTTCTAAGAATAATGAACGGTTCGGATCACTTGTGTGGGACCTAAAAGTGGGTCCCCGAGAGGGCTCGGTACATTTTCTATACCAACACCTCTGTACCCGTAGGATTATCGAATAACGCTCCAACGGTCAGGCTTTCCTCCAAGACTTCTAGACAGAGCTTCCTCTCGATGATTATTGTTGACTCATTCTGATCGACATTTTTTTTTTTGTCCAAAATCGAATTCAAAATCAAGTAGGTGTTAAAATCAAAGCCATTTCTCCGTACTATAAAACAGAAATCATGTTCATACAACCTTTGAATTTTCACTATTTCAGTCTGTCTAGGAAATTACTACAATACACACCCATTAAAGGTGTGTATATGCATGTATTATATGGTCCAGATTGTGCCACCTCATTGGCAATCGTAACATTTTCTAGTTTTTTCGTAACTTTTCAGCAATATAATTCATAACATTTTTGGCGTGTCACGTAACTTTTATTAAACAAATCGTAACTTTCATATAAAAAAAACTCGTAACTTTTGTAGGGGCCAAATAAGGGGTGTGTATCATAACATTTTCCGTATGTGTCTAAGGTCTTTTGGTGAAGGTAATATATGAGTAATAATGGAGACAATTTGTATAAGAACATGGACGGTTTGGGAATAGTGCTACAAAAAAACCGAGCAGTTTGTGAACTGTTCGACCCTCGACTCGGTAAAGAGTCGTTCAAGTTCGATTCGAGTACTTAACGAATCAAACCTGACCCTCAATTTTAGGCTTGTTTAATAAATAAGCTGAACCTGAAACTAACATTATTCAGCTCAATTAAGCTCATGCATGAACCTGAAATATGTATGTATATCTCATAAGAATTGTAAAAATATAACCTTGCATGTGTACTTTACATGTACATAAACAAAAATCTTAATAGATAAACTTTTAAAACTACTATAAACTTAAATTTTATTGTGCTTTCACAAATTTATATATGTATGAACTTATTTATGGGCAAAATAAAATTTTATTTGAAATTCTAGACTAGTATGTGAGCATAAATATGTAATATTATCAAGGCTAATGAACATGTTCGAGTTCGAGTAAAACCTAGGCAAGCTTGGCTCGTCAATTTTTTATTGAGCACTTAAAAACTCAACAAACGAACTTGAACATTCTAAAGCTTAGTTCGATTCTACTTGTTTGCAACCCTATTTGAAAAGGGAACACGAAAAGGATTTTTTTTTAGGAATTTGTCTCTGTAAAAGTATATGTAATGGGATGAAATAGTCGTTATAGATACATAACGCATGATGCTAAATATGACTTTTACCGGCAGCAATGAAAAATGCCGGTAAAGGTTTTTTTATTACTGGCATTGATGAGAAACCGCTGGCAAAAATACTATTTCCGGCGGTAACATAAAGCCGCCGACAAAGGTAACTATTATTGGCGGTAAATTCAAAAGCCAACCGGTAATAATAGTGATATATGATATAACCATTATTAATTTCCTAATAAAACCGAAAAACTTTGGTAGTTGGGTGGTTATGGGTTCGAATATCCGGAAGGAATTTTTTTTTGAAAAAACCTTTACATGCATTAACAAAACCACCGCTGATGGTATGAAAATTTTTAGAAGCATTAATAAGATCGCTGTTAATTGTTGCTTGTTTCCTGCTGGTAAACGTACTACTGGCGGTTTTCATGCCTTTAATAGCGATTTTTAACCGCCGGTAATGCTTTTTTTTTTTTTGCGTAGTGATAGTTGTATCGCCGGATAAGTAATTGAATTTTCAAAACAATGTTATCTTTTGCGTTGTTTTTTAAACCATGAGTTTGTTTGGAGATGCGATTGGAAGTGGGTCGTTTGGAGATGGGATTGGAAGAGAGGTGTCATTCATCTTATCGGCTTTTTGGATTTTGTCATTCTTCAATTTTTTTTTTGCGTTTGTGATTTTTGCGTTAAACTTTTGTAGATTATTGATTTGTCCCGACAAGCGGAATCAGAAAAATAAAAAATTATGACCGAAACTCGATTTTTATTTTTGGAAAAAGCCAAAATTGGATTTTTTATTTTACTTTTTCAAAAAATAAGTTGAGTTCCAGTTTCAATTTTTTTTTACTTTCTTTAAATTTCATGATTGAATAATTGAACTATCAGATGAAGCGCACTGATTTCCGATTAAGTTAAATTTTTTTCTTCATCTCCTAAAAAATTAATCCGGACAAAATGAACAACTTCGATTATCGTAGTAAGATACAAAGTGAGCACACCCTCACCAGGGTGAACAAAATTGCTCTTCGGCAATGAGACTAGTGTTGTTCACCCTCACTATGCTCACCTTTTGCGAGGGTATGCTTATTCTGTATCCCAATTTGTTGATTGAAACCGTTCAATTTTTTCCAGATTCATTCTTTAAGAGACTGCTACAAAATTTAACTCAATCAAACATCTGTAAGTACTTCATCTAGGTTTTTTTTTTTTTTTAAATGACATGACTGAACAATTGAACTATCAGATGAGGCGCTTATTGATATTCCATTATGCTAAATTTTTGTTTCGTCTCCGAACAAATGAATTTGGACAAAATGAACGTCTTTGATTGTCGTAGTAAGACACATAATGAGCATACCTTTGCAATGGTGAACAAAATTGCTATCCGACAACAAAATTGGTTTTGTTCTCCCTCGTTGCAGGTATGCTCATTCTATATTCCACTTTGCTGATCAAAACCATTCAATTTTTTCCAGATTCATTCTTTAGGAGACCACGATACAATTTAGCTCAATCGAACATCCGTAAGTGCTTCATCTAGGAGTTTTATTTATTTTCTTTAAATTTCATGACTAAAGAATTTAACTATTAGATGAAGCACTTACTCTGAATTTTTTTTGTCTCCTAAGAGCATCCTCATGAGCCTCACAAAAAAAAAAAAACACCAAATTTAACCACCAAAACACTTTTTGTAATTTAACAAGTCACTTTATCAAAAACTCAAAAAATCAGGCTCTCTATCAAAACTTTACTATATTAAACTATTCCCCTCAAATCTAAAAAAAAAAAAAAATCCCCCTAAAAGCTAATCTCCCCGCCTGGGAGATGTTTTCGGAAAGTGAAGTGGTACTAACAGTACCTTTACCATTTAAATATCCCCCACCACACACACTTAGCCACGTGTAATAGACCCCACCCTCTCTCTTGTTCACCTCCCTCTCTCTCTTTTGACGCAGCCAACCTGGGAAAAGCAACAATAAAAAAATAATAAAAAACAAAATGGTGCGTGAACAGTGTCTACTCAAAATTGAGTATGCACTGTAGCAAAAATAAATTGGTGAGTGAATATAGAGAGGCTGATTTTGGTGTGTTTTTAGGGGATTGACGCTCTACTTTAGCTTAAAAGCTACAGTAGGGGAGCTGATGAGGATGCTCTAACAAATGAATCCCAACAAAACCAACGGCTTCAATTGCTATAGTAAAGACGAGCATACTCTTGCAAGGAGAAACAAAGCGTTTAACAAAAGAGATAAACTTAGGGCCCACCAAGCGTACATTGCAATAATATGAACTGTTCATCTTGTGGTGCTCGCAGAACAATGTAGCCACTCAAAAAAATCAGTTTGATCGGACATCGATTAGTATGTCAAAAGTTGGATTTTTTAAAAAACGAATGGTCTGGATTCTATCAATAATATTTTAAGTTAAAGTATCCATGACTGTCTGCTTTCTAAATCAAAATTCTAACTTTTGACATATCCTATCGATTCCGATTAAGCTGATTTTTTAAAGTGGATACATCATTTTATAAATGGTTCAGATCATTTTACTCCATAACAAAATTGCTCTCCTGCAACGATTACTGACAATACTTCAACCACGATCATGATCAGATAAATGAGTGAAAGATTTGGAAAATCCAAGGAGTTTGGGGACTGGTGAATGGCGAGTCTCACTTCCTTCTCTCTCCTCAACCGTCATTCTCTCTCCTCCTCCTCCTCATCATCATCCCTGCTCTGCAATCCTCCTCTTATTAGAGGCCTCTTCCCACCTTTCAGCAGCAACTGCCCAAAGGCCAAACCTATCTTCTACTTCTCCGTCCCCGCCACGGCCTCCGATTCCGTCCGACCAGATTATTATGACTATTTCTCCATCAGAGGAAACCAAGCAAACGAAGAAGAGGAAGACGAAGATGCCGCCGATAGCGGCGGCGGGAGTTTCAGTGAAGCGGTTGAACTATTTAACGTAGGGGATTATTACAAGTGCCATGACGTCCTCGAATCCCTCTGGAATGAAGCGGAGGATCCTGCCCGTACTCTCTTTCACGGTATTCTACAGTGCGCCGTGGGCTTTCATCACCTCTTCAACAAGGTTTAGTTTCTTGTTTTACTTGGGTTGTGTTTTTTCTTCTTCAATCGAAATTCGGGCTGGTTCAAAATTGTGATGAAGTCAAATATGTAATCCTAATTAGCTTCTTTCAATTAAGGTTGATGTGTATGATTTAGTCTTGGTGGTCCTATTCGGATTTCGATGCAATTTTTTAAATGTTCCTATCTTTCAAGTTTCAACCCATAATATTTTTGAAGATTTTAAAAACTTTGAATATAATAGAACTTATTTATCAAATAAGATCTACAGTACATGTAAAATACGTTATAGATTGAAAAATATGAACAGTTAAAAAAATGCGTGGAAATCCGAATAGGAACAACAATTTGGGACGGAGGGAGTGTTATTATTTTGCATTATATCAGGTGTTGATGGTTCTCTTGATTTGCATAACACAAAGCACAGACAACATCAGTAGTTAATTTCCCTTGGAGTACTCTATCCTTTGTTGACAAGTGACAAAAGTAGCTAACCACTCTATGATGCCCACCTAGGGACATGGTGAGTAAACCAGATAATCGTACTCCATGGAACAAGAGGGGCTTTTGCTCTGATTGCTTGCCAGGCAGTCTTGGCAGAAAAAAACTCCATTAGCAATCAATAGCCATTTCGCTGAATGTTCACAAGCAACATTTGGTAGAAGATTTGGGGGAGTATGAGCAATAATATCCTGGACTGTTGTACTCCTAGACCGTGGCCACTTTTCCAGCTTCCATTAGAAATGATCGTTGCAACTTTTGCAGTGAAAGACTTTCCGAAATCGCAGACTATACCATCCCCATACTTCTGATGCAGAGAGCCCAATGGATGCCAGTTAACTATCCACAAGAAAGTGTTATTACCATTACCTATCTCATATTTGATTCATGACTGAGCAATAGGTCTCAACTTGAAGAGCTTCCTGATTGTCCAAGAAGCATACAAGGAGTCTTCATATTCCAAAAGCAATGGTTTTTAACCACAAAAGTATGTATCCATTTCACCCAAAGCGTGTCAGCTTTATGGCAAATAACCCATAAATGTCCGGACATGGAAGCTTTATACCATTCTTTTAGCACTCTAAATCCCAAACCACCTTCCTCCTTAAGGCTTGCTTATGGACGCCCCCTTGACCTTTGCTCCAGTGGTTTTAATTTCTGGCCCATTCCAGAAAAAAGCCCTCAGTGCAGTTTCCACTTTCTGTAAGATGCTCTGAAGAAGGATAGAAACAGAACTCCAGTAGACTTGGATACTAAAAAGAACAGCATTTATAAGTTGGGCTCTGCCCCCATATGAAAGAAGCTTGCCAGTTCATGGCTGGATTCTATTCAGAATTCTGTCAACCAAGATGCTGCAGTCCTGAGCTCCAAGTCTGCTAGATATGATGGGCACCCCTAAGTATTTCACAGGCAAGGAGACTAGAAGCCTCGCAAAGAATGAACAAGTCGTATGCAATGCAGTGCTTGTGTCCTTTTAATTACCCTATCCATTATAGGAACCCCGGGTAATTTTGTAATTTTTTTCTTTTCCTATTGCAGAACCATAAAGGTGCAATGATGGAGTTGGGAGAGGGACTGTGTAAGCTACGGAAGATGAATTTCAAGGGTGGACCCTTTCTTCAATTTGAGCAAGAGATTTCAGCCGTTCTGGACTTCATTTATCAGACTCAGTTGGAATTTGCTGCCTGTAAGTTACTCCAACTATACATGTATATACATAAATGTGTAGAATATGTATATCTGCAATGATTTGTTGACATTACCCAATTTTTCTTCTCTTTCCACGGGATTGATATTATATCTAACCCCTAATATTCTATTAAACGAACTGGATGCGTTTTCTTCACACACGTTGAACTTCACTAGCCCATCTTTGATTGGCCAAGGCTGGCTAAGGGGTATGTAATCGCATGGCAGACGTTAGTTTCACAAGGTTAATAGTGATACCATATCTTTAGGGAATGCTTGGCGTTTTGATGAGAAAGATGGTGGATATGATAAATCCAATCTGTCCTATTGTACATTGATTGCACTTGAACTAGTAAATGGAGAATACATGGAGTTCTGACGATCCTAAAAAGGGAACAATAGGGAACCAATTCTTTTTGAAAATGTTGTTTTCCACTCCATTCGAAGATAGGTGAGAGAATATTTGCAATTGTTAGTTCCAGTTAATGTGCTTCCAAGACTAGGAGGATAGGGAATAATTTAGTGGTTTGAAGCAGTAAAAAGGGGCTAGACGACCTGTCATTTTGGCTAGTATGGTATAAATGAAGTGAATGGCCAGAATTAGTCTGTTCTATGTTAATTGCCCATTTGACTAAAGGCTTTTTGAGTTGATCGCATTTGAGTTGTCCCAGTCCTTAAGAAGAGCATTATGAAAAAGAATGAGGATTTATACGACTAGACTTGTCATGAAACTTCAGGAATTGTGGTCATAGGAAAGGAACAGCGCAATACAAACTTTGTGAAGGGTGGATGTGAAAGAAATGATGGAAACGATGGCTTGTCTATGATCTTTTCGACCGAAGTATATGTCTGTATGAATGAAGTAGTCTATGAACAAACGATGTAGAACAATTTTCATTTTCACAGCATAATAGAACTGCATGATTGGCAATCCGCTGGATTGTTATTTTGCAATCACTAAGCATAAAGTGCCGCATTGGTGTGCTGTACAAACTGTTGTACACATTGCTGTGTTGTATGGATGGTTTGGTTTTGGACCATGTGTGCATGTCAGTAGTTATTTAAGCAATAAAAAATCATATTTTTTTTAACAGAATAATTTGTACATAATTGTATCTTAGTCTTAAAATTCATTTCACAAATTAAAAATGGCTTTCGTTTATGGGCCTATCTTATTCGGCCTTAAGTAGAAACAAGCATCACCTATCAGTACAGTTCATCACTTCATCTATCAGACGAACTAAACCAATAAGATCCATGAAAGGCAGAACCAAATGGAAACAATTTCATCACATCAATTACTTCTTACAATTCAGAAGAACTCGCAAGGACTCTAGTAGAGTGCTATGTACAGAATGATTCACACGTTTGGTGCGAATAATCCATGCTGTTTGTATGAACTAAAAGGAGAGGTTTTTGAACATATCATATGATGGTATCACTAGAGTCTTTCCATGAGTTATGTTTGTTGGATAACTAGTTGCTGGTTTGTTCTAATCAAATGCTTGAAACTGGATATGCCTCGTCTGTGGTGGATGTAGGGAGTGGCCCAACCTCTGTTCAAGTTGCAATGTTAACTCTTGATATCTTCGTTTTCTTTTGTATATATTTTTCTTGTTTGCTAATTTTAGTTTTCCTCCCATTCTCTTATCACGAATGAAACTCTTTGAAGAAACCATGACTGTAAAAATGTGAAGGTGTAAGTGGAGAATGAAAAAGGTAATCTTTTCACCTTTTTTCCGGAGGCTTTTTTACTTAAAAGATGCATTTACTGTACCAAAGTACCAAACGAGGGAGAGAAATACTATCGATAAGATGGTGTCCTTTGTCTTTGTGTACAGTAAATATGCATTGTAGATTTTGTTCCTTCTTTCTCTGCTTCAGGTTTCTGGTATAATTCTTTGGTTTTCTACATCATTGATTGCCAACTGTAGAAAAATGCTAAACCAAGAGACTGGAAACATTGCTTTGTACCCTGCTATCTTGTCTGGATGCCCGCCTTAACTACATGGCCATTTCTGCTTTTCGAGGTTTTTTCCGGATTTACATCCCAGCGCTTGTCCAGTTGGTTTGTTCAGTTGGTTGACTGTCATGGTTTTGGTTGCAGGCACAGATGATTTTTGTCATGCACTAGATCAATCAGAAAGATCATACCAACTTCTTGGTGGTTATGCCGCTGGACAGCTTTTGTATCATTTAGAAAGTGGCTCTACTGGAATAAGGTACATTGTTTTCTGTCCCGAACGATATTCTGAAACCGGTGAGCCACCAAGAGTAAAACTTCCGACCCTTCTTGCATCTGTACAGCATCTCAAGGAAGTTGAATATGACCAAATTTATTAAAGACCACCACATTTTACTCGTTCGTTTTTTTTTTTTTTCCCTGAAAGGAAATTGTAACTCTTACAGCTAATTTATTTGTACATGATGTTGTAAGTATTAATGCAACAGAGCTCTACGTAGAACATTTCCAATATCTGTGCCAAAACTATCATGTGCCTAAAAATGAACTTTTCCAGTATCACTCAGTGCTAGATGGATGGTAGTGACCGAGGGCTCATTTGATGACCCGGACTAGAAGAGGGGATTGGGGTCGGGAGAACATGGGGACCAGTGTGTTGCCCCATTGTAGGCCGGTGTTCATTGTGCACAAGGGAGGGATTGGATAAATCTGAACTGGGATACTGACTAATATTACAGTACTAACTAATTTCCTAGGGGGTTGGTTTTTCTAGGTATACCAGAAAAGCAAAACAACAAACTAAGCTCTCTCGAAAGCCACTACTCTCATATCTGCCTCAAGCAGTGGAATTATCCCGTCTGGTGGAGTGATATGAGATACCATCTTCTCATCTTGGTTGGCTCCTAGGTTAGCAAGGTGGTCTCCAACTTTGTTTCCCTCTCTAAGTGTGTGCTTCAAAGTACTTCCGGTGATGCTCGTGAGAGCTCATGAGCTTTGCACTCCTTTATCAGCACAAGATGAGGAAAGTGTTCCGGATAGTCCTCTGTGATAAAAGCAATGGCAGTAGCAGAATCAGACTCTATCCCCATGGCTTCCATTTCTTGATTATGAATTAGCTCTAGACCTCTGAAAAGCCCTCATACTTCAGCTTCTAGGCTCATACAGTTGTGGAGTCCCTCCAAGTACCTGGAATCCAGTGCCCTCTTTCCTCTCTGAAGACACCGCCATATCCAGCTTGCCCTGGATTTCCCCTGCTGCTGCCATTTGTATTCAGTTTGAGTTTACTTGTTCTTGGAAAAGTCCAAGACACAAGTCTCACTTGTATAGGATTAGCACAAGAGTATGAAAGAAAACTTTGAACTATTTCAGAGCATAGTTGTCAAATCGTGAATCGAATCGAGAATCGAAACGGTCCGGTTGCGAATCATGAATTGCTCCGATTCGGTCATTTTTTTAAAAATACCAAAAAAAGGTAGGTTTCAAGTTGGAATCATTAAAATTAATATTTAAGAAGATAAATAGATGATCAAGTGGTCTAAATAGGCAAGACACTCCCTTTTATAGCAAGGGATGTGGTCGTGGTCTTCCCAGCAGGTGCAAAACCCTAACTTTTTCCGGTACAATCTTTTGAAAAATGCTATGGAAGCTTCTGAAAAGAGAGTTGACCCTTTATATGCCAGAAAAATTAAATAAAACCCCGTAATTTGTCAATTATTTCATTTTGTCCCACATGCAAAACATGGGTTTAAAATTGAACTGAATCGTACGATTCTTACGATTCGATTCATGATTCACGGATTCAGTGTACGATTCTATTACACCTGCGATTCATAGTGTCGGTTCGTATCGAAAACACCCTGAATCGAACCGAATCGTACGATTCGAATTGCGAGTCACACGATTTTGATAACTATGTTTCAGAGGCCCAAAGGCAAGGCTACTAGTATAGATGGCATTATGGGTGGAAGAAACATCATCAAAGACCTTCCTGCTTCTAGCTAACCATAGTTTCCACAAAGTAGTGACAATTAGAACACTAGGAAAATAACCCCCTGGCTTTTTATTTGATTGACTGGTGTTGCTTTGAAGCCAATTCCTCCATGCTCTCCAATTGCGGACCCTGAATACTAGGAAAATTCATCCAGTCATTAGCTCTTAAATCACAATCAAGGAAAAGTGTTTGATGTCCTCTCTAGCATTGTCACAAATTGGGCAGTAGACGTTATCGGCTAGACCACGAATCATACATTGGTGGTTAGTGAGGATTTTTCCATGCATAACATTCCATAAAACACTTTTAAGCTTATCTGGGATCCTTAATTTCAAAATCCACTTCCATTTAACACGAGAGGGAGGAACATTTGAAATGTAATTGTAGGCAGTGTTCACAGAGAAGTTGCCATTACTTGATAAAATCCAGTTAGGAGTGTCTTTATCAGAAGCAAATTTAGGTGTCAAGACATCACTTATGGCATTCAGGGAGTTACTATTAAAAACTTGATTCACCAAAGGCCAATTCCATTCTTTAAAAGTGGTAATAAAATCCTCCACTTTCCTTTGGTCGGAGGCAATATTGGGGTGGGAGTTAGGAAGAACAGAGTTGTTACACCACTAGTCGTGCCACAAGCATATATCCTTGCCATCGGGGATGGAGCCAGAGGGGGGCCAGTAGGGGCCGTCGCCTTGAAAAAAAAAAAAAACTTTAGTATTATACAGAAAATTATTGTTTTTCTTTATCAATTATATAGGCTCACCCCTATAGAATATTTTGGAAAAAAGGTTCGCCCCTGCATAGTGAAATTCTTGGCTCCGTCCTGCCTTCCATCCCCAACAATCCATTTCAAGTTATTCAAAACTATATGTTTGGTTTTGGTGATGCTATGCCAAACATGAGAAGCATTATTGTTGTTGGGCCAATCCTTAAAGCTGTGTCTATTAAGGTATTTCTTGTGGATTAATTGAATCCACAAAGGTTTACGCTCTGTCATAATTCCCCAAGAGGGTGATACTAACTAGTCCCGCCATTCCAGATTAGATTCCCTCCTCATCAACAGTCAAAAATAATTCTCATTCCTTTATCCCACCCTAACCGAATATAGTACAACTAATCTCGCAATATACATAATCTCATATATTGTCCTATCCTATGGAGACACGCTCAAACTTATTCAACCCTTCTCACAATTAATCGGGGAATCAAACGTGTCTGAAAAGCGATGATGACACCTTCTTTGCAAAAAACAAAGGCATGTAACAAATTACAAAGGCAAAAGCTAATTAATATGTATTGTAAATAATAGAAAATCAGCTTACAAACTGCTTAAAATCCAAAATCTGGTCCCAAAAGCACACCCACAGCCCAACTTCCTTGGAATCAAACTTGAAACATTTTTCAATTTTTTTGAAAAAGCCAAAAACCTCAAAATCTGTACATATAAGAACTTTTGACAAACACTCAACTAATTTTCAAAGCTAAAATCTCAAACTCTAGTCCTCGAATTTTCGTGTTCTAGCCCAACATGCTTGAATCATACCTTCATTCCACTTCTCCAGCAAATGATTTTTACATTGTTCTTGATGCTTATTCCTTCTTCTTTTTTGTGTGTACATGATGCTTATTCCTCTTTGTACCTGGAAAAGTTCACACATTCGAATTCTATTTTTCTGGACTGTTATTTCATAGCCACTCACAGACCTTTTAATTAATATTTTCTCCCCCAAAGTTAAGATGCCCATACTGTCTCACAACTCAGGATGGAAGCGGTCATTTCACGGAAATCTAGTAAAAAAACCATATGATGTTCTTCACACTGTAAAATAGCCTCACCTAGTCCGAGCCAGTGGGCTTTCCTGTATAGGTTCAAATGTCGGAGAATTGAGAGCTACAACCCAGTCCCCATTTGTAGCAACATGATTGGGATCGTTGGCATGTCGCTGATAATTGGTGATGATGTGAAATACCCCTTTGTTCGGATGGAGCGAAACTCCTCAAGGTGTTACTATAATCTAAAGTAGAATATAAAGTTATAATAAAAAATTTGCTCTCACAGCTAGTATTTGGTTTAAAAAAAAAAAAAAAAAAAAGCTATCGCAAACACCCCGTTATGCACGAGTGATGAGCGATTTTGTTGGAGAGGATGTGATCTTTTAGTGTTTGGTGTCTCGTGGGCAGATTTTATAATGTGAAGCTGTGGATTCAAAGACGATCCATAAAGTAGAATTTCGAGAATTATTGGGAGTTTTCGTAATTATTGGGAGTTTTGGTTTCAGGCACATATGATTTCTACAGTGGGGTCCAATTAGTGGCTCCTTTGTATCCTTCGCTGTCAAAAAAAAAAAAAAAAATTGAATTATGCTTCGATAACACCTGTTTCCACTACCGGGCCGGGGGCAAGGCCCAGCAGGCAGTGGTATGGGGCTTCTTTTTAGGGCCTCCAAGTACTAGAAGTTGTTGTACTAGGTTAGGAAAAAATGCCCAAAAAACTACAACCCACCTTACTTAGGCTCCAAAACTACAACCCAATTTACTTGGGCCCCTGTTAAGTTTTAAGAAGTTGAGCCCAATTGTAATTTGAAAGCCCAATTGTAATTTGTTCAACAATAAAAGGAAAAAACAATAAGATTGTGAAAATCTATTTAGGAAAAAATTGAATCTCTCTCTCTCTCTCTCTCTCTCTCTCTCTCTCTGCCCTAAAACGATTTTTTTGGCAATCCGTCTCTTGAAATTATGGCACATTTAAATGTGAAGAGTCTCAAATTGATGATTTGGTAGTCATCGAAAAACTTAGGGCCAGGCCTCCCTGTTTACGACCCACATGACCTGGTACTTTTTGACCTCCTGATTTGTTATCTAAGGGTTTCCTATACACAAGAAATGTATATTTTAACTCGTTTTATTCTCATCTTACATAGTGAAATACCTCTCCTGAAAGTACACTTTTAGTCAATCTTTAGGTATACCCAATTTTATTGTGTGATATGCTTTCACGATATTTTTAAGCATAGCAAAAGTTGCTTGAAAAGGCCGACAATTAAGGACAGAGTGAGCAATGGAATATTTTGTGGTACATAATGGTAAAAGCAAGAAGTTTCACACATAAATGTGAGTCAACTACGGTATATCTGTCTACTATCTCTCTAATGCTATCTGCAATTTCAAATTTGTTTGGTTATGTTTGTCATTAAGCAACAGAATGGAAAGTAGGGAGACCCTTAAGGTCCAGTTTTCTAAAAGATTTTAGCATACAGGTGCTAAAATCATGATTTTTCAAATAAAAAAATGAAGTAGTTCCGTATATCGTTTTTCGATTTTTTTTTGCACCAAACTAAAGTACATGAGGAATACTTCAATTTGGTGCGAAAAAAATCGAAAAACGATACACGGAACCACTTCATTTTTTAATTTGAAATATCATGATTTTAGCACTTGGGTGCTAACCCTTAGACAATAGGGTTGAGCTTTGGGAAGCAAGCTAGGTACATGTTCTAAACAAATTAAAGAACTCTTATTTAAGCTATGCACTTTTGTTGAGGAAGATCATATCAATCTATTCTAGGTTATGATAATACAGAACCTAGCTAGTACTAGTTGGGTTGGAGTACATGAAAATGTTCTTTTGTTCACTTGTGAACAAGTTGTTAGATGCCAAGAATAATAAATTTTTATGATTCCCTTTAGCCAAGAAGTTAAGAAGGCTGAGCCAGCCTTGAGCTGTGTTTGGCTCTTGAATTTTTGAAGGGAAAAAAAAAAAAAAAAAAGAAAGAGGAGAAAGACAAATAATAGCATTGGAGGAAAAATTCACTTTTTTTTGTTTGGTTATTGGTATAAGAATTCTCCATATGGGAGGGAGTTTTCAAATGCTCTGTTGACTAGCACTTACAATCTAACTTATTCAGGTTATTTGCTTAAAAAAAAACTAATGAGGGGTGTTTGTTAACAATTACTCACTTATTTGGCTCTTTTGACTTATTTGACCTTAAAAGGCTGTATTATTTAAGCTACAATTTGAACTTTTTTTTTTTTTTTTTGCTTATTTTAAGTTATTAAAACATAGATAGACAAAAGAATCCTGAAGTGAACTCGTTTAATTTGAGATGCGCAAAACACATTATTACAAATTCAGACAAACAAAGACAAAAGAATATGCTCATGGTAAACAATAGAGTTTGAATATCAATTACCTTTTCAAATAGCTTCAGTTTTCTTTTCCCTAACAAAACTCTAGATCCAGCATGAGATGAGTCACGAAGGATTGACGGATCGGGTCAATGTGTGGGCTTCTGGGTTATGCTCGTGGGCATGCTGGAATTCACCCCTATGCCGAATTCTAGCACAACACTATTCGGGCTGGGCTAGCCGGCTCAGCAGAAGGGATCGGGTCGGGCTAAAGCGAAGTATGCTAGGTAGGTGTTAGCATATAATTGGTCCCGTCACTAAACAATACAACGAAGCATGTAGTATTATTAATCTCATCACTGTTAACCCGATGAATTTGCATATAATGCTCTTATATAGTATCTATTAACTTTTCACTATTACTCCTGTCAAATAAACGAGTCTCGTGTGTTTATACAATCGAGAAGGCCACTTAACCTTGATCCAAAGCCAGCTGGTTAGCAGAACCCTAAATGGGATGACAAAATGCCATTGAATTATTTTAATCTCACCATGCTGTACATGCACAACCACCAAGAAGTATGTTGGAAAAAGAATGGTATATCTACTACTCAAATTTTTATTTACAACTTTAAGACATTATCTTGTGTCTTAATTATAAGAGTGCCCATGTGGTAGTCTAGCAAGCCACAACATCATCTACTACTCAAATTTTTATTTACAACTTTAAGACATTATTTTGTTGTCTTTTTCTTTTTCCCAGACGATACCATGTTAGAAGTTAGTGGTTAAGCTATTTGATGGGGTCTGGGGTTGGTGTTGTGCAGCTCCTAGGGGTCCACTCCGGGTCCCGTTGTCTGATCTGAATTATTCATTTTGTTCGTCTCGTCAAATAGGTGGTCTATATAAATTTTAGGTTGATCGGATACTAGTACCGATGTTTTCAGACTGAAGTTTTGTAGAAACGGAACAGTCAAAGAAAGTGTTGTAGATGATTTTGGCTAATGATAATGCGAAAACTATTTTTGATTGCACCAAAACTCCAACGCGTAAAGAGCTTGTACTTTTACACATGAGTACAAGCATTTCAATCACTAGAGTTTTGGCACAATCAAAAATAGTTTTGGCATTAGCACTACCCATGATTTTTTCCTACAAAATCGTAAGCTAAATAATCACTGATCAAACAGTTACCGGTGTCCGATCAACTTGAATTTTACATGGGCTAGTCTACTTAACAAGGCAAACAAAGTGAATAATTCGGATCAAACAACGGAACCCGGGGTAAGCCCCATAAGGGTTACACAGCAAGCGTGCTGTGCCACCAACCCCATACCCTATATTTGATGAGGTGAGGACTTTTTCTTAGAAGGAAATTTAACGAACCAACCACACTAACTAACTGTGGTGTTATGCAGCACTAATCCGTATATTAAGGATTGTTGTTTGAGATCGAGTCATGAAAATTGCGAGAATATGACCTACACAATACTATTTTTTCATGATTCTGTTGTAAGTGCAATTAGTACGACTCATTGTCATGGGGTTTTGGTTGTGCCATTAGAGAGCATCGATTTTCACACTTGTCTTCATTGTTTTCTCTATTTATTTACGTTTTATAAATTAGTCTTTTAGTTATGAAAATTATTACAAAATAAAGAAAGAAGACAGTTGTGTACTTGTAATTTAGAAGACCTACAAATATAGTGTATGTTGCAAACACGGGAGTGCGAAAATCATACCAGAAGCAAGAAATTCACAGCACCACTACATACCTAGAAAATACCCTCAAAGTTTATTCAGAATTTGAAAATCAATTACTCAAATTCACTCCATTGATTTTCACAATCTGGGTTCCCTTTCGGGCGCTTAGAGTTTCTGAGAAATTAAATTACAAATTAATACTCATTGACTACTCAATGCAGATCATAATTACATTTTTCAGAAGCAAAAAATCCAACCTAATTAATGAATCAATTAATTTAAAGAGACCAATCTCATGATTCACTATGTGGGAGAGGACAACAAAATATGGGCAAAGAGCCAAAGACCCAAAACAAGAATTGGCAGCACATGGCACATGGGTGTGAGTCAAACCCCAAACCAAAGTCTTCTTGAGGCACCTAATTGTGTGTCAGGGACTACAACCACGGTGGCCTGGGGTACAGGAAAAGAGGAATAGTACAGTCAGGAAAAGAAAACCAAGAAAAAAAACATGAAAGTGCATCGAACGGTTAAGATCCGTTCGGTGCACTATTTAAATAGTGTAGCGAACAGATCTCAACAGTTTGATGCACTTTTATGTTTTTTTTTCTTGATTTTTTTTCTTATTTCGTACACTTTTCCTTAGGAAAATTTATTTACTGGTGGTCTTGGGGTACCGCCACGTGTTGCTTCAACATCCTTCTCCACCTACATTTATGTAGGACAATAACTAAGCATGTGGACTCCACAAATATGTGGTAGATATGGGTATTGAGATACCACATGGAGGTGCCCAGCAACACTGAATAATTACTTGGAGATCAATTAGATTATGATTTCCTATGAGCACTTGGGAGTTATGATTTCTCTTGTCTAACTTGTACTACTTGTATCTAGATTTAAGAGTTATACATCAGGCGGTCGTGAGTGGACAGTGTGTGAGGTCTCAGATTCAAGTCGATGGAGTGACATTGTCCATAGTAATCTGACTTTACTAACATACTAACATCTTATTGTTTGACAAAAAGAAAAGAAAAGAAACTTGTACTTCTTGATCAGCTTCAAGTTTTCAACATATATAATGATTCAAAGTCGGAGTTAGATAATGATACAATTCAAGAGCCAAGATTCAAAAATTACTACATCAAAATTATATGTATACGAAGAAAAATATGTAGTTAATTAAGGGATGGACTGAGTGTAGATATAGTCTTCACTCTCAGAAGAAGTCTCTTCTGCTGCCCCACTGCCAATATTCATGCCTTCTTTGCACTGATCACCATTCTCTTCCCCACACTCAGCTCTTTCCTGCAGTAACCCCAAGCACAATCCAAACCACATACATGGATTAGATACGTATGCATGTATGCATATACTGGATAACTGTGAGTGGAGCCCACACACTTGTGAGCGTGAGTGTTTAAAATGGGTTTGGTTCTATCATTTTTTATACTTCTTTGTCTAAAAACGCTCTTTGAAACATAAATTTTCCAATTCTAATGACATGAAATGTACAAATTAATAATCCCAAAAACACTTGGAAAAAAAATAAACTCCACGTTCTAAGGTTGTCTTTTGATATTTATACACCTACAAAGTATCTCGTTTGATACAAGTAGACATGCTGCATAGATACGAGACTTGTATGCTTTCACTTTACATTCAAAATGTACACTCTTTTTTTTCTTCAAAAATACAGATTTTTTTTTAAATCTCAATCTATAATACTGAGATTAAAAGAACAATGTGAAATACTCAAATACGGCATTATCAAATCCTGAAGTTTTGTGATTATTCCTGCCAAAAACACCTTGAAACAATGGATATATGTACCAAATGGGCGAGTGGTCCACCAGGTGTTTACCTTATATGGTTGGTTTTAATAGAACCCTACTTCTAAAGAAGTTTCTTGCTACCATGCATTCATTTGCATGTGTGTGTACACACCACACAGAAAAAACATAAACATACAAATGGAGAGAGAGAGAGAGAGAGAGAGAGAGAGAGAGAGAGAGAGAGAGACTCACCACCACATTTACAGAAGTCTCAGAAGTACTGACCAGCATTGCATTGGCATAAACTTTTCCATCAACCACAAGTAGTGTCAAGTAGAAGAAGGCCAAAAAGAAAAGGAGAGACAGACTTAATAATTTCATTTTTGTACTTGTTTTGAGCAAAACTCTCTTATGGAGGATTTTACTTACAAGAATGCTGAGACAACTATATATGAGTGCTATATAGCCTGTAGTAGTGGCCAGTACTGTAATTATTCAGAACTTCTGAATCACGGTCACAACGTGTTCCGGACCACTCTAGCTCCACACATCCTTGTAGACCCACAACTATTTACTTGAGTTCCATGTAACTGTGTGATATTAGAGTGGTCCGGAGCAATACGTGACTGTGCTACGAAATTACTGATAATTACTCGTATTGTAGACCTTGGGTGGATTAATGTTATCTTGTTTTTGACTGTGTCTCCTGATTCCATAGCAACAAGCTCGCCCATCAAGATAATAGGTTGGCAATTCTCTGCTGTTTTTCTCACTACATATATATATATATATATATATATATATATATATATATAGAGAGAGAGAGAGAGAGAGAGAGAGAGAGGGAGAGAGAGAGAGAGAGAGAGAGAGAGAGAGAGAGATAAAAGAGACGTACCCTCTTCACTCTCTTTTGGCGCTGATACAGAGCTATTTGAATTCTTATATCTGTCCATTTCAATGATTAGAATCATAATTTTCAAATTAGACGAAAATATCAATATTAATGACAAATGGCGATATCAAGATAAAATTTGACACACCGAGTCGGAATCTATTAATCTCTCGAAATGAAAATGTTGCGATGATTGATATCCAATCAACATAATTTTTAGAATTAAGCGGGTTTGAGAGTCATCTAACAAAGGTTCTCAACTGGAATACTGGATCATGGACCCGGGAGGATCTGGTCCCTGTCCGGCGAGGAAGAGGAAGTTTTAGTACTTTTATCAAAAAATCCGTGTATTCTTGAAAATGAATTGTGTGTTTGATTACTCCCTCTGTCTCTTTTTTAGTGTAGACATATTCATTTTGAACTGTCCCTTAATAAGTGTGTTTTGTAAAATTAATGGGTAAAAGTTTGTCAAATTATCATTTGCCCTTTTAAAATGTTAGTGAGTAAAGAGTTAATGGGAAAAAATTGAGGATAATTTTGGAAAGTGGAGGTAAAAATTGATGTGATGAGTGTAAAGTAGAGGTAAAAGTTGATATGAAAGGTATAATGACGATGTTTCTTTAATAAGTTAGATTTACAAAGCAACACATTTAAAAAGGAACGGAGGGAGTAACATATTTTTTTTTTTTTGAACTGAGGGAGTAACATATTTGAATTGTGTATTTTGCAATACTTTTTTCGAGTCCACGCAGTTCTGTAGTTTAAATACAAGGCTCCACTATTTTAGAAAGGGAAAACGTTCTTTACACCAGTGGCTTTACACCAGCAAACCAAAATTTTCTCCAAATCAATTGCATTGGGTCATGTGTCAATGTTCGAGGACCATTGTTTGGACACATGGCACAATGTAATAGATTTGGAAAAAACTTTAGTTTACACCACCGATGTAAAGAATGTTATCCCTTTTAGAAAAGACCAGCCTTATTATTTTATAACCACAACACTTTGTTAATTGTTTTTAAACCAATACTAAGAACGGTTATGTTATTCATCTCTCTGTTAGGTGGATAGAAAATAATTTTGTATACTTCGAGATTCTTCAACCTACCTCAGTTATAATAGTAATGACCTTACAATGTTTTAGAAAGGGCCAACCCAATTGTTTTAAAAAAAAATTAAATAAATATTTTTCTTCTGCAAATATTTTTGCCCATCAGAAATGAAGGTTTGGTTCACCTCTCATTAGGTGGGTTGGGCAATATTGTTTTTCAGTACCCTTCTACCAACCTCAGGTTACAGTATAAAATAAACCCACTCCATCTCAAATATTTGTCCGGTCCGTAAAAAGAGAACTTAAAAATAATGTAAGTTTCTAATCTCAAGTGGTGCCTAATCGAAAATTGCTACCCATGAATTAAAAGAAAAAATTAAGTGGCGCCTAAAAAAAGGCTACCCGTGAATAATTGCTTTCAAGCCCAATTTTTTCGGCCTAAAGTTTAAGCCGACAACAGTCTTGACCAGATGCAATAAGAATGACAAACAATTGAATTTGGAAAAAATGGTCTAATTAAAAACAGGGTTGGTTGATTTTGAGTTCCTAGTAACACCCAAATCAATTCGCACTCGAAAAAAACATTTGCATGAGAAAGGAAAGTATAATACGAACAAACAAAATACTTTGCTAGATTCTCAAAAGCAACGTCCCGTGGCAAGCCGATCCCAAATCTCATTTGAGGGAACAACAAGCGTAACGTGGTCAATAGCCAAGTGATAGGTTTTTGATTGGGGTAACCCAAATGTACATCAATTGGTTAGCTCATGGTGCTCACATGGGTGGCCATCAGGACAAGTTAAACAATTTCTATTTGCATGGTTGTTTTCATCGGATTATTGCAACTTTCATTTGGATGTTGTTTTTACCTTTCATTTACAATGTTATTTTTAGGCTTGCTTTTTTTCCTTATATTTAGACTTGAACACAAAAATTCATACAATGTTAGTTGTTTTATAATAACACATTGCCATCCAATCGTATCAAATGGGAAAGGAAAAATAGCCTACGGAGGGAAAGGAAAAACGGCAACGTATGCTATGGACTGTCAAGGAAGAGGAAGCCCTACTTGGTTGCATTTTGGATGTCATATGCGATAAATACCAAGCCGACAATGGTTTCAAGGCGGGCTACTTTGTTCTCATTGAGAAAGAGTTGCAAAAGGCATTGCCCGGGACCACTCTTAAAGCTCAACCGAACATAGAGTCGAAGATGAAAAATTGGAAGGAAAAATATGGTATCATTGCCAATGCCATAAAGCTGAGTGGGTTTGCGTGGAACCATGCATGTGACTAAATTCATTGAAGTGGATGAAGAGTCCGTGTGGGACAAATCTGAGAAGGTAACTTCTCCCCTCTTTATTCTTTTAACAACCACCCTCCCGTGTAATGTGCCGTTGAACATGTAAGAATTTATGGCAGCATATGATAAGTACCCCGCCCCGGGGGGGGGGGGGGGGGGGGGGGGGGGGGGGGGGGGGGGGTCAGGGAGGGAGATGCGGAAACAGTTTTGGTCTCTTACCCTGAAATATGCGCTTTTTATTTGGAAAGTTTAACAGCGTATCATTGCAGTTAAGGATAGATTAAGAAGGAGGAATATTGAAAGTGATGGGTTGAGAGTGTTATGTGGTTCTAAGGTGGAATCAGTTGATCACTTGTTTTTACATTGTTTTTTTGCCAAGGAGGCTTTGGACCATCACTCATTCAAGTGTCAGTTTTGAGGAGGATGGTGGGAGGTTGTTCTGTGAGCGATTTTTTATTTTTTAAACTTAGGGGGATGGCTGATGATAAGGATGTTTGTGAGCTTGTGTGTTTTGTTTGGGAAATCTTGTGTGCACATTGTAGAGAGGAAAAATCTGGGTATGCTATTTCCACGGCTCTATGAGATCAATAATATGCACTCTTCGCTGGAACCCTAGCCCTGCAAGGCAATAAACAGTTAGAGCACATTTGCCTCTCGTCGGCAAAGGCCCTCAATGCTTAAGTCAGTATCACGTACTAGGAGGAAACCATAAAATACGTAAAGCATGTAAACACGAATTACCACGTAGCTTTTTTCATGGGTATTGCACCTTATTTATAGATGCGGGGTGCTTATTTTCCAAAGATCCTATTCTCATTAGGAGTCCTTTCCTATATAGGACTCGTTCCATATAGAAACATAATTTTTATTTTACAAGGATTCTTTCCACGTTAGGAATCCTTGCCATTATTGGAATCCTCTTTACGTTAGGAGTCCTTTCTCTTATGGGATTCGTCCCATATGGTAATACAATCAGAATTCCCTTCTTGTAAGGATTCTGTATCTATATTGGACTTCTTGCCCAATATGGAAGCTTAATGATAATCCCTTAATTCTCAGGATTTACCCCTTATCACATAAGAGGCTATTCTAGATCCTTACAGAATGACCAGCCACCTTATCACGTAGGCGGTTAGCTCGGCAATATACTTGCATATCCATATCTGAAGTTGCCGACCAGATACCTTGCTCGGCACTGGCCTTGTGCACCTTTTGATGGTGCTGCCACCATCTAGTGGTGCTATCCTGGCTGCACACTTGGCCTGTTCGGCCATAACCTGGGGCACGTTCATGTGGTTCCCCCGAACTGAGCCACCCTCACGTGGTGTCCAGGCTGAGCACGTGGTTCGTATGTGCTTGGGTATTTTCCTATGTAATTGGATTCTATCCTCTCCACACATAATAGAACATTTTTTGATTTCACCGTTTCGACTTTTGATACCTGTCTCTCTAATATTAATCATAACTTGGCTATGTTAGTAAAGTCAAGGGAAGCTGCTACTAAGGAGGGCTGTAATGGTTTTCTTCGTGAGAGGCATCAGGTAGCATTTTGCATGGGAGCTCAGGATGTCGGTTTGCATGCGGAAAAGACTGTGGTCGATGGTGCCTGGAGAAGTGGAACATATGAGGGAGGGAGTAACAGCTTGGTGTCATGGACAACTGGGTCGAGGGTTCTCTTTTGTTTGTGTCCTATCATCTTCGGGAGTGGAGGCTTTGGCTATTTTGCAAGCCTTGAGGTGGGGCCAAAATAAGGGGTCTTCGAAAAGCTTTAAATTTTCAAAAATGATAGGTACACTCCCCATGAGTCACTCCCAGCCACACCCTCTCTCACATGGGGTGTGGGACCCAAATCTAGGTCCCACACCCCATGTGAGAGAGGGTGTGGCTGGGAGTGGCTCTCAGGGAGTGTATGTATCGCCGTTCTTAAATTTTGGGTGGCCTACAAGTAGTTAGTGCTTTATTTAATTTATCAGCAGCTTGTACTTCTATTAAAAAAATTGTCATGGATATATTAGATTTAGTTTCTTCGTTTGATTATGCAAGTGTATCCAAGTCTGCCCGACAAGATGTGACTGATGCTTACAATTTTGCGCGGAGCCGCCGCCTTTGTAATAGTTAGTTTGTTAATATTGTATGTTTTCTTGGTTCCAAAAAAAAATGTTTAAAAATGTTTTTCTTGAACAATTGAGAGGTCAATATGGTGTAAATTTGTCGTGAGATAGTCATGTTTTTACGTCATCGATCTCATCACTATTGCGAAAGATCGCTTACATTGGTCGACGGTAGAAACCAAAGACCCAGTGCAGAAAGTTTTGAAGGCATGTATAATGTTATTATAGAGCTCTCCTAAGCGAGAGAGTAGCCAAGGGCGGAGCCAGGACATTAATTTACCCTGGGCTAACCAAATTTAGTAAACTACTGTAATATATATATATAAACCAAAAAGAGCTTTATAACTAATGTCCAATAAACTTATGCAAAAATACGTAAATGTTCAAAAGAAAAGTATAAGAACGTACAAAATACTGAAGTTGTACTTTACGATGTTTATAGAGCAGAATTCATCGATCATATATATATATATTCTTGGTTAATGGCCCACAGCCCACTAGAGTTAAATATACCCTTTTTTTTTTGTTTTTTTGTATACTATACATATATGTATAATATACATCTTTTGATGAACCCAGTGAGTTAGTGACCCACCCTCACCGACAGTAGAAAACCCCAAATATATGCACAGTGAACCGTAAAAATCAATGGATAAAAGACCCACATTTCGTGATTCGAATGAAGCATTTAGGAAACACCAAAATTGCGAAGAAGAACTAAATGAAGCAGTCAACACCTTCGAACAAGAGCTGCGACCTGCGTCTTCAAGTCTTCTCAAAGTTTACGAAGGTTGTGAGGATCATGGAGTAATGGAACAAGACATGGGTTTTGTTCTTCACTCTAGGTATGTGAAAAAGTGAAAAACCCATGTCGATGTCTGTTTTTTTATACTTCCAAGTCGTTCAAATGTTTTAAAGAAGGAAAGGACCCCTGGTCTTCAAAAAAATCAAAGGAAAAAGGGCCAAAATTGATTATTTTTGTATTTTGGGCCTTCAAACCAATCCACCCCGTGTGAAAAAATGAGGGCTACCCACAAAAAGAAGATGAGAAGGGCTAAAATTTAAAATGACGTGTGCTACACAAAAAAATGCGATGGGCTAAAATTTAAAATGAGGTGGGCTACACACAAAAATGAGGTGGGCTAAAATTTATTAGGGTATAATTTGACATATAAAAAAAAAAATCCCTTTTTTTTGCACCCCACCTGGGCTATAGCCCACCTTAGTCCATTGATACCTCCGCCCTTGAGAGTAGCAGACGCCAGACAGAGATTATATGAGAGTTGATTATTACATTTCAGATTGTGTATGATTGATAATTTTTAGCCTTTTATTGTCATGAGTTTTGAATCTTCATTCGAATGTAATGATTTTTGGGAAGACTATGAATTTGTATGCAAGTGTTATGAATTTGTATACAAAGTAACTTTGAGTAACTTTGAGATATTGAACTCATAGAATCCATACTTTTTACACTCAAATAAGGATTTATATTGTATGCACCGCGTGTGGTGGTCTTATGAGAATCCAATTAAAGCCATGAGAAAATGAGATCTGATGGCTTGGACACAGATCAATTCTAAAAAGTAACTGAAATTTAAAACAAATTATGGACTGTTCTTGGAACACCATTAGTGGTGCAACATTCAGCGCTACACAGATTTTTGCGTACGTAGTACGAGCGAGCTATATATGTGGAGTGATGGAGTTATATAATTTCATGACATATATATATATATATATATATATATATATATATATAGGCAAATTTTCTAGTAATGATCTCCCGTAAATAAGAAAAAATGTGATTTTTTCACGTTAAAAATTGTTTTTGGGAAATCTGAACCGTCCAATGTGTTCAGAAGGTGTTTTCAAGGGTCCATGCGAGATATCTTCAAAAACAAATATCGGGAAGGGCTTGACCCAAGCAGTTTTTTGCAAAAATTGTATAAACTGCTTGGATCAAGCCCTTCCCGGTTTTTTTTTTTTTTTTTGAAGATTTTCCGCGTAGACCCTTGGAAACACCTTCTGAACACATTGGACGGTTCAGATCGTCAAAAAAATGCTCGGATCACGGAGGTCCGGAAGTCCGGATTCCGGATAGAAAGTGGAACCTATATATATATATATGTGTGTGTACGGGGAGGATCCTGTCAAGGATCCCGGAAATCCCGGATTGAAGCGTTTTGAAGCCCTTCCCGATATTTTTTTGACGATCTGAGCCGTCCAATGTGTTCAAAAGGTGTTTTCCAAGGCCCACGCGGGAAATCTTCAAAAAAAAAATACCGGGAAGGGCTTGATCCACGCAGTTTTTTGCAAAAACTGCATATTTACAAAATTGCGTGGATCAAGCCCTTCCCGGTATTTTTTTTTGAAGATTTCTCGCGTGGGCCTTGGAAAACACCTTTTGAACACATTGGATGGTTCGGATCGTGAAAATTTGATCCGGAACTATGAGTTCCGAAAACTCTAGTCCCGGACCAGAGAGTTCCTCTATATATATGTGTGTGTGTGTGTGTGTGTGTGTGTGTGTGTGTAATATTAAGATTTTTTCAAATTGTAACAGGGGCGACAACCCCTACCCTTGGTCCCACATAAGACTGCAAATGAGCCAAGCTACTCACGAGCAGCTCGTGGCTTGACTCGTTAAGGTTTGGCTCGGCTCGACTCGTTTACTAATCGAGCCGAGCTCGAGCTCGAATTTTGGACTCGTTTTATAAGTTTGACTCATTTAAAGTGGCTCGTTAAATAAATTAGTCTGGCTCCGCTCGTTAAAGGCTCGGGTCGTTTATGAGCTGAGCTAGAGCTCGAATTTTGGGCTCGTTAAGCAAACGAGACAAGCTTGAACATTACAAAGTTCAACTCAGCTCGTTTACAACTCTAGTCTCACGTTAAGTACGTGATATTATGTCATGACGGTTGCACAAAAGAATACCATTGAATAATTACTCGACAGTTTAGTCAAAACTATTCATTGATGTAGTGAGATATCGTCCAGTATAGTATACGAACCACCTGAGCAATCTTTGTCAAAAGGTTGTACTATGAACATGTTGATGATGTCCCATGTCAGTGTTTTTATGGAGGTCTTTTTTGGGTTGAACCAATCCACCAAATGCAGACTCCAGCATAAATATGGAAACCAATATGGCAAAAAATCAATGATTCATTCAATGATCATATATGTTTTTTTTTACTTGTATTTTACAACGAGAAAATTAAGGTCTATTTAGTACGTCCGGCCGCCGGACTCATAGATTAAGCAAATTATTGTTTTTATTTTTGTCGAGAATAATTTTTGATAAGTATTTTCTGTCAAGTTCAATTGGGCTTTATCGATAAAGTGGACTGTATTTTCATAAACTCACTTATTTGTAACATGAAATAATCCCGAAATGCCCTCATCTTCAACAACTCTAAACCTATTTTTTTTAACTCGTTCGCGGCCAACACCACCAACCTTTGTCCCAGTTTATTCCCCCAAATTCATTCTACTAATTCCAACTTTCTCAATTTATTTTCTGTCTGTCCAAAGTCATTCTATCAATTACCGATATTCTTCAATTGTTTAAAATGGTTTTTGATTCACTTTATCAAACGAAAAAAAACTCAGAAGTAAGCAAAAGAATTGAGGTTTGGAGAGGACAAAAGGGTGAAAATCAGGGAGAATAATTTTCAATAAAAGATTAATCAATAGGGGGGTCCTTTGGCAAAATAAAGAAACCAGTTTTTTTTTTTTTTTTTTTTTTGTCTTTTGTCTTTATTTAAACTTTTTTCTCATTTGTTAGTTTTGCGTCAATTTTTTTTTTTTTGTAGATTATTGATTCGTCTCGACGAGTGGAATCTAAAAAGTAAAAAAATATTAACCAAACTAAAATTTTTGTGAATAAAGATGAAAATAATTGTAGACACCCCGATTTTGAATCCGAGATATGCTCGAGCATTCCCGATGATGAAACGGACCAATCATGATTACCCAAAACTTGCGAAAATGGCTTGAACTTGATTAAAATCAACTAAACATCACCAAATAATCCAAACCAACCTAAGCATTGTTGAACCAAACCAAACCATCAAATTGCCATCAAAAACTTTGAGCGCTCAAGCCTGAGACCTTGAGCGCTCAAACCCCTGAATCCTACCTTGAGCGCTCAAGCTTGAGACCTTGAGCGCTCAATCTCCTGAGGAGCACCTTGAGCGCTCAATCCTACGGGTTTGAGCGCTCAACTCTGAGCCAGTCAGAAATCTGCAGAATATCTCATCATGAGATTTTCTGCATGGGAGCCTCTGGGGTGATCCTATACGATCTTACTACGTATAATACACCCTAACTCTACTCCTAAACTACTCCTAAACTACCCCTAACCCACTTTCAAAAACCAAACCCACTTCCTCTCTCTCCTCTCTTCCCTCCCACTCACTATATAAAACCACTCACCACCCCCTGGTTTGGGGGTAATCCATCCTCATACTCCAGCTCAAAAATCCTCCAGAAATCGTTCCCTCTCTCTCTATACAATACCACTCATACTCCATCAAAACCACTTGCAAAGACCACTCTTAAAATCCAAAAATTCGACCCTTAATCTTCAATCAACCACATACATTATTTCACCCATCTACAATACCAACCAAGAACACCAACAATTGTTTATTTTCAAACCCATAACCAAGTTCAAGCTTCCAATCAAGTGCAAAAAAGGTAGTTTGACAAGTGATCCTCACTGTTTTGGTCCATCTGAGGGTGACCAGTGAGCTCAAACAAGTTCTTTATACTTGCATTGAACTCACAAAAGGTCTAAAAGTTGTTTAAAACCACTGCCAAAATCTGCAGTTCTGCAGGGGTTGAGCGCTCAAGCCTTAGGCCTTGAGCGCTCAAACCCAGTTCTGGGTCAGTCACTATTTTGTTGATTTTTATACTCCTTTCTGGTTTTCATTGTATTATAATGGTTAAATATGTTCATTCCACTTCTAAACCACATGCATGAGCGTAGGTTAATCATTTTTATGGCAATCAAATGTCAAAACTCTTGAAAATCTTGCACTTGAACGCAAAACAGTGACTGTACAGTGTCATAAATCTTCATTCTATATGTCAATGGTCTTTTGAATCATTCAGAATCTGTTTTTCAAGTTAAAAACCAGAAGCCCATAGAACAGCTTGAGCGTTCAAGGTCATATGTTTGAGCGCTCAAACTGTTCTTAGGCTTTTTTGTTGGTTACTGTTGATTTAATCTCCTTTTGTGTGTGTGAGTATTTCTTTTTGTTAGGCATATGATCTGGATACCTCTCTTATTTCCATTTCCAAGCAATTTCTTCATTAATTTATGGTGATCCTTTGATTTTCTTTGTTCTTTATGAGACCGAGCCATCTGTTTCCACTTAGAACATCATGAGAAATGTTTTATATAGGCTTGATCTTGCAAAGAACGAAAGAATAAGCTGTGAAAAGGATTAAATTCATGGGAACCAGAAACTGGTTTGAGCGCTCAAGTCATGAGCTTTGAGCGCTCAAACTGGTTTGGCGAGCTTGAGCGCTCAATCCATTACCCTTGAGCGCTCAATGCCAATTCTGGAATCCAGATTATAAGTCAGATTAAGTCTCTTGATCATGATTCCTGGAATTGTTGTGAAGTTTTTGTTGTGGTTATCTTCTGTGAATATTTGCAGCAATTTTTCTTTATTGTTATTATCATTATCATATAAATCATCAAGCACAAGCATTCACAATTAGTTTTGCAATTTTGTGTTCACTGGTTATTTATGTAATTTCCATTCCAGATCCTCTATTTTTGTGATTAGAATCGAATTTCAAACATTTTCAAAAATCCCATAAAATGTTGAGTAGAGACCGGTTCACGGACCGGGCGAGTGGGGTGCCTTAAAACCCTTCCCCTCTCGTAACCAAATCCCCGAATCCAAGAAATCTTTGGTTTCGCCATGATCAGTAAAATCTTTTTCAATGGGCAATTGAGTCATTTTTAATCGGTTTCTCGGGTTCGGACCTCAAATCCGGGGGGCGACTCTAACAATCTTTTCAATCTTTTCAAACGCAAAACTGCGCCGATTTCAGTGGGCCGTCCACAATAATCTAATAATTTTGTGAAAAAATGGATTATTTTTTCGTCTTTAGTGAAAATTTTGATCATAATTTGTTTACTTTCTAGATTATTTTCGTCGTTAGTGAAATTTTTTAAAATTTTGATCATAATTGTTTACTTTCTAGATTTTTCTCATCAACACAAACCAATAATCCACATAAAAATTTCCATCTTATCGGCTTTCGACTTTAATGTTTGTTTTGAGTATGCCTTTTGATGTTCTGGGCTTCACTGTTGTTTATTCTGGACTAGGCCATTAGGAGTTTTGGACTTTGCCCTTCAGAAGTTCAGATGTTTTTTGGGATTTGACCCATTAGGGGTTTTTAATTTCTTCAATTTAGGTTGGATTCCCATCTCCTCTCCCCCCAACTTGATGTAATCTTGTCAAGTTTCACTAATAAAACTTTATTGCCGAGAAAAAAAAAATCACCAAAATCAACACAAAACTAATAAATGCGATTTTTTTAATAAGGACAAAAAAAAATCTGGCTCAAATTATTTTACAAATAAAAGAACACTATAGATGGAGTGGGATGGTGGCAGATGGCGGTGGTCAACAAATTTGCCTAAGAAATTTAGGTTTAGGATTTTTTTTTTTTTAATAGGTAAAGAGGTAAAACAAAACCGCCAAAAACCATGGCTGCGAAACCACTGGCTAAAACCATCTATAAAACTATCGGCCGCAAAACCGCCTACAAAACAAGCGGCCAGCTAAAATCGCCTACAATACTAAAAACAAAAAAAAACAAAAAAAACAAAAACAAAAGAGGGCAGGAAAACAAAGAACGCCGGAGCTGTCACCCACCGCCGTTGCCGTCGTCGTCAGGAGTCCGGATCTGGAAACCCCATATCCGCCCACCTCCTGATCCAAAAATCGGACGTGGTCACCCATACCGGAACGGAGAGTGAGGGCTTTTTGGGATTAAATCAAATTTCTTAAATGGGGGTGGGAGAAAATATTTTGAACTGCAACGGTTGATCAGTATCTTAATCTTAACCAAGCTATAAAGGACAAGATATGCATGCTCTCTGAAAATATTCAGGCCAACAAACATATTTATCAAGGTTAGAACTTTTCTCTAAACAAAAATTTCTAAAATCTCCATGCACAGCATCGTGCTGTGCACGCGCAGCCGCGCCGATATTTTTGGCGATCGGAGACGTTCGCCGCGTAAAGTTCGTTGAGTACTAGAAGAAACTCTTTAGAAATATAAACCCAAAGGCCGAAAATTGAAACAACACTGTTACGGAATTAGAATCACGAAACTCTTTCCGAATATCGAAGGAAATGAGAAGTGAATCATGACCTTTAATTTCGGCTTTCGATGGGTTTTTTGGTCTATTTATTTGTGGACCGTAGAGAGATCTCCAAATTAGAATTGGAGACTGGGAAATTCACTGCTCAAAAAGTATAGGTGAAATTTTGTCAAAACCATTCATTGAAAAATGCTTATCAACCAAGCAGTATATCCTTAACCCGAGCTGTCCTTATCCAAATAAAGAGAGGAATCTTAAAAGGACTTAACAAAATCCTCAAAAGGGCCAGGCGTGCGATGAATGGGGTACAGACGTACAGTTAGTTAATGAGTTTGTTCTTCGCAAAATTGATCAGAATTCAAATTTTTAAAATCAAATTGAAAGAATAATTGTTATTATTTTCTCAGTCTCGGCGTGAATGCCTTTTCTTTGACCAAACTGGTAAAAAAACTAATCGAAATATGCATAAATTGACCCGAATACTCTGACCATCAAACCAAAAGTAATCCTCAAAAGATAACACATCCCTAAAATTGTAGATAGTGGCCACCCCCATTTGACTTCAAGACAATAATGGTTGACCACTAAAAGGTTGACCCCACCGATTGCAACTGATCATAGCCGTCCATGTGAAAAGACTTTGAAAATACCGCAAAAGCGTGCTTGATTGATCGTGACCCCGTTTGGGATATCATGAATCTTGAAATCTTTCAACAATATTACGGACGGAATCTATGAGTGATATGAAATTAGACCGTAAAATAGTATGATTTTGAATGTTGGATTACAGTAATTTGTTGTCAACGCGATTTTCTCTAAACAAAAAAACTTACAAGATTACCGTAATATGTAGAGACAGAGTTAATATTTATTTTTGTGGTGACGAAAATATATATACTTAAAATATTTAGTGGTGGCGAATCTATATATTTCAGGGATACATTTTTATTTTCTATACAATAATTACAGTTTTTGAAAACTTGTGGTGGCGGCCGCCACTATTTGTACCTCTCTGGCTTCATTCTTGGTAATATGTTTTCCTTCGTAATTATCATTTGGCTTTTTGAGAACGAACATCATTTTGCTCGGTAAAATAAAGATATATATAAACCTTTGAATAACAGAAATTGAAGTTAACTTGTTAACGTGATATAGTTTTTTGGTCTGAAAATGCTATTCTTATGGAAAAATTGTAATTTGTTATGGAAGTGGAGTGAAAATCTTCTCTAACTCCTTGTCACAGAGCTTTTTGTATTAAGCCATTGCCATTTGCAATGGCTTATTCAGCTTATCTGCTTAAAAAATATTAATGAAAAGTGTTTACTAGCAATTATAAATAATTATTTATTTAATTTTTTCAATTTCTTAACTTAAAACAATTCTATTATTTTAAGTTGACAAAAAGTACCTGATATAGTATAATAAAAAACAAATTAATTAGACATTTATTCAATAGTAAGGCCTACTTTGGTAAAAAAGTATAAACCGGTTTATTCTTTTTTGTTAGTGTGGGGGCGGACATCTGGATTAAGGCTGAGAAGTCTATAACAGTATCCATAGGCATCATAAATCGGCCCAGAAACGTCCAAGATACTTCGCCGAAAGGTGACACTTGAAGGACCGATCGTTGCAGATAATGTCAACGGCTCGGCAAAGGGTCTCCGTATCATTTCGACATCTTAAACTTTCCATATTACTGAGCAAGATTAAGGCCTCTTGCCAAAGATAGCATAAGTTAAGCCACAACTGGGTATCGGGGTCCAAGAGGTATATCTACGCCAAAGGGTGATTACCTAGGTTTGCTTAGGGCTGACTCAGCCCAGGGTTGGCGCATGTGAATAGGAGCGTGTGCTTGTAACCGTTTCCAATCATGACAATGACGTTGGCCAAATGATCGACTGCACGTGTCACTCTTATAGTGGTGGCATGTGCTCTTAACCGACTCACCCGCATTTGTCATAGTGACGTTAGTCGAGCAGTTACCGTGCATGCTAGGTACGAAGGTACTTGGAGAGCAAGTCATTCACTCCCTATATAAGGTAAAATGCAGCCAAAGAAGGTACACACACAACTCTCTCAACCCTAGATCTAAGTAATTGCTTCTTCTTCTTCCTCACGTACTTACTGGATTGTCGGAGTGTCGTTCTGGACTTGACGGTCCAGTCCGATGCTAACGGAGGTGCTAAGTGTGTAAGCAAGAAGCTCAGGTGAATGGATCATCCAACCACTTAATCAATTCTAGGAAGGCTGATCTAAGAAGTTGTAGCCTCACTGTAATACCCGTTCCGAGTATTTATGTTTAATTCACATTTTCTAAAATTAATTATGAGTTTATATGCGTGTATTTGTCTTGCAAGAGGATGGATAGTGGGTGGTGTGGCATTAATTTGTGAGATTGGAGCACATGGCTCATGGGACACACATACACACAATCATTTTACTATTAGAGCTCAATAATAGAGCCTGGGGATATTTTTTCCCCTTCAATCTGATCCTAAACAATCAGAGAGGTGAGAGGGAGAGGGAGAACGAGAGAAGAAGAAGAAGAAGAAGAAGAAGAAGAAGAAGAAGAAGAAAGGAGGAGGAGGAGTTGGGGGAAACCAAAATTAAGGTACGAATTAGAGTTTAATTTCTGAGATTCTTGAGTATGTTGTTCTTTTACAAGTTAATGAGGTCTTTTGATTCTTGTAAGAGTGGTTTGGAGTTTGGTTTTGTAAAATTCGTGGAAGGGAAGTGAGGGGGTTTCCTGACAGATTTTTCGAAATTGAATCTGCTACGGTTTTTGGTGAATTTATGGACGTGGTTCCTGAACTCGTAATTTTATGAAATTTTTACAGTAGCTACCCATGGATGTCTTCGGTGTTGTGTTAAATTTTCGTGATTTTATGAGAAGCACAGAAAATATGAAAAATGTTTTACCGAGCTGCTGTCGGGTTCGCGTCTGTGCAGACAGCACTGACACTCTTTGAAAAAAATGGGCATAACTCATAGCTCGAGTATCCGTTTTGTGAACCGCTTTTTGATTTGGAAACTAGACTCGTATACCTTCGAGATTATGTAGGGCTTGTGCCTTAAATTTCTGTAGGAAATAGCAGTTTTTGATTTGAAGTTGATGGTTGAGGAATTCTGGAAATCTGGGCAGCCTTTTGAGTTGAGTTTTTCATGAAGTTTGCTATAGCTAAGCATGGTTAATGGATATGGATTTTTATGAGCTTTATGTGTTGATGAGTTGGTGATGTTTTCGAGTTGGAATCGTTGGTGTAGGTGGAGTAGATGATTTATAATGAATTGTTGAGTGAAGAAGGTTCTGCAGAATTTATAATCTTGTGATTTTGTTGTGTAAATTCGATTGAGCGTATCTACATCATCCGGGCTCCAATTAGGACGAATTTTATATCGAAATCTATGTACTGGAAGTCTACTTTCTAATGGTGGTGGTCTCATAGCCTAATTTTGAACCTATAGAAAGTTGTAGCCAAAATATGACAGACTGTCTGGCTAGATTATACGTTTGCTGTGCTGAATTTCTGAGTTTGTGCATGAATTCGACTTGGTTCTTTTGCTTATAAAAATCCATGAAAAATCAGGGATTAACTTAAGCATGTGGTAGAGTTGTTTACCAAGTCTTAGCCGATTATGATGTATATTCTAATTATGACAGATTTTACAAGTGTGTGGATGTCCCTATTGAATGTTGTGTTGTAGCAAACGGTTTGATTCACGGAGTGTTGGTTGTGGATTAATTCCACAGTAGCCTTATATTTCCATATTTAAGCATTTGTGCTAATGTTTAAAGATGATCATATGCTGATATGGTTTAGCTTGTGGCTAGGTGACAAGTCGGGTCATCGGGAGGTGCCGAAACCGTAAGTTTGGCATGCTCCAGTCGAATCAGAGGTGAGTGTGTTTGATATATTCATGTTCAATAACATATAACTGAGTTGATCATGTATTGTTGTAAAGACGGATGTATATTATGTGATGATGACGTGTTGTTGTGAAGATGAATGTTGTTATGCTAATAGATGTTTTAGCTGCTGATGATGTGTTGTTGTGAAGACGGATGTATGTCATGTGATGATGATGTGTTGTTGTGAAGATGGATGTATATCATGCTAATAGATGTTTTAGCTGTGGATATGCATGTATGATGTGTGTGAAAGATGGTATCTGCGAAGGGGCTGTGGATTGAGTTACACAGTGACCTAGGATACATTGTATATTGTGTGTGAAAGATGGTATCTGCGAAGGGGCTGTGGATTGGGTTGCACCGCGAGTACGTTGTGTCGGCTAGCTACCGGTGACAACGAGCGGGGTGTGCTCCCACAGTGACCTAGGATACATAGGATGTGGCAGACGTGCCACTTGCATGTGATTGGTTTTATACACATTGAAAGTTGTTGTATAATGATGTTGTGTTTTGGACGTTGAAAGTTGTTGTATAATGATGTTGTGCTTTGGATGTTGATTTAGTTGATGTATAATGTTGTTGTGTTTTGGCATGTTGATTTGGTTATATTTTATTGAGCAAATCTATGTCTCACACACTCTGGATTTCCTTTATGGTTTTCTAGATAGCAGGAGCTGTAGGGGGGGTCCACTACCAGTCAGCGTTGGGTTGTGAAGTTGATGTCGAGTGAATTTTGGACATGTTGTCATCCAATACTTTTAATGATTTGTAAAGAGTATTTTGAGCACATGTATTGTTAAAGTTGTTTCTGAGTAGACCGCATGGTATTGTTGAGTTAGTGATTTAACGTTAGCATTTCTATTTATTTATGTGAAGAAGTCTTCCGCTGTGTTGTTAATATAATAGTTTATTGAGTTGTTGTTGAGTGTTGTGTTGGAATGCCACGTGCCGCACCGACTCGGGCCCACCACGGGTGCCGTTTGCGGGGCGGGGCGTGACACTCACAGTTAGTTTTGCGTCAAGTTTTGATTGGCGTAAGAAAACCATTATAAAACTTGGACTTGAAATATCAATGTGTTGAACGGGATTTGTTTTATTTTTTCAAACTTATGAACAATAAGTACGCGCACCTCTTGAATTGAATTTCTGGATCCGCCACGAAAAAGCCACCTCAAACATGTTTACGACTTAGCTTAAAAAAATCTCTAATTAATACAAAAATCTAATAGTAACTTACAAGTGGTCATAACAAGGGGGCTAGAGTATGAAATGTTCTTACTTAAACTAGAGCAAACATAGTCTTTGCTAGTTTGGTTTACTGAACTGTATGTGAGAACCCCTCTCTAGCGGGCCCTAAACTTCCAGATCTGGGTTAACTCCCCTTTCCTCCTTGTTCCTCTCTCTCTCTCTCTCCCATTTAGTGTGTTCCCGCAGCCATTTTTTTAGAGTTCTTCGCGACTGTCGATCTTTGGACTAGTGTATCCGGCGCACTCGGTTATGTTTTGGCATGGTGGAGGAGTCTAGAGGCGGGCTTGCGTGGCGGCTGCAGGTGGAGCAATAAAGAGAGGCCGGAGGAAGGGGTTTTGCCGGCGGCTAGCGCTCGGCTTTAGAACCGGCCTGGCTTCCCCAGATCCGGTGGGATTCGGTGGTGGGCAATAACCGACTCATTCAAACTCGGCTCAACTCGGTGAGGGGATCCGGGCAACTCAGTCCATTTGGGTTTTGATGTGTTGTTTAGTTTGTTTTTTCTTCTGTATTTTTTGTTTTCGCTATCCTCGTTGTGGGGTTTATTGCCCCTTACGGGTGCTTTGCTGATTTCATCTGTATAGTTTTGCTAATGGGTTGAGCTGGGTGTCCGTTTTCGGGATTCTCTACTGCTAAATCGATGACGGACTCTACGCCGACCTTGTGTTGGTCTGCCTTGGCAGTACGTGTCTTTTGGGCCTGTGAGCCGGTGCGCTGTTGCAGTTGCTCGCGTTTAGATTTTGGTAGTTTTGGTTCAGTCCTGTATTTTGAGATGAAATCCTTTGCCTTTATGGCTGTGAAATGAATTGACTTGCCTTGTTCAAAAAAAAAAAAAAAAAAACTGGAGCAAACATTGGTTGGTAATTGGTAAATACCGTACAATGAGGATTTAGATAGGAATTTATGAAGGAATTTGAGAGGCCTTTCGTCTTATTACGTACCCTTCCGCTATCAAGCTACACGTGAGGAGAAAGCTAAATTTCTTCTAACCGTTCATTCAAGCCACTCAAATTTGGTTAATTTAATCTAGGTGCTATTTTATTTATATTTCAACTTATTCAAGGTTAGAAACCTCTTCAATGTGTGACAATTTTGTGTGGATGATTTCCTAACAGGGTGGACGTACTGATTTGTTATATTATATTTAAAATGAGATATTAATATATTAGTCATTTTGGGAAGTGGGGGATGAAGTGTATTATGGTAACACCTTATATATAGACAAAATAACCATAATCCATTGACTTGCCCCTAGCCTATGATTGTAATCCAAACTGTTCATTTTCGTTGGCTTATTGAATTTGTCATCTAGGCACAAATAAAAAAGAATGAATATCGGCACCCACATAAATGAAATTCAAGAAAAACATGTTTCGTTCAGGTGGGAGTCAAATATGTGATCAATGTGTATTGTTAAGGATGATGAATTTGACGAGATGAACAAAATGAACCGTTCCGATTACGCACGTAAGTTCATGACAGGACCCATCCAATCAGCACAACACCTTTGCTTGCCCCTAGGACCATTACTTCAACCCTGTCTAAAAAAGTTCTCAACAAGTAAGTACGTATGTTTTAATCAATGAGACAAACGTTTGGCCTACTCTTTGTAGGTATGATTATATTGAGCAAGCCAAACGTATCAAAAACTTTCAACTAATAATTGAAGTTGTAATTTTGTGTTTGAAAATAAAAATTTGAAAGATGATGTTGAATATGTCCTAAAAATGTACAGTAAAAGTTATAATATTATAAAATTTATAACCAAAAAAATGCCACATCAGAGGGACATAATTCACACAACCGAAAGGGACAAAAATTATAGAAATATAATGAAAATGACTTACGTGGAACCATTTCTTCTTATGCGTAATCTAAATAAAAACACGTTTTCTAAAAGAGTAGCGGACAAGATTTTTTGGTAAAAAAATGTGTTGGTTTTGTGACGTACTAGTAACTAGCAAAAATGATAATGTCACATGTACATGGCCTCCAAATACTTATTCTATCATTTATCATGTAACTACAAATTTGTCTTGTTACAGTATTATTTTGCATGTATATTTGACTACACTGTTAATGGAGTATTTTAATATGACTAGTCATTTTCCTTTTCATTGAATAAAAAAATAGTGAAATCAAGAACATTGATTGATACTAAATTACTAATCTGGAAAGGTATTCCATTTGCCAATTAAACCAAACTTCTTTTTATATTTGGCATATAAAAAAGAAACATGACAATGACAGTAGGTTTGCCTTTTTTTCTTATCAAGCACTAGGTTTACCTTGTAATGGAGATGCTTTATTAGAATAGCCTTATTACGTAGGTCTGTATGCAATAATTATTTGATTATTATAACCACAGAACCGTGATAATTTATGTTCGGATGATAAGATTGAAAACAAATTCATTCACTTTTTTTTTTTTTTTTTTTTTTCCATTCGTCATACCTAATCTATTCGATGGGGGAGAGAATAATGAGACTCGATCTCGAGATGAAGTGCGGAACATCCAAGAATTCTACCGCATGAGCTAGTCACCGCTTGCAAATTCATTCAATGAAACCGTACGATTGTTTGTGTTTGTGTGTTTTTTTTTTCTTTTATCCTAATTGCATGTGTGTATTTGCTTTATGTGGGGATGCTTGTAGTTTTTTTTTTTTTCTTTCTTAAAAATAACCTCGAGTGTGTATTTTTTCGAGACTAAATTGAAAGATTTGATAGCCATAAAGGGGCACCGGAAACATTATTCAGTTATCTTGAGACACCGTTACGTGGCGCTCGAAGCCTTTACAACTACACATTTTCATGGATGTTATAACTAAGCGGAAAACCTATGGGTACCGACTCAGACATACAGAAAATGCAAAGGCATGCTCGGGGACCCACTTTTGGGTCCCACATGAGTGATCCAAATCTTTTGCTTAAAACGGTGGGACTTTGGTTCGACCACTTCTAATCATCCGATTGAGCTGAATTTTTGTGGGGCCTCTCGGAAAAATGTTCTAAGAATAATGAACGGTTTGGATCACTCGTGTGGGACCCAAAAGTGGGTCCCCGAGCGTGCTCTGTGCATTTTGATTTCATGTAAATTTCTGATGTTAAAAGGCTCTAGGGCACCACGCGGCACTAAAAGCGCCACGTGACACTGAAAGCATCACGTGACAGTGACCCAAACATTGGATAATTATTCCATAACGACGTTAACGAAGCCGTTAAATAAACACGAGTGCTGGTGTGGTGAGTAGGGCCCCGTCAGTGGCAGTCGCAGAGAAAGAAGACGGAGTGGGGAGGGGTTGGAAGTTGGAACTTGGAAGTGCTTTACAGACTGTAGTTAACTCAGCTGCCACCAACCACCTTCTTCCACGTCGCCTAACAACAATTGTTTAACAGGTTAAATCCTTCTTTAAGGAACGAAAAATTCTAAAATCAGCCCATTAGGCTGACAATAAAGTTTAAAAAATGTATTAAAATATATGAAAATTATATAAGAATATGTAAAAGTGTATAGAAAAGTGAAAAAAATTACATTGGAGTTTGTATTTTTGTTGCCTTATTATCAGTCCACTAGCAAATCCAAATTATTGCTACTAATTTTACCCAATGCACGGTGTAGATGAGAACTGTCCTAGGGTGTTCGACGAACAAAAAACTATTTTTTCTAAAAATCGAGATAGGTCATTCTCTCACAATACATCATATAAAAAATTATAAAAAACCAATTTTTAAAAAAAAACCACCTTAGTAGAACACTCCCTAAAGTCAAAATGTTGGACTAGAGGACCCCTGAGAAAAACGCAACACTGATTCTCTTTCCTCTCTCTGTCACAAAACTGTTTCAGTGGCTACTTTTGCTGCGCTGGAAAAAACACACTTTACTCCTTTAAGTATGACACTTTTGTTATTTTCGTCCTTGTTTTAGTATTTTCTCAAGGAAAATTCTAAAATCAGTTCACTTCGTTGTCATTACATGAAAGATTGTTTTTTAATGAAACCTCGTTTTTTTATAGCCATTCTGTTTAAGTCCACTTGATAGCAAAAGTGTGCATATTTATTTCCACATAAGAGTATGTTTGCTTGGGTTCTAACTACTTAATAATAGGTTTAATACAAATATGTGAATGTAAGTAATATTTGGGCATGGCCTGGAATATTGACTAACTTTCCATGTGTCTTTAATTGAATATTTGGATCAATGATGGATCATATATCTCCTGGTTCTTACTTGAGCAACACGAAAGAAAATTAGTAGTTGAGTCAAAATGAAAAAGGAATAATGCACCATTTTATTGATTCATATAAATACAAAACAAGCCAAACGTATTCGACTTCCATTAGGTTATGTGGAAATATTATTCGATCAATGGCCAAATGACACCTACAAAGTATTTTAACAAAACATGCTAATAACCTACGCATCCAATCTAAATAATACCAATAAAAGATTTGCACTTATTGGCTGAGAAATGACAGTTTTAAAGAAGATTGAAAATGAATTTGGATATAGTACTAGTCAAAGAAAGAATGAAATATTATCTAAAGATTGGTAAGGCTTGAATAAAAGAAAATGATTCATTAGAAAATTTCTTCACTGTAAAACAACAAACAATCAAGTAAAAAACTAGTGACGTCGGATCCAAGTAACACCCAATCACCAGTTCCAAAAGCATTGAGCCCTTAAATCACTGAGTTACTTCTCTTACTCATTTACAAAGTCATCGCCTCACGACACTGAAACACCACCACTAGCTTGAAAAAGTTACATCAGATGTGTAAACTGGAGAGGAACCATGCATTGCAAAGTAATAGCAACGAAAGATAGAGTAGAAAAATTTGAAGAAAAACATGGAAATAAGTAGGGGTGAGCATGGACCGGATTGGTTCGGTTTTGTAGTAAACCAAGAACCAAACCACTATCTACGGATTATGAATTTGAAGAACCAAACCAACCCACAAAAGGCATAGAACCAAACCAATCCAAACCATTAAACTACGGTTCAGATTCGGTTTCGAACCACGGTTTGCTTAAAATTGAGATATTATTTCCGTAAACTATTTAGAGTACTTAAAATTTAGGTTTACTACGTTAGGTTTATATAGAATACGAATAGGTTCTCATACATAGAAATTTAGGGTAATTAATCATGATAATGAAGGAAATCAAGGAATAAGAATAGGCATGACCGAATTATGTATAGAAATTTGGAAAAATAGAAACATGTTGTGGAATCAAAATTCGAAGGAAGAATTACATCACCGTATTTATTTGCTATGACTAAACCACTATTGGTGTATTGGAATTAGGGGAATAAGTTGTGAATTCTAGGCAAAATAAAATCTTGTCAGAGAAGAAATAATGAATAAATTAAATTTGGAAGTTTGTTGACTATGACTTATATATATATATATATATATATATATATATATATATATATATATATATATATATATATATATATATATATATAAAATACATAATATACATGGTTCGGATCGGATTGGAACCGGAACCATGAACGTAAATCCACAAACCAGACCATTGACTACGGATTCTATTTTTTTTAAACCAGGACCAAACCACGCTACTAAAAAACCAAACCAAACCAATCGGTTTGGATTGGTTTGGACTGGATTCACGGTTTGACGGATTTTCTGCTCACCCCTAGAAATAAGTGGATTTAGCAACTCCCAAAACACATTAAAACTCCTGCAAAAAATGGTGGTTTGTGAGGAAAGGAAAGATGAATCTAGGGAGCATAGGAGGAAGAAAAAAGGAAAGGTATCGAAGATTCGATACTGTCACTCTCAGAGCTTTCTACCCGCAGATGTCAGAAAAGAGCTTCCACTTTGGGTAGGGCAATTAAAAGAGAATCTCACAAAAGGAGATGGAAACCTTTATCAGGGAAGGTGAGAAAAACACCTCATGGGTTGAGGAAGTTCTCAGGTTAGGCTCGAACTCTTTTCCCCCCTACTGTCGCAAATGTGTTGAGAAACCTTAGGAGACGAATGTGGTAGAGAGGGCTTTGGTTTTAAGAGAGATACTATAATCACATTATGTGCTTGTAGTAGTGAGCGATTGCAACGGAAATGAAGAACATCAAACTTTAAGGACCCAAGTATGAATCAAACATTCATGAGGGGTAGAAAAGCATATACTACCACTCTAAAATACAAAACCCTTCTTCTCTTTTATTCCTTTGCTGAGCTGCACTCACACTCTCTCTCTCTACCGTCTCTCCTCTCTGTCTCTCTGTCTCTTTCTCTCTCTAAAATGTCTCACTCCATTTCCAATTCCTGTTTGTTTCCCTGAGAAATTTGCACATTCTAGGGTTTCCAGAACTCAAAATCCCTGACAAAATGAGGTACTTCTTCTAGTCTTCCCCTTCACATTTCCACAAATGACTCTCACTCCCACCCTGCTCTCTCTCCTTCTCCTCCTCTCTCTCCTCCCCCTCTCCTCCGCCCAACCCACCACCGAACTCCAATCCCTCCTCGAGTTCGTAAAAGGGATCAAATCAGACCCTCTCGGTAAAGTACAAGGCACATGGAACCAGTCCTCTCCAGATCCGGCATCTTTCTACGGCGTCGTTTGCGACCAGAACGGCAACGTCACCGCCATTGCGCTGAACGGGATCGGTTTGGTGGGCGACTTGAAGTTCGATACGCTGACCGGATTGAAAATGCTGACGAATCTGAGCCTGGCCGGGAACGAATTAACCGGTCGACTCGTGCCCGAGTTAGGGCTTATCACTACTTTGAATTACTTGGATTTGTCGGGGAACCAGTTCTATGGACCGGTTCCGGCCCGGATTAACGATCTGTGGGGTTTGGATTATCTGAATTTGTCGTCGAATAATTTTACAGGTGGGTAAGAGATGGAGCTTCTTTTTGGCCTCCTAAAGTCAAGAAGTCACCTTTTGCTTATATTTATATATTTTATTAATAGATAATTAGATGTAGATATGCATATGAGCTACATATATAGACGTAGATATGCATATGAGCTACAAATTCACAATGTGTATACCTATATACATAAATTTCATATGTGTGTGTGTGTAGAGAGAGAGAGAGAGAGAGAGAGAGAAAGAGAGAGAGAGAGAGAGAGATGAACTACAAATTCACAATGTGTGCATATGTTATTTGGGTATATAGATAGAAAGATAGATAATTACATATAGATATACATATACGTATTAGCTACAAATTCACAATGTGTATATATGTATGTATATAGGTAGATATAGACATAGATATAGATATTAGCTACAAAATTGACAATGTGTCTGCCCCCTTCTATGTGAATTTTTTTTTGGCTTGGACTCTTTGCTTTAGGAGTTAGATAGCACTCTTTTGTTGAGATTTGATAATATGTCGAATTACATAGCGATATATAGTTGCAATGATGCATTAAGAAACTTAGTTTGTGTAGTTTTCAGTATTTACGTTTTGGTTAAGAGTGAATAGAATCATGAATGTTTAAATGTCGTTTGTTTTGGACGAATGCAGGTGGGTATCCGAGTGGAATCCGGAATCTTCAGCAGCTGAAGGTTTTTGACTTGCACTCGAATGGGCTTTGGGGGGACATTCAGGACATGTTCTCGGAGCTCCGGAATGTGGAGCATGTAGATTTGAGCTATAACATGTTTACTGGATCGCTTTCGATGGACGTGACCAACATTTCCAGTTTGGCGAATACAGTGTCATATGTAAATTTGAGTCACAATGAGTTGAGTGGTGGGTTTTTTACTGATGAAGCTCTTCCTCTGTTTCGAAACTTGAGGGTTTTGGATTTGGGTGGTAATCAGCTGAGTGGACTGCTTCCGTCATTTGTCTCATTGCCAAATCTTCAAGTTTTGCGCCTGGGAAATAACCAGTTGTTTGGGTTGATGCCGGAGGAGCTGTTGGGGACTTCTATTCCTTTGCTAGAATTAGATCTTAGTGGCAATGGGTTTTCAGGTAAGAAATTATTTCAGGTTGGAAAATTTAAATAATTTGAGATGTATTTTACCGTATTTCCTTGTTTGCATTTTGCATTAATTGAAATACGAGGAATTAGGAACTTCTTGCCCATATACTCGCTGTGAGCCTTTGGATCCAATGTGCATAACTTCATCATTCGTCAATCATATATGCCATTGCATTTGTGGAGCTTTTACTTGCCATTTTTATACTGTTGCATTTGTGGAGCTTTTACTTGCCATTTTGATACTGTTGGTCTAAAATCACAAATAAAGTGCGTGTAATCTATAATTTGAGCAATCGAAGCCAAATTAAGGAAATTTTGGCTTATAATGGAACACAACACGAGGACATTATAAAATTGAAGGCTTTTTCAATGTCTTTATTTGTAGTGTTTTTCTCGTCAACGGACTCGATTTGGAAAATGTTATTGTTTTCACAATCCCTAGTTTGTTGAGTAAAATATTTACAACTAGTTTAAGACATAGAACTTGACATGGCACAATGATCAGTGCCATCCTTTTGTGGCACATTTTCGGGTAATGAGGCCATGAGTCTTTGTGAAAGAGTAAAGATAACGCTGGCTGTCTTCATTTGTAAACCCTGTTTCACGGTGCGTTGCATGGAGTAGTCTTGTGGTGTAGGTCAATTTATGCACTTGCAAAGAAGAAGGAATTAAAATGATTTTTAAGTCACCCGTTACCCTCTTGCACTCCTTAGTCCTTTCTTATCCTTATTCACACGAGTTCACAATATTACAATTACTTATCTTAATGTACTTTTCACAGATGATGGGTAATTTCACAATCTCATGTGCATAACGACAAGAAAGGGAGTAAGAGGATAAAAGAGGAGTGAAAAAACCTTTATTCTTTTTGGATCTATGGCTCTCATTTTTTTTTTTGGGTACTGCTAAGTCAGTTAACTAAACATTTAAAGGCTCACAGTAAAGTTCATCGACCATTGAAATTGTTAGTGTCAGACATTGAAGTTCCAAAGGTTGAAATCTTAATTTGCTTCACCCAATTTAAGGAAAGATCAGACTTCAGAGTTAAGGAAACCCCAGGATTTTGTGTAATTTACGGTACGATTTGCCAATCATGGACAAAAGGGGTCAAGATTTTAAATAGCGGATAGGGTTGACATAACGCTAATAGTTATGAGGACGGGGTTGTGTGATGTAACGGCTGTAGTGTAACCGGAGCTGTAAATTTTTTTCCTTCTTTGCACGGTAAGAGGTTTACAGGTCTTAGCATAACGGTGGCATACAACTACAAAACAACATGTTGTGACACTTCTGAACCTTGAAAGGCTTGCTCCAACTTGTTAGTATGTCAACCGGGTTGCAATTGAGGTGGCACAAGATGAAAGGTGGCATGGATTTGCTGTGCTTTCTGTTAAGTTGAGAGAGAGTACTAATTATTCTAGATTATATGAGAATCCCAACAGATAAAGAATGGTCAACAGCAAAAAGAGAGCCTTTTCGGCACCGTTGAGGGTGTGAGCCTGTGAGGTGAACAAGACATGTTTGCCCCTGCATCTGGGGACTCTGGTCTAAGTTTCTTGTACAAAATTAGGGTGAAACCGTGTATAAGGTTCTCCTAGTGCTAGTAAACGCAACTGTTCTCACTGAACAAAAGCCAAGGTATATATCAATATTGTCAAATGCCCACCGGTAGCTTGATGAAATTTTACTTTTAAGGGACAGGATCATAACTAGTAGAACTTTTACTTACCAGGGAAGTATATAAATCCCCTAAATAAGTACCAACATAGCATACAACTGTAACTTATACAGTGAACAGATCAGGACCCATACTACTAGGTTTTGCTCCCACGGTACCTTGATATTAGTTGATAAACAACCCTCACTGTGGAAATATCGGTAGTAACTCGTGGATGGTACTGCTCTCAGAAGGTAAAAATTGCTACAGTACCCCAGGTGTTTTGGCTCCTATTGTCCTAATCAATATCATCAGTTCAGAAGTAACTCTTTGATGCAGGAAGACTAATGAAAAATTACAAAATAAAAAACCTTTGGGATCGGCACCTAGTAACCCTAGAAATCCACATCTAGCAATTATAAGGGCATACAAATTAGTGCTCAAATGATCTTGATTTCATATATAGAATATCCAAAACAATATCTGAAGAGTCATTTGAATCGACTCTCCCAAATGATATCTACAAATGAAGACTAGATAACCTAACAATATTATCTTAGGGGAAAATTCTAATATAACAACTAGAACTATAGGTAGTATCATTATTTGAACAACAACTCTATAGATAAATATCCTCCATGATCAAATACGAATATCCTGTCTTGTTCCCTATTCCTCTTCCTTTGAGATTTGGTTTTTATGAATCACAATGCAATGCTTGGACTTTTGAGCTTCTACAGTGAGTTGATATGACGGTTTGTTAAGATTTTATTAAGCTTGAGCTCACGAAAAAATTAGTGAACAAGCTTGAACATTAGTATGCTCGGCTTGGCTTGAGCTCGAGCTCGCGAAAAATTAATAAGTAAGTCTAAAAACTATCATGATAGGCTCGATAAGGCTCATTTTATTTAACATGAGAAGATTACATTGCTTCTTATTTCGAAAGTAATATGTTGATGTACAATACTCAAAAACTATAGTTAATTTATCACCTTTTCGAAATAGAGCCTTTTTCTTCTAGGTTAAACATATATTTAAGACACATGTTCATGTGCAATTAAAATTTTCTCTATTATGCAAGTAGGAATATATCTTTGTCATTGGATCGTGAACATGCTTTGGTTCGATCAAGCTTCCACTGGGTCGGCTTGGTAACTGTTTCCTATGTTCGAGCTTAAGCTTGAGATTGGTAAAATTTTAATAAACAAGCTTGAACACAAAGAAGCTCGACTTGACTCGGCTCATTTGCAGCCCTACTGGTAGTAACTCTTGAAAGGAACTGCTCTTGGAAGTTTCTTAATAAACTCTTCCTACATCAATAGTCACAGTCCAAAATAACCTCTTCCTTTGGGTTTTGGCATTTCACGAATCACAATGCAAACGAGATGCCAAAACAATCCGTATTTGGTTTTTCTTTTGCTCCTGGATCCTTATACATCTTCATTCCCTACGACCTGAAGAACTTAATGTTTGTTGAGTTTTGGCACATAGTAACCTTATACTTTCCATATAAAGCTCTTCATAATTCAGCTTAAGACCAGCTTGTACTTTGAAGCAAGTTACTTACGGAAGCAAAGAAAATCGACAATGGTTTAAGATTCGTTTGTAAGATACTTAACAATGTTTGTGGGTTATTTTATTAGACCATCGACTGACAGGATCACGTAAGCTACTACGCTTCAGGTTAGATAACTTTGATGTATTTGTCTTGGATTAGTTTCATTGATATTTGCTGAACCTTTTTTTTGCCTTTATTGTTATGACTTACCTTTTTTGATCTATTGATTCCCTAGTCCAGGCTGCCAGTCTAACCGACCGATCTATGACTCTTCTCTCTCTCTTGATCGGTGAAAGTTTGTATTGTTAGAATAGTGAGATTAGCATCTTGGAAGAGGAGTTGAACTCCTGGCCTCCTTTCTACTGGCGCCTAAGTGCACTCCTGATGTTGGGCCAAAGGCCTCTTGGCACCGACCTACTCTTGGTGTTGCTATAATGTTTCTTCTGCTTAAGGCTTGTTGAGTTTCACAGCCAACAAGGCTAGGTTCATTTTGTTGTTTTGTTGCAACTGGTGCACTAAGTTTGGGTGCTCTCATTTAACAAGCTGGGTGTTGCTATATGTTCTAGAAAGTTTTTCCCATTGTTATTTTATTTGAATGGATGTGATTGGGATTGGCGGTTGAGCCTCTCATCCTCATTCCTCCTACGCCCTTATTTGAATTGCTGAATGTTTCTGAGAAGTTGTCCATAAAGAATAGATTTTCTTGTGTTTACTCAATTTGACATTACTGCCATGGTACATGGGTTGAGTGTCCTTTATGTTAAAATTTTCTGGTGATGCACACTATTGCTAGGTTGTTCTCGTCTTCCTTGAGCAAGTATTTGTAGGTTGTTCTCATCTTCCTTGATTAATTGTGGTGTCTAATCTTTCGAATCTGTGTGCGCAGGTGCAATCCAGGTGATCAATTCTACAACTTTGAGCATTTTGAATCTTTCATCAAATGTGTTATCCGGTTCTCTGCCTTCTCTTGAGGGAAGATGTCTCATTCTGGACTTGAGCGGAAATATGCTCTCTGGTGATTTATCTGTTATGCAAAGTTGGGAAGCAGATTTGGAGATTCTTGACTTGAGTTCAAATCGGTTGTCGGGAAACGTTCCAAACCTGACGTCTCAGTTCCAGGGATTGACAACTCTCAGTCTGAGGAATAATTCTTTAGTTGGTACCTTACCTCTTCTGTTTGGGACCTTTCAAAGGCTTTCTATTGTTGATCTGAGTTTGAACAAACTTGATGGGCCTATTCCACCCAGTGTCTTCACATCAATGACCTTGACATACCTGAACCTTTCAGGAAATCAATTTAATGGATCTATTCCTATTCAAGGGGCAGGTGCAAGGGGATTGTTAGTTCTACCATCTTCTCCACCGATTGAGTCTCTAGATCTCTCTGATAATTGGTTAACGGATAACTTGCCACCAGATATAGGTAATTTTGCTAGTCTTAAGCTGCTTAATCTTGCCAGGAATGGCTTGTCAGGACAAATACCAAATGAATTAAGCAAGCTTAGTGGCTTGGAGTACCTAGATTTGTCTGAGAATAATTTTACGGGTGAGATCCCAAATAAGCTCCCGTCGAGTCTAAAAGTCCTTAATGTGTCTCACAATGATCTCCAAGGACCTATTCCAGAAAACTTGAGAAAGTTCCCTTCCTCTTCATTTGAACCTGGCAATCCCTTGCTAATCATTCCAAAAGGAATGTCGTCCCAGACTAACAATCCTATTGGAAGTCAAGATTCAGGGAAACGTCACGCTTCAAAATCGAATATAAGAGTAGCTATCATTGTTGCCTCAGTTGGGGCTGCTGTGATGATTGCCTTTGTTCTGATCGCGTACCATCGAACGAAAGATCAGGATTTTCGCATCAGGAGTGGGTTTAGTAGTCAAACTACTGGCAGAGATGTTAAAGTAGGAAGATTTTCTAGGCCTTCTCTTTTCAAGTTCCCCACAACTGTTGAGCCGCCAGCAACTTCTGCAAGTTTTTCCAATGATCACTTACTAACCTCAAATCCAAGGTCATTGTCGGGTCAGAGGGAATTTGGCAATGAAATTGTTGAGCATGTGTCCCCTGGGAGAATTGCTACTCCATCAGCATCTTTGGAATCCAATTTGCCAAACCCAGGTCAAGCTATAGCGATTTCTGGAAGGAAGTCTTCTTCAGATTCCCCAGTGTCTTCTTCACCTCGTTTTATTGATGCAATTGAACCACCTGTGACATTAGATGTAAATTCACCTGATCGTTTGGCTGGGGAACTATTTTTCCTGGATGTTTCACTAGCATTCACAGCTGAGCAGTTGTCACGGGCTCCAGCAGAAGTTTTGGGTAGAAGCAGCCATGGCACTCTGTATAAGGCGACTCTAGACAGCGGGCATATGTTGACTGTGAAGTGGCTGAGGGTAGGATTGGTCAAGCATAAGAAAGAGTTTGCCAAAGAAATAAAAAAAATTGGATCACTGAGACATCCCAACATCGTTCCTTTACGAGCTTATTATTGGGGGCCAAGAGAACAGGAGAGGCTTGTTTTGGCAGATTATGTCCAGGGAGATAGCTTGGCCCTTCATCTTTATGGTAAGTCTTTCTAAAGGACCTAAACTGACGTACAGCTGCTCCTTTTCTGATTTCTCGTTGACATATGGTTGTTAAGTATGGAGTATAATAATTGCCGATGTGCCAAGTTTTGTAGCTGTGTATGTTTAAGTTGTAATTATGGAATACTATTAAATTAACTAACTCCACAAGAATGCATTCTCTCTCTAACATGTGAATAAATAGCTAATTCAGGTGGTTTAAGTTGATGGATAATTGAGGGTTCCAGTTTTGTAGGTCGCATTTGTCATGCCTTAAAAGCATGAGATAAGATTAAATGTTACCCTCAATACCTTGATGGATGGTTGCTGAAACAAACTACACTGCAATCAGAATCAAAGTGTTGGCTTCTAATAGCATCTTTTCAAGGATTCCGACTTTATTTGTCGGTACAAGCATCAAGGTTGACCGTATCCACTTAGTTTAGAAGGATATAACCATTAACATTGCTGCAAACCCATACTTTTGAGGTGCCTCAGTGTCATCAAGGTTTGTTCCTTCTGTAAAGTGAAGTCCCAAATTTGCCTGGATATGATATATAAGCATGAGGGGACAACCCTCACCTTAGCAGCTAGTGTCTGAGTCGAATTCTACCCAGAACCGTGTAACACCTTAGGTGGATGCAAGGTTCTGGATACCGTACTGGATAGTGTACTGGTTTTGCTACTGCTACGACGGTTGGTACCGGTACCAGTATGATACCTGTTACCGTTTCGTATTACTCGCTAGAAATAAATAGTAGTATAAAATAAAAGATTAAAATCCTTGTAAGTATGCTTATAATTTTACATTCATTTGCATAGTACAATATTATTTTTATGTATATAAGGTTTAAAAATCATTGATCTAATCATGTAAATATAATAAAAAAACCCCAGTTATTTTAAGGGGGAAAAACTGTGCTACAAAAAAAGCTTTTCTTTTTTAATCATTTTCGAACTTATCCTCTTCCCCAAACTTTTCCTCCTCCCAGTCTTTTGTCCTACTCCCAAGTACTCCTCTCCCCCAAATCCTGAAGTCCTGATACAGGGTGAATATTGAAGACACATGGATCTCCGATCATCTATTATGAAACAGAAACTCTTTGTTGGAAGTTGCAGATTCAACCAGCCAAAAAGGGTCTCTTTTTGGAGATTTTTTTGGCCAAAATTAGTAGATCTGAGACTTACCATTGTTTGTCGGAGGTGAGATGAGGGTCGCCGGAGTGTCCACAGTAAGAGATGAGAACAAAGCCAGAGCCAATCGAGAGGGTGATCAATTTAGGGACTTGCACAGTACCGGCTGATATTACACTTTTTGCCGAGATGGACGAGATTCACCGGAATAGCTGGTACCGTCCAGTTAGGACTGGTATTGAGACCAGGACGGTATTTGAGGTGCTTGGGACTGTTTTCACATAAATCTGGTATGTATCGGCTGGTAAGGCACGAGATTCAAAACCTTGGGTGGATTTAACTGGACAGATGTTTCAGATATCACCATGAGATCTGCTATATACTAGTCATTCCCTCTTAATGAATGATTGCTATTTATGTTTACGTGCACGTTTGTTTTCTTATTGAACCAATCTTTTTCTTGTTTTTTGGTATATCATCATCTCTATCTTGTAATTACCCAAAAAAGCATCTTTATGTTGTGCAGAGACGACACCTCGGAGATACTCCCGGCTATCTTTCACCCAAAGGTTGAAAGTTTCCATGGATGTTGCCCATTGTCTGATGTACCTTCACGATCGAGGCCTCCCTCATGGAAACCTAAAACCCAATAACATACTCCTATCTGGCTCTGATCTGAATGCTCTACTCACGGACTACAGCCTCCACCGCTTGATGACGCCAGCTGGCATTGCTGAGCAGATTCTAAACCTAGGAGCACTCGGGTACCGTGCTCCTGAACTTGCATCGGCCCCCAAACCAGTCCCATCTACCAAATCTGACGTGTACGCGTTTGGAGTGATTTTGATGGAATTGTTGACCCGAAGAAGCGCTGGTGACATCATCTCCGGTCAATCGGGAGCTGTTGATCTTACGGATTGGGTTAGATTGTGTGATCAAGAAGGACGGGGAATGGATTGTATCGACAGAGACATTGCCAGCGGGGAAGAAGAACACTCGACGGCGATGGATGAATTGCTTGCGATATCATTAAGGTGTATTCTTCCTGTACATGAAAGGCCTAGTATGAGACAAGTCTTGGACGATCTCTGTTCTATATCTGTTTGAAGTTTTTGTACATTTGCCTTGGGAATTGGGATTAGGTTTTTTTTTTTTCCTTGTTGATTTCATTTTAGTTTTTTATTTTCCTTTTGGTACCAATTGGTTTCCGAGCCTTTATAATCTTGGGCTAATGTCTCATTCTTTTCTTTAATTTATGTGTAAAGAGATAGCCGATCCATTGATTGATTGATTGACAGTTAAGCTTGATCTTTTGAAGTGAAAATATGGCAAAATTGCAATTCATTTTCTCATGCTTTCTGCTTCTGTCCTTAAATCTGGGCGCCCCTTGAATCTGTGTGCAGTGCCTGTCGTTCGTTGGTAGATTGAACAGGGAACAAATGCTCATTGTTCCGTTTCTTAGTCTTCTCTAGGTTCTGGAATTGGGATCCTGTAATGCGATGCCGCACTACAACGGCATTCAGTGGCGGACACAGGATTGTTGCTGCGGGGACCACTCCATAGCAAATATATAGAAAAACTGAAAATGTACTATTACTAGTAAGAAGTTTGAGGGGTTTGCAGGGACCAAAACCCCCCTAGCACCCCCCAACCCCAAGTCTCTCCCTGACGGCATCCGAGTCGTTGATCGTGCAATCAATAGCTCGGATTGTCGTGATAATATCGCAAAAGGGTCCACGGAAGTGCACTAGAACCCATGGGGCATTGGTCCATCGTTCTTTCTACAACGGCATTCAGTGGTGGACACAGGATTGTTGCTGCGGGGACCACTCCATAGCAAATATATAGAAAAACTGAAAATGTACTATTACTAGTAAGAAGTTTGAGGGGTTTGCAGGGACCAAAACCCCCCTAGCACCCCCCAACCCCAAGTCTCTCCCTGACGGCATCCGAGTCGTTGATCGTGCAATCAATAGCTCGGATTGTCGTGATAATATCGCAAAAGGGTCCGGAAGTGCACTAGAACCCATGGGGCATTGGTCCATTGTTCTTTCTAAAATCATGTGGGGACCCACCAAAATTAGCAAAACGGTTCCTCAACCCATGAAAGCCACCATTACGAAAATATGAAATATCCCCCAGAAAAATATCCCCCATATACTCCTTATCCCCTTTTCAAAACTGAATGAATGATCCAATTCTAAATCTGAAGCTAAACGCTTCAACACCTCAAACCCCCCCCCCCCCCCCCCCCCTAGCCAAATGGCCGTCTCATCATCTACCACTGCCGCAGCTCTTTACTACATCTCACCGCGGCGGCGGCATTTCGCATCGGCAGCACCAAGAAGTTGCAGCAGCAGCAGCAGCAGCCCATTCTCTGTTTCCATAACCTCATTGCCCGCAACAAACCCACTCAAGTTTGCGGTCCGAAGCACCGACGGGGCATCCGAGGAAACGACGGCAACAGCGACACAGACGGAGCTGGAAGCGGAGTCAGAGTCTCCGATTGAGCTTCCCAAAGGACCTCCATCCGTGATATCTTCTCTCAACGTCGAAAGAGCTCTCCGCGGAATCCGTAACCACTGCCAATTCGTACTTTAATATTTGAGAAATGCTATGGTGACCATATTTATACAATTCCTTTAAGACTAACTTGTGTTGAATTTGAGTTCTTTTACTAGTCATAGGCATACCAAATCTACTAATTATTTATTTATTTGCTTCTCACAATTTTTTCTGTTTGATCATTTCCACTGATAAAAGAATTAATTTGGGATGCAGCAATTACAGATGTGGATTACTATGGCAGCCTTGGAATTCAGAAAGGATGTTCAAATGATCAGGTCAACAATCAAATTTCACCACTTTTTTTTCTAGGAACCAGCTCCTCTTACGGGACTGGACCATGCCGTTGTGATCTTTTGTAGACACGCTTTTCGATAATTAGAACCGTTCATCTTTAGAGCTGGACATCATCCTTAAAAACAACCCCAAATTAATCGGATATCAACAATTACATTATAAAAACACATTTCCATTAGAAAAAAATAGTTTCTGATTCAGTTTTCTCATTTATTTTATTCAAGATAATTTTTTTCTAATACGAGTACATTGATATCCTATCCACATGGACTTTGGTGTGGTTGATTTTCTGCTAGATGTAAAAAATTGGTTTCGATCACCAGTGGGCTCAGGAATTTGAGCTGTTGATCTCGGCAATCAACGGCTTCAACGGCTTGGATTTTATCTTGGCAAAGAACGACTCGGATAAGAAAAGTGCCTAGATGAAATCAAGACCGTTGAAAACACGTCCAATGGCTTGGAGGCTGCCCTACAGGCTCCCCTTTCCCTCAGGAACGGCCTGCCAACAGCACCGTCCGATTTCTTATCTCTCTCACTCACTGTTTTTGTTTTCATAAAGTAGGTTTATGCAGCATACAAGAACAAGGTAGAAGAGTTCACTAACAAAGGATTAGATGAGGAAGAACTCAACAAGAAACTTGAGCTTTTAAAGGTATGTTGCAGATTTTTCATTTCCTATCTATCAAAATTGCAAAAAAAAAAAAAAAAAAAAATTATTTTCATAGAAGCAAAACAATTCCTGTGTCTGGTTCTTAATTTTGTTCTTCATCTTCATTTGTTACAGGAATCGTACTCTGTTTTATCGAATCCGCAAGAGAGAAGAATGTACGATTGGTGCATCGCTCGAAGTACGAATCCAGATAACTATCTATGGCCTTATGAGGTTGACGAAACCAAAAAATCATCAGAGCCAATTCCAGAGGTTTGCATCCCCCCCTCTCTCTCTCTCCTCACAAAACTCGCATTTCGCGAATTTTCTTAGATCTCTCTCTCTCCTTCCGAACCATAAATGTCGGCATTGCCGGAAGATTATCAAATTTCTACTGGAATGCAGGCAAATGAGTACTCCTCGTGAACACAGCACACGGTGCTCCAGGCTTTTCTCGAAAAAGACTCTGTGGCACCACGCCACCACGTGTGCTGTGTTGCTCTAGGAGTACTTGTCTAGGAGTACTTGTCGTCCATTTGGATTAAGTAATTTGGTTAGAAAAAAGAGCGTGAGGATTAGAGTTTATCTCCGAATCACTCATTTGGTTTGAAAAATCTGGTGAGAAATGGAGAGAAAAATGTACCAAAATGAAAATTTTAGATTAACAGATGATTGTCACGTCACATCATACCACTATCTGTAGAAGACTCACTATACCTATGTCGAGACCAAAGCTAAGGTCTCACCACGTGTGAGTGGCTTTATATTGAACGACAGCATTGGGTCCAATTGAAAGGTATGAAAAAAAAAATCAGCTTGAGCACAATAAATTATAACAGTAACATTATCTCGAAATTCATTTTTCACTTTATCAAAATCGTTCACAACAACTCGAATGAGTTGGCTTAATTTAAAAAAAAAAAAATCCTACAAAAACTATCTCTCATTGTTTGGGGCGAATTAACTTCGATTCTGGCTTCGCTACTGGATTGAGATCCTCCGATTCGTGGACAATAAATCTTTTGATTTTCAAAAAAACAACAAAGTTTTTCAACTGACAAACACAAATTGTAATGGCTTTTTGACAGGACCCAGAGGACGTAGGGCCAACGAGATTGGTGGGATACTTCTTTTCGGCTTGGTTGTTGCTAGCTGTTGTATTGTCAATTGCCCTCAGTCGATAGGTATAGTATGTATGTATGTATATAATTTTACTTTTTTTTTACTTTTTTTTTGCATTTCCAACCAGTCTTTGTTTTTAGTATTTATTTTTGTGCTGCTACAGCAAGCAAATTATTCTATTGAAGCTGTTGGAATCTCAACATTGTGTTCAGCACTTTGTTCCTGTTATTAAGGTGTATACACTATATGCAATAAGTAAGAGTAAGAGTGGTGGTTAGCCATAACATTATGAGAAATGCTATATTAATACACCCCTAAGAAATGTTACGAATCGATTAACTCTTAGGAATAAAAGTTGCGATTTTTTTTTTTTTTTATTATAAAAGTTATGAGACGCGCAAAAATGTTATGAATTATATTGCTGAAAAGTTACGGGACACTAAAAAATGTTATGATGTGGCACAAGATGGACGATATAACAGATGCATATGATACATAGCTTTACTAGGTGTATATGGTGTATTGTAGCCATTCTCTAACATTTTCTCGCAAACAAAGCCACTATCAACAAAACATGACAAGTTTTATTGTGGTTTCAAGTTTGATCATGGGAGAATCTCAACGGATGAAGAGCTTTTTTCTTAATTCAACCTATCAAAAATACATCTACATAGGAAGTACATAGAAATTTAATTACAGAGAATCCGAATTCTCGCATTAAGCAGGAAAAAAGTCCGTTTTTGTTCACCTTTATTTTTATCGGTCTTTTTAACTTGTAGGTCCACCAAGTTTATCAATGTCAAAGTCCACAAAGAATGCCAATTCGGGCTATATCAGCCCAATGTCCAAACACTCAACCCAAAGACAGACATCACAGTGTCATTTCTTTTTTTTTTTTTTGTGGTGGAATGTTGGATTAACTAACTTCAAGCTAACATCAATGTTGAACTTCAAATGACATGGTTATTAGGGCAGCCAGCTAAATATAATCCCTAGTGGATGCCCTATTTAATTCGGAAACATACTCCAATTTGATTCAATTAGTTTGTTAATATTGTCCAATCAACCCGATTTTTTAAAAAAGAATAGTACTCCTAGTAAACATGCGAATGCACAAAAGAATACAAAAGAACTGTTTAAAACACATTTTTAAAGTCGGTAGGACATCGAAATTGAGGGCACAATCGAATTGGGGGTGCTGTTGTTTGGTTCTTTTTTACTTCTTTGCAATGGAAATAATTGTGTGCGAGCGTGCCAGAGAGAGTTTCAATCTCCTCCCTCAGATTAACTTTGGAAAAACCAAATCTAATCAGGCGATTGAGTTTTATTGGTTCAATTACCTCAATTAAGAGGATTTTTTCAACAAGTGAAGAAATATAAACCAACAAACTTAGGAAATCGAAGAACAAAAAGAAACAAGAAACTTTGATTACCAAACCAAAGGTAAACTTACTTCGAAATCGTCTCCAACTTCAGATACAAGAACTTCGAAAAGGGTGATTGTTACAAGAACAACCAAGATTAATCCTAACTACTTCCTAATCTACTTCCTAAACTACTTCGAACTGGGTTCGAAATCCTAAACTACTTTGCCAATGAACAAACCAAGCATCAGTTTTTTGATAGCTGTTTGTTGAAGATTTGTCCGGGGGCTTTCACTTCTTCAATTTCTTCTATTTATAGACGTTGCTTGCAATTTGAACTTCCCGCTCAATGCATTTGAACATTGGCTTGCTTCGAACTTTAACTTCCACTCTTCATGTTGGCAGTTGATTCCTCCTCCACGTCTGAATTTGAATCCTTCTAATTCTTCCTTCAGAAGCTTTGATTTTGACTCTGTGCAATTGTTTCAACAAACTCAAATGATTAAACAATAAGATGAATAACTGCCTTTCGACAAATATTCCACGTGTTATAACTGCCAGTTTGCTTTGTTTCCCAAGTTCACACGTGGAGTTTACACGTTTAGCAGTTAAAATCATGGTTTCGAAACCATCCTTTACGTCAGCAATGGCTTGTAACTGCCAATAACTGCTTTTCATCTTTGGCTTCAATACGACATCGTATTTAATCATTTACATTCCTTTAATCCAGTGTGTTTTTATCAACATGTAATTGCCAACGTTTGGCATTTTCCATTACGTGTCAATTAATTATTGGATTTGTTAATTTTATATGTAAACATACCCCCCACATTAACATCTTTGTTCAAGGAATTTGAATAAGTGTTAATGTGCCTTTTGCCGTTTCGAATTCCTGTAAACTTCCAAAGCAGAAGTTATTGGTAGTTCTCACCACTTCCAATGATGCAGTTGTAATCGATTCTTACGGTCTCTGTGAGAGGTTCATAAAAAATGGGCAGTTAACACCCACGTTCCTCGTTTACAAGATTTGAATCGTTTCAAATTCGGATTTTAAGTTTATAAAAGCACTCAACCACTGGTAAAATGGATCACCAATCTTTATTCTAATCTTGCTTTTATCTTCTTAAGCTAAACTTAACCATGACCAACGTTTCTGACACTCAAAATGCCTTCGAACGCTTGGTTATTCAAGACCCAACCCCTACCAATACTAACAATGCTGTTACACCAATTGTTGGTGAAATTCGAAGGGATCGTTCTTTTGTTTTGGTTCAAGTAGAGGATTCCGAACCTATTGATCCATGAAACCCTCCCACTTCTCCTTCTTTCAAACCCTTTCTGTGGGGTTTACCATTTGAAATAGTGGTAGTAAAAATGGATGACCCTGCTGGTTACAAGGGTTGGAGCAAATACCGCTCATTGGCTATGAGTAGATATTTATCTCCTCTTATTAGGCGTGATCCTAATATCATGGTACTTGACAGTCTCATTGCCACCTGTCTTACTCCCATGTTCTTCAAGGTGTGTGAAGATGAAAAATCTGGCTTCGCTGGCTATGGTGAACTCAAACAGAAAGCCAAGAGCCAATACATTTATTGGTTAAATGAGGTTCGAAGGCCTCATTTTGAGGGTAAATTTGTTGATCCTTCCAACCTTTCCCTTCGAAACCTTCCTGACCATCCAGATTGGTTTCAAGAATTGAAGAGTATCAACTTCGATCCCACTATATTTCAAGCTGATTACTCTTACTCACTTTACCCACAATCTGATTCTGTTAGAGCCAAAGAACTATTGGCTGCTTTTGCATTCTTGGATATAGGGATTCTTGCAGAAGACATCCCTTGTAAGAATTTCTTATGGGCATGTGAAACCATTCAATGCTCAGTTTCTACATTAACTGGCTATTTTCTTCATTCTTTTCTAAGCCAGTTTCCCCTCCTTCGAATGTGGATGAAAAACAACAGTGCTGCTCATGTCTTCAACCAAGACCTTCATGACTATGAGATAGCACATGATCAGGTTGTCAAGCTTCATAATAAGATAGAAAATCTGAAAGGAAAGCCTTTCGACATTCCATCTGGGATCTCCAAGAGACTTCGAAAGAGGTTCAAAAGCTATGCAAAGAGGAATGCTCTCAAGTTGGCCAAGCTCGAAGCCAAGGCCAAAGCTCTGGTCTTGAGGATCAGGCCTCTGATTGAGAAAAAACTCAAACTAGATGGAGAAGCTGAGGTCAGGATAAAGGAAAAAGAATTTTTTGATTTCACCTGGGCAAAATTTCATGCTTTGGTGACTTGGAGCTTTCCTCACTATCTCCAAGTTATTCCTACTCCAACTGCTGCTCCATCAAAGTAGATTTAATTTTCTTCGATTGTAATAGGATTTCCCTTTGCAGCATGTAAATTCTTCTATGTTAATGCAATTTTCAGTTTTTATGGTTTATTCTACACTTTTCAATGCCCTTCGAAGCATTCGTATGTACTTTAAACCTGTTCGAACTACTGAAAAATCACGCATGAAGATATTAAACCAATAAGGAATGGTTTGGAAAACTTTAAATGATTTAAAATTACAAAGAGATATCGTATACGGGTTAAAGTTTAAACTTGGGCCTAAAATAATATAAGCCCAATTGCTAAAATAGAATATTTGACCCGAATCGGCACATCGCTTCGTCACAAAGTATAAATCTAGGGCTTGAACCGCTTTCATTATACATTCAAACCTTCAAGCACTCTGCCTTCCCTCCTAGGTCTCCAAACTCTTACAAACATGGCTTCTGGAAGTGAAATGCTCGAAGACACTCCTTCCCTTGTTCTTAGGAAGCTAGTGACCAGAGAAGTTTTAAAATCTCAGTCTGATGCCGGCGAATTACAAAACCGTACTTTCATCGAACACCCTATTTTACCTAACACTCAAATCCTTGGGCCTTCATTTCGTGACCTTCCTTTAGATTTCGCATCATGCTACCCCGTTCTTGAACAGAGTGATCTTGTGAAAGACAGACTCTTATACTTCTCCAAATGGGATAAGAAGAATTTTGTCTGCTGGCCCAATTATGACAAAGAGTGGGAAGCCTGGACTGAACGCATGTTCAAGGCCAAGGAGAAGGAATTAACAGATATCGGGCTATCACATGTCATTATCTTTCTTCAAAATGGTATTTTACAAAATCCTTCTCTCATACATGCTGCCTTGGCCTTCTGGGACCCATCATTCAACTATTTCAGATTTAACTGTGGGATGATGGCTCCCATAGTTTTAGATGTAGCTTTCCTCATTGGACTTCCTCCCCATGGCCTTTTCTTCGACATTGCCTCATCTACTGAAGTCCCTTTCCTGGGTGAAATTGAGTATGATGGAAAGAATGCCTCTTATAGCAGATTCCTACATGCTGAAAGGAGATTTTCAGATGCCGTATCTGATAGAGAAATGTTTGCATATATATGGTATACTTTTGTGTAAAATGGTATTTTGCCATGGTGGCAAGAAAATGGTGCTGGAATTCGCACCTTTAGCCTATGCCCTTTCGAAAGGTGAAACCATCGATTTGGCTTCTTATTTTCTAGGTTATGTATACAAGGCAGGGTTTGATAATCACACTAAACCTCTTAATCAAAATCTAGGAGGCCCTCTCTGGTTTCTGCAAATATGGTTGTTAGCTTATTTTCCAGACCAAAAGGTTGCAGAAAGGTCTCCTTTGAGCATTTATGGGGACAGGTATACCATTTTGGCTTCAACTCCCCTTACCTTGACTGGATATTTACAATATTTTCACCAGCTAAGAGAGGACAAAGAAGAAAGAGAATTTACTCCATTTCATCACTGGGGTATTGGGCCAAAGTGGATAAGCAGACTCATGGAACAAAGGGGTAGTCCTGCCTATCGTGAAGCATGGGCAAGCATTCTTCTTCCAAGGGAAATCATCATAGGAGCTTATGTGGGTGGTTGCAGACAAGCTCATGCTGAAATCTATTGTCCTGCACAGTTTGCCAGGCAATTTGGATTGGTACAGGCTGTTCCTTGTCCTTATCCAGGTGAAATCAACATTGATCTTACTTCAAGAAACAAAACTGATAGGGATCAAGTTGCAATTTCTAATGCAGAGTTTAAAAACTCTAGAATAAAATTTCAACCATACCTATTTACTATCACCGTAGAGCCTCCTCTCCCAACATTTTCTAGATGGTGGCACAATTCGATGGAATTATATTATGAATCTGCACCTGTCAAGACTTTTACCAAAGATATTGGTGTTGGTATTGAAGAAATAACTCATTCTAATTCAATATCAAATAATGATTCTGGGAGAAGTCCAAGAGATACATCTCGTACAACTCGTCAAGAGGAAACCCCAGAAGTGCAATCTTTTGCCTCAAAGCCTGCTGTTTTGAATGTCGAACCTCTTCGATCTGTACCACAAATAGTGACAAGATCTCAGCAACAAAAAGCTATACTCACTCCTTCTCCACCAGGTAACCCTTAATGGTTTGTGTGAGTGTTATGGCTTCGAATTTTTTATTCGTTACTCAATGATTCAAAATACAGAGGCTGGTCATAAGAAAAGGCTGAGAAAAGAAAGAGCAACTGCTCACGCTTCTGTCTCTCCAAGTTCGGAACCAGGTAGCTCCTACCAATTCTTTGGTTCTTCGAAAGATACCAACCTTCTATTGCCCTTTTCAGAAGCCAAGAAAAAGAAGAATACTTTGGCTCCTAAGGAAAAATCTGGCCAAAAGGACACCACATTCGCTGAAGCTTATGAGGCTTCAAAAAGAAGACGAAAAATCTTACTTGAAGAGCCAGAGGAAGAAGAGACTGAAAATGTTACTACAAACCAATTTGAAAAGGGTAAGCTGTTGTAACTTTAATTTCATCAATGTCTTCAAACTTCACTTTGACTTCTCCATTTCATATACTGACTTAATTTCAGAAAGGAGGACAAAGTCCAAGCATGCTGAAGTTTTAAAAACATCTGTACCCATATTTGACCCTCAAGCTGCAAAGCCTAAATCAAAACTTGCTTCATCCACTAGGATAACTGAAGTTTGCACTTGTAGACACCCCAAAATAAGCGTTCACGTACATTTTAATCCCCAATGATGAACGGAAATACCCGGAAGAACTCTCGGATTAAAATTCTCCAAGTCAACTCAGTCAACAGTACCGCACGGTACTCATCTCTCAACGCACGGGACAGCCAGTGTCACGTACAGCAGAGTTTTGGAAATTTGACGGCCAGGTGTGCCGCACGGTACACAAGTTGTGCCGCACGGCACAGTTTGTGTACCGTACGGTACTGTTTACGGGTTCCCAGTTTTCACAGGTTCCCAGCAAGCCGAAAGTGTTGACGAGATTGGTTCCCCCGCCGTGGCCGAAAGGGAAGATCATGGCCGAAAGGAATAGGCTACTCCCTATGCCATTGTCCCCCTGGGCAAGAATCAAGAAAAGATTGGGAACTACAATCGGCTCCCCCAATCCTCTATAAAGACCGTCCGAACTCAATGAGAAAAGGACCCCAGACGGCCAAACCCCATACGATTTCTGCGTAAGAAAATACCACGAAATTCCATCCTTGAAAACCATTTTCTATTGCTTTAGCCATCACCTCTACTACATAGAAATCAGCCTTATTCTCTTTGCAAAAACCACAAACCCAAAACAAAGACTCATACTCTGTTTTTTTTGACTCCAAAGCCGTGAGTTAATGATTCCAAATTGACCAAAGTTGAAACCCTCAATCCCTCTTACCACTATACTAGAGTGAAAGTGAGGTCTAGAGAAGGTTCAAGCAGCATTCGGAAGTTCAATCCGACGCTCAATCCGAGAGTTCGAAACCGAAGGTATAAACCCGTTTCGCCAAATTCCTTGAATTTGGTACCCTGAGGGGAAGGGTACCAAGGGTGGAATGATTCCTTGTATCATTTTCATGCTTGGTATGCCCAAATTACAGCAAGTTCAGTTTCATTTCACACCTCCCGGTCGCGTCGTACGGTGAAAACATCGCCTCGTACGGAGCGATTCAACGAGGAGGGACATCCCATACTCAATACATTGCTTTCTCCCTTTAAAGTAGTTCATTTTGAATGCATTTCATACCTTGTATGTGCCTCTGATCAATCATTTCGAAGAGCCAAAGTTTCAAACTGTTTTGCAGCCAGGTGTGCCGCACGGCACTCTTACTGTGCCGCGCGGTACACTTTGAGTGCCGTACGGTACCCATTTGAAAATCTGACCGTTAATTTGAAGAGCAGTGTCGCACGGTACACTATTTGTACCGCACGGTACATCAAGTATGCCGCACGGCACAGTTTTCTCGTAAAATATTAAATTTGAACCTTCCCCCTGCAGGAACAGTTTGAAGTTTGGATTTTCGTTTGATTTCTGTTATTTACATATTAGTCATTTGCTTTTCTTATTATTATCATCTGCTTTGTTCAAATTAAATGTGTATCTGTTGAGGTTCAGCAATAAAATTGTTTTCTAAATCCCACAAATGTTTAGTAAAGACCGATTTTTAATCGGGCGAACAGGGTGCATTAAAACCCTTCCCTGTTCGTAACCTGGCTCCCGGATCCAAAACGAATCTCTGGTTTTCAATTGGTTTTATAAGTCATTCGCTCAAATCATCATTTTCAAATTGGTTTCTCGGGTCCCAAACTGCTTTTCCCAAAACCCGGGTGGCGACTCTAAAATCTTTTGTTTTTCGAACCGTTTCGAAAGACCGTATCCGAACCGCGTGGAGGTCGACCGTCCACAAAATGGCGACTCTGCTGGGGAATATTTTAAGTCAATCTTTATTTTGAAAATTTACACTTGTAAAATGACCATTCGAAGGCTTGACACCAAGTACGTGCTTTACGCTGTACTAGAAAGGATTGATGTCAGGGTGAAAGCCCGATCAGTCTGGACTGGAGCTTTCTCGGTTATTCGCATGAGTAGAATTTCAAAATTTTGATTAATTTAAAGAGCGAGCCAAGCTTGAAAAACATTTGTGGGATTTTTGAAAACAATTTTATTGCTGAACTTTTGCATCACTTGCATCGATGTTGGATAAACCCCGCTGCTGCGTCTTGGTTACCCTACCCAGCTCGCTGGTGTTAGGACATCCCCGGATGCTCAGCAACCTTGGACCGTGATGAGTCAGCCTGCCGCTTGACCTTTGCCATGCAGTACACTTGGCACTGGGAGGCAAATATTGGCTCTAGTCTGGGGAACCCCCTAAACCAAAACCGGCCTTTGCATATAATTAACCTAGAACTTTCCAACCTAGGACAGGGACCCATAGGTTAAGATTATGTGATATGCCTTGTTAACTGTTTAACTGCTTGTCGTTTACCTGTCTTGCATGCGCATACATGATAGCTTTTACCCTAGGTTGTCACATCCTCACTTCCACAGCAATAAGAAGGATTATCCCGATAATCAAAGGCTCTGTCCAATAAAATAAACTCTTTTTAAAGAAAATTCTGCGATTGGCTCTCTTCCTCGCGGTAATTAGAATGTTGTATTTCTTTTATCAGAGTCTGTAACCCAAAAATGAGCAATCAATCCGGAAGCAAAAAGCTCAAGTCCACCTTTACCACCCATCATGGGGCACCGGTGTGGATACTTGAAGAGATAGATAATGAAGAGATAGGGAATGAGGTACCAGATAAAGACAAGCTTGAAGGGTTGCTTCACCAACTAGTCACATCTGATCAGCCAGGTTTAACTCTTCAATGGGACAACTCTGAACATGCGAATGATCAAAGTTGGAAATTCCACCTCCCTGCAGACAACGGAGCCAAGGACATCCCCGACAAAATCACTGTCAGGGTGGAGCGAGAAAGTGATAATGAAGAAGTGGACATCATGCCGCCAGTCAAAAACTTCCAACCAGACGGCACACCAGTCTACTACTTCCAAGACCCAGTGACGGGACACAAATACTGGGATGAGTGTGATTGCGAAGGCTGCATTAAAAATGGTCTCCTTCTGAATGATAATCTGTCTCCCAAGCAACTCAAGGAGAACCAAGTCCGGAATGCTCCCCGAGCAAATCCAACAACCGAGTCGGACTAAGAATTGGCAGCCAGCCAGTGGTCAGCAGATCAAGCCAACAGGGCCCTTTTTGAGAATGCCAAGTCTGTATTTTGCTTATCGAGTCTGTATTTTGTTTATCGAGTTTGTATTTTGCTTATCAAGTTTGTACTTTGCTTTATTGAGTCAGTCTGTACTTTGCTTTATGGAGTTAGTGCTTTTCCTATGATAAAGAAAAGAGCCGATCGTAGTCCCGAACTACGTCATGGCCTGATTCCTCCGAAATGAGGATACGTAGGCAACCCCTAAAGGTTCGGCCTTCATTTTGCAAATCCAAAAATTCAGATATATTGAACAGAGCACTGAAAATTGGGGCAATCCTTTCCAAAGCTGTGGTTGCATTGCACATCATGCATCATTCTTTCATTTGTACATAAATTCCTACACATAGCATTTCTTTGGCACCAGTCACTAAGTTCATTTTTCCGCTATCTGTTTCAATCATTGGTAAGGGCAAGAAGAATACTGTACCTAGTTGGACCAGAACTCCCGAACAACGATTAATTCGAACTGAGTCAAAAGCAGTCCAGTTAGATTCAGCAGACCCTACAGATATGGCGGGCAAAAGTGAAATCGAGGCTCTCAGGCTAGCCTTCGAAGAACAGCGGGAACGCAGTGATAATCAAATGGCTGAGATGTTACTCCTAATACAAGGTTTAACTTTTCAGAACAAGCCACCAGGAGAGCAACCACCTCCGCAAGAGCATCCAAGTTTGGAAGCAATGATGGCAAAAGTCGCCAAACTCGAGGAATCTGTCCAGAAACAGGAGAAAATAGCCGCCACAGGTATTGACATGGACAAGTTATGTCTATTCCCCGGCGCCAAACTCCCTGAAGGATTCAAGCCCATAACCTGGGAGAAATTTGATGGGAACGGAGACCCGAGAGCTCATCTACAAGCATACGTGGGCACTCTGTCCATGTACAACATTGAAAATAATGCTATGGGTCAAATGTTTCAGCAAACATTGACAGGGCCAGCACTGCGATGGTTCTTAAATCTTGACATTTCAAAGAAAGGGAGTTGGGAGGATATTGGGACAGCTTTCATGGCCCAGTACAATTACAACGTTCAGCTTGAGATGACTATCCGGGAATTGGATGCAACCAGGATGGGAGCCAATGAGTCCTTTGCGGACTTTATCAGAAGGTGGAGAGGGAAAGCATCTCAGATGATGGATCGACCCTCGGAGAAGGAGCAAATGAGAATTATCACGAAGAACTTGGCACCCGATTTTGCAAAGCACTTGGTGGTTTTCCAAACCACCGCCGACTTCAAAACTTTCTACGAGGCCGGCCTCGCAGTAGAAGATGCACTCAGAACTGGTATATTTGAAAAAGGAGAATCTGTCAAACCCAGGCGAGTTTACTCTGGCAACAGCAATACCCTGTTTGGAACCAACCAGTACAATCATGCTCAGGCCAGCTCCTCAAACCCCAAACCAACCAAAACCGAGCCTATTAACCAAATAGCAGCCCAGCCAGCCCGGCAAGCAAGAAATTTCTACCAATTCCCTTTTCCCTTAACAACAGTTTACCAAAGGCTCCTTGAGAAGGACGTCATCAAACCGCTAGAGCCTCGCGAGCCACCCAAAGTGCTTCCTCCAAACCATAACCCGAACGCCTTCTGTTCCTACCACCAAATGTCCGGCCATCACACCAACAATTGTATCCGTCTTAAACACAAGATTCAGGATCTCATTGAAGACGGAACAATTCCACCCCCCCATAAAAAGCCAAACACCGTCTCTAACCCCATGCCGGAACACCAACCCAATACCCGAATCAACCAAATCTCCTTCAGCTCCACTCCAGATAACCCAAGCTCCACTAAATTAAACCCGAACCTTTACATCATACCGGCCACCGAGCCTAAACCAGTTGTTCCCGTATCGGAGGAGTCGGAAGTTTGCTCCCTCACAAGCATCAAATCAAGGTCAAAACCTGGATGGGCGGACATCACAGAAAGTGAAGAATGGGCTATGAATGATCGAGACTGGGAAGAGTTCCGCCAGGAGTGGGATCCAAGCCGGTTCATCATCCCCGACTCTCATAACAAACCAGTTGTCTCCATACCAACTGATCCCAGCATCTGTAGGATTGACAAAGTTGTATGCATCGCCGGCATGGTACATACTCTCGCATATGTGGAGCCTAATGAACAAGAAGATTGGCGGGAAAGATGGGAGGCAATTTGCGCTGATCCACTTGATGCAGTTTCACTCCTTACTCTGTTTGAAGAACCCGGAGACATATGGAACCGGACACTCGGAGAAGTTTATCATTGGGTCCCTAGCAGCAATCTTCCAGATAATTCGCTGCCACCTCCACTTCTTGGAATTGAAGGACATTCTGCCATAGAAACCATCTTTGGGGACCATGAGTGGTTTCCTCAAACTTACATTATCAACGAATCTTTGCCTCGGCCAACCGTGACGTTTCATCCTCAGTCAAATGTTTCCGCCCTGACGGAGGATCCCACGGATTCATTTTGGAATAAAGAAGACGTGATCGATGTCCTGTTTGATAACAGTGAAATGTGGACTGTCAACAAAACCATGCTAGATCATTCATTTTGGCATGATCGAGCGGTGGAAAATCTGGAAAAGAAGATGGGAGATATTAAAATCGAGAAACAGAAAGCCGAGAGCAGTGTCGCAGGTTTTTGGACCGAGTATTTTGATACTCAGCAGAAGCTGGAATCCATCAAGGCTGGGAAGCGAAAGGTCAATGAATTTTCAGACTTTTGGGATGAAAAGCCACCGTCGGTCAACCGAATAACGCGAAGCGGACGAATCTATCAACCTGCCGACCTGCAAAGAGGCCACACCTCTAACCACGCTCAAGCTGGGGCATTTGTTTGGGACGATCCCGTCCAGCACGACTCAATTCCAAGTAACCCAGAAGGTGTCACTCAAACACCAGAAGTTATAATTCAACCATCACAGAGGAATCCCATGCCAGTGGAAAACCCCATCCGGAAGCAACTTGAAAGAACTCCAGCATCTATATCCATCTGGGGGCTGCTTTCCTCATCCAGGGAACACCGTCAGAAGTTGATCAAAACTCTGTCAAACATGGAGGTGCCGCCCGACATTCCCCCCGAGGCTCTAGTGGCCTTGCTTGCGCCAAACAAGGCAAAACATGTCGTAACGTTCACCGAGAAAGATCTGCCGCCGGAAGGAGCCGGCCACAACAAGCCATTACACATCACCATGAAGTGTGTAGGGAAGTGGGTCCCTGTTATCCTCCTAGATAATGGATCTGCTTTAAATGTCTGTCCACTGCGCACAGCCTACTGTCTGGGATTCACGACTAAGGATTTCCAACCATCGAGCCTCGGAGTGCGTGCTTATGATAATACGCGCAGGGACGTAGTTGGAGTTGTCCAACTGGAAATGTCTGTCGAAGATTTCAAGTCTAAAGTCGAGTTCCACGTGCTTGACATTCCTTCGTCTTTCAACCTACTACTGGGTAGACCATGGCTTCACCACCCAGACATCATGGCAGTACCATCTTCGCTGCATCAGAAAGTCCAGCTTGGTTTAGCCACAGGAACTCTGACTATTTATGGGGAATCTGGGATTCGTCCTCATGTTTCTGACAACGCCCCTCTGCTCGAGATCATGCATGGAGAAGAAGACGTCACCCTTGGAGGTTTTTCTTTTGACACCGCTGGGGCAGTTCTCACTATCAAAATGGATGAAGACTTCTCGATCAGCTCAACGGCCATTGAAATGATGAGGAAGATGGCTTACATGCCCGGTCTGGGATTAGGCCGCAACAATCAAGGGATAGCTGAATTCCCGGAGTTCCCTGTAAACAGTAACCACTTCGGCCTTGGGTATCAACTCAGTGGAGATGAGAAAGGAAGCGGGTGGAAAGCCCGAACTCACGTTCAATCGAAGAAAGGTCCCATTCGTTTTATCAAAGGAAAAGAGGCTATCTACCAAGGAGAGCCGGAACTGTTTTGGGATGTGAAGAAGAAGACCAAGCTGCCAGGGTTTGAAATCTTCGCCAACGACTCATGGGACAGTGATGATGAATCGGCGAAGCCAAAAGAATTGGTCGAGCAATGCGAATCTGACTGGATCGAAGTATTTGACTCAGGGAATCTGATATCGTTGTTTGAGGACGAAAGTCTGACAGGTACGGTCAAGGACGGATCTGCTGCCATAATAATTGATTTGGAACCTGTTAGAGACATGGAGCTGATGATGCTAAGCCGAGAAGCCCCTAGAGATGTGACCTCACTCATCGTGGATGCCAACGGAATTTATAAAAACTGCACTTTTCTACCTAAAATTGTTTATATTGGCACTGAATTTGAGTCTAAGTCAGAATCTAGCATTGAGTCTGAGTTTAGCACTGAGTTCGGGACCACTTCTGAGTCAATGCATGTGTCTGTCAGTCCTCCGCGTCATCATTTTTCTTTTGAATTTGAGTCTACTCTCATGTATCACGCCCCTGGGGCCACCTCTTTTGCAATGAATGAAGTTGACTTTGCTTATCTTGCTGTGTCTGAAATAAATTGTGTTGACCCGGACGATGATGGGATTGAGTTTGAGGAAGAAATTCCAAAAGGACTCCGATCCCTAATCGAACGAGAAAATGAAAGGCATGCTCAGCCTCTAAAAGGAGAAGTAATTTCAATAAATCTGAGAGGAGAGAGTGATCCGCGAATGGTTCAAATTGGTTCTGGGCTATCTCCAGAGGAATTTAAAGCTCACTCGAATCTTCTGAAAGAATTTCAAGATGTTTTTGCATGGTCTCACGCGGACATGCCCGGAATTGATCCAGAAATTGTGGAGCATCGAATCCCGCTGTATCCAGATGCAAAACCTGTCAAGCAGAAGTTAAGGAAGATGAGACCAGACTGGGTATTGGAAATCAAGAAGGAAGTTCAGAAGCAGTTAGACGCAGGGTTCTTGATGGTCACGGAGTACCCTCAGTGGGTCGCCAACATTGTACCTGTTCCCAAAAAGAACGGGAAGATCAGAGTCTGTGTGGACTTCAGAGATTTAAACAAAGCCAGCCCCAAGGATGACTTCCCGCTGCCACATATAGATGTACTCGTAGACAACACTGCGGGGCACGCATTGCTATCGTTCATGGATGGTTTTTCAGGCTACAATCAGATTCTCATGGCCCCCGAGGACCGAGAGAAGACAACTTTCACCACAGAATGGGGCACCTACTGTTACAAGGTTATGCCATTTGGGTTAAAGAATGCCGGATCTACTTACCAGAGGGCTGCTACAACTCTATTGCATGATATGATTCACAAAGAAGTCGAGGTATATGTGGACGACATGATCGTCAAATCCAAGGAAAGAGAAGGACACTTGCACGCCCTGAGGAAGTTCTTTGAAAGAATTCGCAAGTACAAACTGCGTCTCAATCCCGAGAAATGCACATTCGGAGTTACAGCGGGAAAGATGTTGGGTTTCATGATCACAACCCGAGGAATTGAAGTGGATCCATCCAAAATCAAGGCCATTCTTGAAATGGAACCACCACAGACGGAGAAAGAAGTACGAAGTTTCCTCGGCAAGATTCAGTTCATCAGCAGATTCATCGCCAAGTTAACCACAACTTGCGAGCCGATGTTTCACCTTCTCAAGAAAGGCGTGACATTCAAGTGGGACGGCAGGTGCCAGAAAGCCTTTGAAGCAGTCAAGAAATACTTGCAGAATCCTCCAGTACTAATGCCACCAGTACCGGGGCAACTTTTAATTCTATATCTGTCAGTCACTCCATCAGCTATGGGATGCATGTTAGCACAAGAAGGTGAAGGCGGATCTGAGAAAGCCGTATATTACATTAGCAAGAAGATGGTTGGATGCGAAGAACGATATACTCCCCTGGAAAAGACTTGTTGGGCTTTGGTCTGGGCTTCCAAGAAGTTGAGACACTATATGTTGGCTTACTCTGTAGTGCTGATTTCTCGAATGGACCCTCTCAAATATCTGTTTGAGAAACCTGCGCTTACAGGCAAGTTAGCACGGTGGTTGCTTTTGCTAGCAGAATTCGACATCAAGTATGTTACCAGAAAGTCAGTAAAAGGAAGGGCTGTCGCCGAATTTCTTGCCAAATACCCGGTAGAAGGTCCAGAAGATGTGGAATTTGAATTCCCAGATGAGAATGTGATGACGACCACCAACGATGTCTGGACGTTGTATTTTGATGGAGCAGCCAATCAGAAAGGATTTGGAATCGGAGTACTGTTAATTTCCCCAGAAGGATCACATATCCCTCTGGCTTTCAAATTAAACTTTGAGGTCACCAACAACCAGTCAGAATATGAAGCCTGCATTGTAGGGATGGAAGCCGCCTTAGAAATTGGAGTCAAAAGACTAGAAGTCGTCGGAGACTCGAACTTGGTGGTGTCGCAAGCAAACGGTGAATGGAAGGTCAAAGAAGATAAGTTGAAACCCTATCATCAAGACCTAGATGATTTGATCCCGCGATTTCAGATGGTCACTTTCACGCATGTGCCAAGGTTGAAGAATCGGTTCGCCGATGCCCTTGCAACGCTAGCCTCCATGGTTGAGATACCAAACGGAGTCAAACTCCGGCCAGTTATAATTGAACAAAGAAACAAGCCTGTCTATGAGTACGTCATGGCCATTGACGAGCCGAACGATGGCTTGCCATGGTTTCACGACATTTGGAACTTCATCGAAAGAGGCGAGTATCCGGCAGAAGCAGACAAGAAGGACCAAATAGCTCTTCGGAGGTTGGCGTCTCAATACATCATTTGCGGAGGACAGCTATATCGGAGATCCTATTGTGGGACACACAAACTGTGTGTACACGGAGAAGAAGCCAGCCGAATTATGGAAGAAATCCATAAAGGAGTTTGCGGCCCTCATATGAATGGCATGATGCTTGCCAAGAAAGTCTTAAGACAAGGTTACTATTGGTCAACCATGGAGACTCAATGTATCGAATATGTGAGGCGATGTCACAAATGTCAGATTCACGCCAATCTTATGCATGTTCCACCATCAGAATTGCATTCCATGACCTCACCTTGGCCCTTTTCTGTCTGGGGCATAGATGTTATCGGCAGAATCACGCCAGCAGCGTCAAATGGGAACAAGTTCATCCTAGTTGCAATCGATTACTTCACCAAGTGGGTTGAAGCCGCTTCCTACACGACCCTCACTGCGGTCCAGGTTGCTCATTTCATCAAGCAGAATGTCATCTACAGATACGGGGTCCCTCAGGCTTTCGTATCAGATAACGGGGTTCATTTCAAGGGGAGAGCGGCAGAGACTCTTGAAGAATTCGGGATTCAGGTTCATAAGTCAACTGTTTATCGACCGCAAACCAATGGAGCTGTGGAAGCGGCCAACAAAACCATCAAGTCTATACTAGGAAGAACCATCGAGTCTGCACGAGATTGGCACGAAAAGCTGCCTTTAGCATTATGGGGATACCGGACGTCCATTCGAACTCCGACAGGGGCAACACCCTACTCTTTGGTTTACGGCATGGAGGCTGTTCTTCCCATCGAACTCGAAATCCCGTCTTTAAGGATCATGGCGGAGTCAAGAATTGATGAAGCTGAATGGCAAAACGCAAGGTTTGAAGAGCTCATGCTATTCGATGAGAGACGGCTTAAAGCTTTATATCATGTTCAGGGATATCAGCGCCGAATAGCCCGTGCTTTTAACAAGAAGGTGAAGTCCAGAGATTTACAAGAAGGCGACATGGTTTTGAAGGAGATTCGGGCTCCAGTGTTCGATCCGCGCGGGAAATTTCGACCAAAATGGGCCGGGCCCTACATTATCAAGAAGATCTTGTCCGGAGGTGCAACACAACTCATCGATCTTGACGGCAACGAGTTTTCTACTCTGGTCAACTTGGATCAACTCAAGAGATATTACCCCTGAGAGAAACTCGCTGGACTGAAAACCGCAAGGGCGGGCAGTTCCAGGCAAAAATTAGAGCAAAAGCCTGCTAGGCCGAAAACCCAAAAGGGCAGCTTAGGCAAAAGATAAGGCCAAAAACAATCAAAAGCTCGCTAGACCGAGAACCTGAAAAGGCGGTGCTAGGCAAAATTCAGAGCGCAAAAAGGAAAGTGTAAATACCCGAGCGAACCCTAACCAAACAATTGTAGTCCTGAACTACGTCATGACCTGATTCCTTTCTACAAGGGATACGTAGGCAGCCTCATCCTGAGGGTCGGTCACAATCTTTCGAGTTGATTCCAAGTCCTCATACGCATTTCGCAAACAGAACCAGTAAGAATCAAGAGTGGAAAATTCTCAAAACTCAAAGTTTTATTCAAACAAAGCTTCTTCGATTACATGGCTGAGCATGAAAATTTCAAACAAAAGAAATAAAAACATCCATAGCACTGGGTGCACAACTTATTTCAGGCACATTAAGATCGAGTCTAAAGTCTGTCTTAGTTTCCATTGTCTCTTGCTTCAATATCCCTTGTCAACCATCTCTTATAGCGTGTCGGAAGAAGAACACTGGGATATAAGTCTCTTGGAATGGTCGTACGCTCCCTCCAATTGCTCTGGTAAGCCCTGAAGGTAGCAACATTGAAATTCGGTAGGACGAAATCCTCAGGACCCGCAGGTGGTGGTACTTGACGAACTCCAAGTTGACGGAGAATGCGGTTTGGAACATAGAAGGTCCATCGGGTCAAACCTGCCAGAATCACTCGTTGGCGCCCCATGTTGCTAATAGCCATATCAGGAAGGTCAATCCAAGTCAAACGCCAAGAGATCACTTCTTCTGTGAGCTGGGAAAGAACTCGAGTCCAACCTCCCACATCATTAAAAACCTCCCTGAAATTCCTGATAACGAACCCTTGAATTTCATGAACCCGGTTTCTTGGCACAGGCTCCAGCAGATTAGCCTTGTCGCATAACCACAGCTGCGTGAAAGAGAGAAAAACAAGTAAGAAACCTTAGACAGCTTTGAACTGAGCGCTGAGATAAAATGAGAACGAGTGAAAAGCCGGAAAAAGGAGAGCTGAGTGAGAAGCCTACCTGTAGGAGCAGCGGACTACCCTCGAAGACGTCGGTCCTACCGGCATGAACCCCATCCAGACCCATCAAAGTTTCAGCCAGAACCATCGGAGCTACATCCTTACGCTCCTCAATTTGCATAACCACACCAACCAGGGAAGAGCTTGCTTGACCATCAGATTGCACGAACAAGAATGCAGCCAGTAAACACAAGCACAGAGCAAAGTTGTCAGAGCGGAATCCTTCAATCAAGCGTGGGATATTCAGAAAGCCTCCACGAATTAGGGACTTAGCAGCATTGTTACTTATCCCTAGCTTGGAAGACAACACTGGGGCAAAACCAACTCCGTGGAGTGGAACGATGGGCTCCGCCAAATCAAAACCTCCAAGGTATGCGAAGAATTCTTCCACAGTGGGGCATAACTCGTGGAGACCAAAGCGGAAGACATGCACCTCAGGGTCCCAGAATTGTGTTGCAGCTCGCAACAACTCTGGACGTATGGACACGTCTCGAATATAACGAAGGGAAGTCAGCCTATGACCCCGAAAGTGCAGCCAATCCAAGCCATCGAGATCATCGAGCCAGGGGCGCATCAAGGCTGAGAAGCTCACCACCATTGTGCAAGAAAAGGGGCGGGGTTAACAAGGAAAGAGTTTATGAATTTGGAGTGCAAATAAGGGGGGAAATGAACAGCTTTTTATAGCCACAATACGAAATTTCAAGTTCCAAAGGTCACCTCGAAAGACGCGTCAACTCGAAGACCGCAAGGAATCATGTTAAAAATGATAAGTTCCCTCAAAACATGCCCCACAATGGCTCTTCAAGTCCCTAGGACGTGCGTTGAAGTGATGAAACGCCGAAAGGGAGGACCAGAAGTCCGCTGCAAGTGGCAGATTTTTTGGCATTATCAGGCCTGTACCGTACGGCACACTAATAGTGCCGCACGGCACAGTTTCAGTGCCGCACGGCACAACTGGCCAGATTCCAAGCAAAATTCAGTTTTGAGCCTCCGGGACTCATTCCATGCTTCTCTTTGGCACAAAACTTATGCATGCAAGCCATGGCGCGCGCCTACGACCTATTGGAGGGGTCGGTTGGCAACCTCAACCAGAAATTAATGATCAAAAGTCTCGAAGACTTGAAGGAATGGAAGTATCGGCGAGCTATACATGATAACGCCACCCCACAAGCGTGGTCAATTCATGTGTAACATGTTGTATCCATGAGTCATTCCATTTGTTTGTCAACAGCAATGCCAACATATGTGCACAACAAGCGTCATCCTCTTGACGTTAGTCCACACATGGCACATATAAGTTCAAAAATTTAGTTCCATTTCATTGAGTCCTATGAGTCACAACCATAAATGCAAATCAAGTTTTCCATATACAAGTTTGTTGGTCTCGAATTCAGTTGCTTTAAGTTAAGTACTCACATGCAAACTTTGATTTTCCAGATTCATTGCCAATATGAATAAAATGCGAATTTTTATAAAACCAGGATCAAAATATCCACATGATAAGTGAAACCATATCCAGAGGCAAACAGGCCCAATGTGTCATCAACTACTACGGCTCGCAGGCCATCTATACAGAAGGCTAAACAGATGCCTAAATCAAAAAGAGGCACGCAGGCCCCACCTAGAAAAATGCTATCACTAACTACTGTCTCAGGTACGAGGGCGCTTTAGAGGCTCGGACCCCCGAGGTCTATACTCCTCTGGCGTAGCATGGTCGTCATCAGTACTACTGCTCTCCGCAGGCTCCTCCCTCTGCTGTACACTCTCTCTCCGTCTCTCAGAAGAACGAAGGACTCGGCCTGAAGGTGGAGTCACTGAAGTAACTCGAGGCGTGGAACGCCTAGCACTCCCGGAGCCCGACGCTCCCTACACAAGCAGCAAAATTTGTCAGAATACAATGAAAGGCATGCATGATCAAACAGAAAAGAAAGACAAGTCCAATGTATACCTCAGCAGCCCCGGCACTAGGGGTGGCCCCTCGGCTAGCTCCTCTCTCACTGCTAGTACTCTCCCTCCTCCTGCGAGTACCTCGGCTGGTCTCTCTACCTCTGCTAGCCTCTCCAACACCACGGGCCGGTGCCCCCCCTCTAGTAGCTCTCCGGCCACGACCAAGTACAACTCCTGGCTCAGCCCGCGGGCGCACCTCTGGGGCCATGCCCATCACAAACTGACGGACCATGGCCTGCAAGTCCTGCGCCAGCTGGTACGACGCCGCCGCCCACTCAACAGGAATCTGAAATTCAAAAGGGGCGTCAGCAATACATGAGATACTGGTATAAACAAGAAATAGAAGCAAGCATAATAATCAAAAGTCACCTCTGTCGTGGCAAGAGTAACTGTAGGAGTGATATGAGGCACCGTCACCACTCCAAGTGCTCCGTCAGCGGTCACCACCTCAATCTCTCTCCTCAACTCAGGTAAAGCAACACCGGCCCTCAAACGGTTCTCCATGTCCAGGTCATATGCCAAGTGTGTGCTCAAGTAACCCTCATAATCTATCGAAAGACCGAAGACCACCTCTGTCGGCACCGTGTATCTCTCTATCTCAGCTCGGGTGTACTCCTCAGTCCTCTGAACGAGTGGGGGCAACGGCGAAGGCACTCTGAAATGGTCAATCCCGAGGGACTGACGGGAAACCCTGTCACCCAAGTACCATCGCCAACCGTAAGGGCACTCCAGCAGCACTCGACTCCGTGTCAGCTCCCTGCTCCTAACCAAGTAATCCCTGCGCATCCTATGCCAAACATTCCATCTCACCTACAAGAAAGAAAGGTTTGTCAGTTTCAAGGATAAAGGAAGACAATAAAGCATGAATATTTGAAATCATAAAAAAAGGCTTACCCTATCTCCTGTAGTAGTGTCCAGAAAGAGCCGAAAAGTCCTCAAATCTCCCTTATGGTCACCACCTCCTGTGTACTCTGACCCCCACTTCTCGGCACGTGGGAGCACATCCTCATTGCTATGAGAATTGGCTGGGGCAAATACACCCAGCACCTCATAAGCCCACACCTGCATGTTCAGAAAGCAGTCAAGTCAAGAAACATGGATAAAAACATTATCATTGAAAGAGGAATACAAGCAAAGTTTTACCTCTAGCACCCTCCAGTAGCCGCCAAGGCTCGTGCCCACCCCACGGCACACGCAACCAAGGAAGCAGTACACAGTACACAGACCGGCGCCGCCCCAGTCGAACCTCCCAGCAGTCTCCAGATCCTCCAGTGCAGGCAACCAACCCAAGTGCACCACGCCCTGCCTGTTCGGAAACAGGGAGGCACCAAAGAGGTACAACAAGTAGGCTCTCGCCATCTGCCTAGCCTCCTCCTCTGACCCTGGCTCGTGGTCCCAGAAACTCACCAAGACAGTATACCTCACCCCTGGCTCAATACCTCCAGGCCTCCTCCCCAAGTAGTGCTCCACGGCAGCAGTGTCCAAGTACAGCTCTGAGTCAAACGGGATCGGCTCACCTCCAACTCTCAGACCAGTAATCGCAGCAAAGTCAAGAGGAGTGATGGTCATCTCCCCGAATCTGAAGTGGAAGGTATTGGTGGTATCCCACCACCTCTCCACCAGGGCTCGTATCAGCTTGCGATCCGTCCTCGTCACTGTCAGAAGCCGGATAAAAATGGTAAACCCAGAGGCATCGACCAAAGCCCTCACTCGTGCTGGCAACGCACGGTAGTATGCCAGAGAATGTGCAGAACCTCCATAACCGCCCATGGACCTCTGAGTCTGTTAAACAAAGGCATGGCATAATTTCAGTCAGTATTATCAGCAGGAAAGTACAAGCAAGCAAGCAAACAAGCAAACAAGCACAAGAATAAACAAAGAATACATACCAAGGGATTCCTATAAGCAATGTGGGTCGAACGGTCTCGAACCACACTCGTATCTGGGTACGAAGGAAGCAGGGGAGTATAAGTATCGCATCCCTGAGGAACGAAAAAGTGCACCCGTGGCACATAGGTAGCCGGTGTAAACGGAACTCTGTGGTCCATAGACAGCTCGACCTCCCGGACTATAGTCAAACGCCCCTCCCCTACAGCCACCTCGGCCTCTCTCTGTCTCTCCTCCTGCTCAACATCCCTGTCAATGGATGCCATACCCTCCTGAACCAGGACACTCTCGAACCGGGGAAACTCCTGTAAGGTCGCTGCTATATCCTCATCTCTCGCCCCCTCCAAAGTGTCTGCCAAAGTCAGGCCAGACCCACGGGAAGAACCAACGGCAGGTGTAAACAACGGAGGCTCTGAAGGCTCTGTCTCTCTCTCAGCACTCTCCTCTGGCACTCTAGCAGTACCAATCGCAATAGCCGGACCCGGAGCTATGCGCCTCACTAACGGCACCTCATCACTCTCCGTACTACTACCTCCAGCCACATCCTCAACAATAACATCTATCCCACTCAAACTCATAGCAATATCCGAGGGAGAAGCACCCGTACCTGTGGGATCAATCTCCATAGCCTCCGGACCCTTGTGGCTAGCCACGGCACTCTGATCATCACCCGCGGCACTCTCATTGTGCCGTACGGCACTCGGACCCACAGTCACGGCACACCCAGTAGCACCCACGACACTCTCAGCGTGCCGTGCGGTACCCAAATCTTCGCCAGTATCATTGCCGCCCCCCGAAATGGCACCCGTGGTCTCTAGTACCACTGCCGGAGTTGGGGTCTTGTCGGTACAAGCCTCACTAAACCCCGTCGATCCCATTGCCGGTGTGGAGGATGTGGCTTCAACCCTTATCGACGCCTCACGAACCGGATCTATAGCAACAGGGTCAATATCAGCCGGAGCACCCATAGATGGGTCACTACTAGGCTCGCCGGACGTAATACTGCCGCCCCCATGCACCGCCGGAGACGAACCTGCGACGGGTATGTTGGAATCGACTGGTGTATCGCCGGAATCTGCCATGAATGATGTATCTCGGAGGAGAAACTCGTTTTTGGTATCGATGAACCGAAAGGTTTGAGAAAATTTAGGAGAAATAAAGAAGAGTAAGAAGATTGAAGAAGATGAGGATTTTCGAATGTCACACTCTCGGAAATAACCGACCAAGAAGATTTGAATGCGTTTGAAAGAGTGGGAGAAAACAAAACGGTTTCGGGCGGTTTTAATAGCCACTTGTGCCGTACGGCACACCCACTCTACCGCACGGCACACCCTGTGCACCGCACGGCACACTCTTTTGCCAGTTTCACCGCACGGCACTCCATCTTTGCCGCACGGTACAATATTGATGCCGCACGGCACACATCTGAGTTCTTAATGATTTTTGCACCAGATTCAACCTTCCCAAGGACTTCTAAGCCAAGATTTCCAGCAATCTCACTCAGGATAATCCTCAATTTTGCCCCACGTCAACTTTGCGTGAGCACTCATCGGTTCCATCACAAGTACTCGAGCAACGATTGGATTTGTAAGTCCCCAAAGGCATTATCAACAACTTCTATCAGTATCGAAAGTTGTTTCGTAAGCCCTCTACGGCATCAACAACAATTATTTCAAAAACATCGAACGATTTCGTAAGTCCTCAATGGCGTCTACAACAACAATTTCGATCAGCGTCAAAAAGGGTTTCGTAAGTCCTCACCGGCATTAACGACAGTTTGATCAGCATCCGATGGTTTCGTAAGTCCTCACCGGCATCAACGACAGTTTTATCAGCACTCAAGAGATTTCGTAAGTCCTCGACGGCACTAAACAGATCTTCACTCCGATGATTTCGTAAGTCCTCGACGGCACTAAACAGATCTTCATTAACACTCCGATGGTTTCATAAGTCCTTCCCGGCATTAACGGGCGGTTATATCCCCAACATCAAAGTGGTTTCGTAAGTCCTCTCCGGCATTAACAACAATTTCGAACATCCGATGGTTTCCATCAGAACAGTTTCGCGATGTCCTCAGCGGCATTAACAGCAGTTTTAATCAGCGCTCAGACGGGTTTTCACTCCGATGATTTCATAAGTCCTCAGCGGCATTAATAGATCTTCGTTAACACTCAAAAGGGTTTCGTAAGTCCGCTCAGGCATTGACAAACAGTTATTCAAGTGGTTTCGTAAGTCCTCCGCGGCATTAACAAAAGTTCTTTCAAGCATTCCGACGGTTTCGTAAGTCCTCTCCGGCATTAACATCATTCGTTTTTCCCTCGTTGAAAAGCAGAGTGACAATTCCCGCAAACCGATCAAGGTATGTTTCTCATCAACCCTTGCATTGCATTCAGCCTCGATGAACTACGCCGGTCTGATCCCTACAACGGGGTACGTAGGCAGCTCTCACGAGCGCGACCACATGCATCATGTATTACTTGTTTGTTTTCGTACGAGGACGTCCGCATCGAGGGGTGTCTTCTATCTTTGACGCGACTTCTGTCGACACAATGATTGTAAGTCTCGTCAAAGAGGGGCAACTGTAGACACCCCAAAATAAGCGTTCACGTACATTTTAATCCCCAATGATGAACGGAAATACCCGGAAGAACTCTCGGATTAAAATTCTCCAAGTCAACTCAGTCAACAGTACCGCACGGTACTCATCTCTCAACGCACGGGACAGCCAGTGTCACGTACAGCAGAGTTTTGGAAATTTGACGGCCAGGTGTGCCGCACGGTACACAAGTTGTGCCGCACGGCACAGTTTGTGTACCGTACGGTACTGTTTACGGGTTCCCAGTTTTCACAGGTTCCCAGCAAGCCGAAAGTGTTGACGAGATTGGTTCCCCCGCCGTGGCCGAAAGGGAAGATCATGGCCGAAAGGAATAGGCTACTCCCTATGCCATTGTCCCCCTGGGCAAGAATCAAGAAAAGATTGGGAACTACAATCGGCTCCCCCAATCCTCTATAAAGACCGTCCGAACTCAATGAGAAAAGGACCCCAGACGGCCAAACCCCATACGATTTCTGCGTAAGAAAATACCACGAAATTCCATCCTTGAAAACCATTTTCTATTGCTTTAGCCATCACCTCTACTACATAGAAATCAGCCTTATTCTCTTTGCAAAAACCACAAACCCAAAACAAAGACTCATACTCTGTTTTTTTTGACTCCAAAGCCGTGAGTTAATGATTCCAAATTGACCAAAGTTGAAACCCTCAATCCCTCTTACCACTATACTAGAGTGAAAGTGAGGTCTAGAGAAGGTTCAAGCAGCATTCGGAAGTTCAATCCGACGCTCAATCCGAGAGTTCGAAACCGAAGGTATAAACCCGTTTCGCCAAATTCCTTGAATTTGGTACCCTGAGGGGAAGGGTACCAAGGGTGGAATGATTCCTTGTATCATTTTCATGCTTGGTATGCCCAAATTACAGCAAGTTCAGTTTCATTTCACACCTCCCGGTCGCGTCGTACGGTGAAAACATCGCCTCGTACGGAGCGATTCAACGAGGAGGGACATCCCATACTCAATACATTGCTTTCTCCCTTTAAAGTAGTTCATTTTGAATGCATTTCATACCTTGTATGTGCCTCTGATCAATCATTTCGAAGAGCCAAAGTTTCAAACTGTTTTGCAGCCAGGTGTGCCGCACGGCACTCTTACTGTGCCGCGCGGTACACTTTGAGTGCCGTACGGTACCCATTTGAAAATCTGACCGTTAATTTGAAGAGCAGTGTCGCACGGTACACTATTTGTACCGCACGGTACATCAAGTATGCCGCACGGCACAGTTTTCTCGTAAAATATTAAATTTGAACCTTCCCCCTGCAGGAACAGTTTGAAGTTTGGATTTTCGTTTGATTTCTGTTATTTACATATTAGTCATTTGCTTTTCTTATTATTATCATCTGCTTTGTTCAAATTAAATGTGTATCTGTTGAGGTTCAGCAATAAAATTGTTTTCTAAATCCCACAAATGTTTAGTAAAGACCGATTTTTAATCGGGCGAACAGGGTGCATTAAAACCCTTCCCTGTTCGTAACCTGGCTCCCGGATCCAAAACGAATCTCTGGTTTTCAATTGGTTTTATAAGTCATTCGCTCAAATCATCATTTTCAAATTGGTTTCTCGGGTCCCAAACTGCTTTTCCCAAAACCCGGGTGGCGACTCTAAAATCTTTTGTTTTTCGAACCGTTTCGAAAGACCGTATCCGAACCGCGTGGAGGTCGACCGTCCACAGCACTCCAGTCATTCCCCAAGAAGGTATATTACAAGATTTAACTGCTCCCATAAGACATGTCATTGCACAATCGTTGGTTTCAGAGAGTATTAAAGCATCATTACCAGCTCATACAGACTCTGCTGTAGGATTCCCTACTTCGATGACCAAAGACCCCCTGCAGGAGCCAAATTCTGAACCTGAAGCTGTATTTGAACAGCATACTGCTGGTCCATCTGTAGCTAAAGCTAAACAAACTATTCCTGAAGAGTCTCTGAGCATTGGCATTGATAAATCCTCTGAGGTTAATATGCCTGTTCAATCAGAAGTTAGTATTTCATCTCCAAAAGATGACAGGAGCCTATTCCCTGAAATTACACCAAGTTTCCCAGCTGTCAAAATCACTGATCAACCTGAGATGGTGCTTGAGGAAGCAGGACCTGATTCAGTCTCAAGCATTGTTACTTCCAGGACTGAGGTACGGTGAACTATTTGTATTTCAAACTCATGACAATCACACCTTTTCTAAAAAAGATCAAACCTGAATATGCTTATACATCTTCTTAGCAGGAGATTGGTGCTTCTACTAGCACCTCTGTTGGTGAACTTTCTATGCTGGAGCAGTTCAAGCTACGAGTGAGTGATTTTTGTCAGAGAATCACTAATCCCCAGGCTCCAATTCCCTCTTCTGAATCTCCTATCAACCAACTCAAGGTCCAGTATAGCTCATCTCTTTCTGAGTTGGTCAAGCCTATCTTTACTCCAGAAGAGATTCAAGAACTGAAGGAGATCCTCCAACGACTCACAGAGCTGAATTTTGAAAATTTGGCTGAAGGAGGCTTAAAAGTCCATTTGGATATATGCTGTCAAGCTGCTTGGGCACTGAAACCTACTTCTCAAGAGCTTCATAAACAACTTCTGGATAGAGCTTCTGAGTTTCAAGTGAAAGCTCATCAACTTTGTGAAGTTCAAGAGAAGCACCTTCTGAGAGAAAATTTGAAAGCAGCATTATCCAGTGCAGATGATGAAGCTCGAAGTGTAATTTCTTCTCATGATCAAGATATCATCAGGCTTCGTCATCTGAAAGAAGAAAAAGCTCGTCTAGAAGCAGCCTTGCTTCAAGTTAGAGGAGAGATTGATAAGACTACCTCCAATATACAAACCTTTATGAGCAGAGCTTCTCAATCAATTGTAATTATTAAAGATCTTAAAAGTCAACTACAACAGACCTCTGATCAAAAGGAAATTTATGACTTTATTTGTAGCAGAGGTGCTCATGTATGGAGTGACTTAAAAGATACCATTGTACAGTTTCTAGGTAATGAATGAAACGTTTGTTTTCTCTCAATTCCATTACTTTATAACTGCTTGGATTATTGATCTTATTGATTTAAATTTGAGTTCAGACCATAACCTTTGCTTATTTCTTATGATTCGTCTTGAACAGCACAAGCAAAACAAAAGACAAACTACACTTAGTTTTATCTTCTACTAAAGGACTCCCAAATAGTTGGGAAATATGCCTTTAGATATCTTCCATTAATCTTTCTTCTATGAACATAATCATTTAAATCTTTCAAATGATATGCCCCTCTTTTAAGAACTCTATGAATTTGGAAAGGCCCTTCCCAATTTGGGGCCCACTTTCCAAGTCCTTGCTTTCTTTCTTTGACAGGTAACACTACTTTCCATACTAAATCACCTATATCAAAGCTTCGAACAGCCAGTTTCTTGTTATAACTTCTAGCCACTCTTGACTTTTGCAGCAGAATTTGATTCAGAGCTTTAATCCTTTCTTCATCTACCTCTTCGAGCTCCATATTCATTGCTTGATAGTATGCTCCAATATCCAAATCATTTTGAGAAGCAACCCTTTGTGATCTCACCACGATTTCCATTGGTAAAACAGCATCATGCCCATAAGTTAAGGCAAAAGGAGTAGTACCTGTACTGGTTCTTTTAGTGGTTCGATATGCCCATAATACATTTAAAAGCAAGCTTGGCCATTCCTCTGGATTTCTATCAACCATTCTTTGAATACCTCTTTTGATAATCTTATTGGTTGATTCTGCTTGGCCATTTGACTGAGCATAATAAGGAGTAGAATTAATCAAAGAAACTCCATGAGAAGCTGAAAAAGCCTTCACTGCTTTACCTTCGAAAATGGATCCATTATCTACTGTTATAGTTTCTGGAGATCCAAACCTATAAACAATATTCTTAATAAATTCAATTACCTGTTCTTGAGATATACTTTCAAAAGCTTGAGCCTCCACCCATTTAGTAAAGTAATCAGTGGCAACTAGAATGAACTTATCACCACTTCTAGAGGCAGGGTAGATCATGCCAATCATATCCATTGCCCAACCTCTAAATGGCCAAGGCTTAACTACATATTGCAACTCAGTAACAGGTAATCGCTTGAGAGGCCCTGTCTTTTGACAAGCTTGGCATCCTTTTGCATAATCAATACAATCTTTAAGGATAGTAGGCCAGTAATATTCATACCTTCGAATTAACCATCTCATTTTAATGCCTGCTTGATGAGCCCCACAAATACCTTCATGGACCTCTGCCATAATTCTAAAGGCGTCTACCTTGCCTAAACATTTAAGCAATAAACCATCTGCTCCTCTTTTGAACAGCTCTCCATTGTACATAATGTAATTTACAGACCTTAACCTTGTTGCTCTATCTGTTTTAGCATCAGGTTTTGTTAGATAATCTATCAGTGGGTGTCTCCAATCGTTCGAACTAGGAGAAGTAGTAATTTCGCATACTTCGAGATCAGTATATCTATGTTTAAGCATTGATAAGGATTTCCTTAAGGTCAACTGACAAAACTCTTTGCTTTCATCAGTGATAAACTTGAATCCTGATGCTCTTTGTGCTACTGCATCTGCTTCTTCATTAAAGAATCTCGGCACATAAGTGAAGGTAATCATACGAAATTGTTTAATTAACAGTTTCACATACTGATGATAAGGTTTTAAACCAACACTATGGCAACCAAATTCTCCCTTTACCTGGTTTATAACCAATTGAGAGTCTCCGAACACCTCAACTATATCAACCTTCAAAACAAGCAATAGCTCTAACCCCATGATTAAGGCTTCATATTCTGCTTGATTGTTGGTACATTCCCCCTCATTTATCCGAAACCCAAATTTGGTTTTCAAACCTTGAGGAGACTCCAAAACAACTCCAATTCCAGCCATTTGAGATGTTTTTGAACCATCGAACCACATCTTCCATGGTTTAATAGTTACAATGTCAATATCTGCTATTTCAGGAGTCTCTATTCCGTTTGGATGATCAGCCAAAAAATTAGCCAAAGCTTGTCCTTTAACTGATTTTTGAGGAACATACTCTAGATTGAATTCAATCAAAGATACAATCCATTTCCCAATTCTGCCACTAAGTACAGGTTGAGACAACATATACTTCATAACATCAGTCTGGAAAATTACATAAGTTACTCTAGGCATCATATAGTACCTGAGTTTCTTCGAAGCAAAAAACAAAGTTAAACATAACTTTTCTACTGCAGAATACCTACTTTCACAATCATTAAGAAACCTACTTAGATAATAGATAGCTTGCTCCTTTCCTTCTTCATTATCTTGAGCCAATAGAACTCCAATTGAGTCATGGTTTGCTGCCAAGTAGAGCTTAACAGGCTCTCCCTTTTTAGGTGGAACAAGAACTGGTGGATTGATCAAGTACTCCTTGATGGCCTTGAAAGCATCATCATGCTCTTTTATCCATTCGAAGTCCTCTCCATCCTTCAGTTTCAACAAAGAAGAAAAGACTTTAGTTTTCCCTGCAGTGTTAGATATAAACCTTCGAAGAAAATTCAATTGACCAAGAAATTTTTGAAGTTCTTTCTTGTTTGAAGGAGGTTTAGCTTCTAAAATAGCTTTAGCTTTATTTTTATCAACTTGAATACCTTTGCTATGGACCAAATACCCTAGAAAGTTTCCTGCCATTACTCCAAAAGCACATTTAGCAGGATTCAACTTCAATTGATAATGCTTCATCTTAGAAAAGGTTATCTTCAAATGCTCTACATGATCATCAATAGATTCTGATTTAACAATGATGTCATCTATGTAGCATTCCAGAAAACCCCCAACTATTTCATGGAAGATAGTGTTCATAGCCCTTTGATAAGTAGCACCAGCATTTTTCAATCCAAAAGGCATCTTGACCCACTCGAAGGTCCCAAGATTACCAGGGGCTCTAAATGCAGTTTTATGTACATCCTCTTTGGCTATACAAATTTGATTATACCCTAAATGACCATCCATAATAGACATAATTTTGTGGCCTGCAGAACTGTCCACCAACATGTCTACTACAGGCATTGGGTATTCATCTTTAGGGGTGGCAGTATTCAGATTTCTAAAGTCAATACACACCCTAATCTTCCCATTTTTCTTGATAACAGGAACAATATTTGATAACCATTCTACATATCTTGCTGTTCTGATAAAACCTGCATTCAAAAGGTTTTGAATCTCCTTTTTTACCAATAAAATGGTTTCAGGGGACATCTTTCTTGGAAGTTGTTTGAAAGGTTTGCAATTAGATTTAATAGGCAATTTATGTTCAACTAAATCTCTACTCAAACCTGTTAATTCTTTATAACTCCAAGCAAAGCATTCTTTGTTCTCCTTGAGCACTGTGATCAATTTGGCCTTCGAAACAGCATCGAGTTCTCTGTTGATCTGAACAGTGTTTTGAACAATTCCATCTCCCAATTCCACTTCCTCTAAAGGATCTTGGGAATCGACGTAGCCTAAAAAAACTTCTTCGAATCCGGTTGGCTTCAACCCCCAGTCAGATTCTTCAGCCAATAAATCCTCCCAATCATTTGTTTCTTGTAACTTTTGCTCTATTTCTAGAGCCATGAATTTAACTAAAGCCAAGGAGTTGGCCTCTTCGAACTCTGTCTTGGACTCACATCCAAGCAGCCTCATCTGGTGAGTTGTCTGATTCATAATCAACTGCTTGTTTAAGCTTAGACTTCAACTCTGCCAATTCTCCAATTTCCAACACACTGGATGGAGGGGTGGCAGGTTGTGCAATTTCACTTAGAGGAATGATCTCAGGCTTATACATTTCAGCCTCTGCACAATTTGCTGAAGTACTGAAGGGATGTGGATCTGCTTTCACCTCTTCGACCCCTACTTCTTTCCCATTTTCATACTTCACAATCATTAAAGCTTGATGCATCGAAGATGGAATACAGCCATTGACATGAATCCAATCCCTACCAAGTAGAGCATTATACTTACTTGTAAAAGTATCTACCACAAAAAAGGCTGTATCAGTTTCCACTTGGCCAACTTTCAGGCGTATAGAAACAATTCCTTTAGGACTTTTACTTTCACCAGTAAAACCAGCAATGGATGTGCTTGTTGGGATCAATCGAACCTTTTCTTTCCCCAACTTCTTCAAAGTCCTAGAAGGTAAGATGTTCATTGCTGCACCATTATCTACCAAAACTCTGTTTAACAAAATCCCATCAAACAATGCAGATATGTATAATGGCTTTAAATGGTGCCTCATATCATTCGAAGGTGATTTGAAGGGATAAGAAAGATCAGCACAATTCAAATCCACAACCAAAGGATACTCAGCATTTATTTCTGTTTCTGGGACAAAAACTGCCCTTTCCTTAGAAGTCACTTCTGGTTCTTCTATAGCATTAGCCATAACCAGAAGCTCTTCTTCTTCTTCTTCCTTTTGAATCTTGGATATCAAGGCTCCCCAACCATCATTCCAACCATTATCATACGTAAGGTTATACTCTTCATCACTTGATACATCAATGATTTCCATAGGAGCAACTGTTGGCTGTAGTGCCCTTCGAACTGGTGAACAGTCTGGTCCAAAAGGCCCAAAATCAAATGAAGGAGCAACCATGTTAATTTGAACCTCAGGCAAGGTCCCAAGTTGAATGGTCCTTTTTTCCTGTACTGGTAATTCTGATCCACCCTCTATTGTGTCCATCTTCTCAGGAAACTCCACTGCAGAAGTCTCCATGGGGGACCATGTTTCAACAGGTGATGAATTCATTCCTCCACCTTCCTCCTGTTCCACTATCATGGCCTCTAATAAGCCAGATTGATAGCTTGCCAAGGAATTTGGTGAAGCTGGACTATTTCGAGGTACCTCACTGTCCATTCTTACAGCCAGACTTTCCAGTGTTACCCTCTCTGATTGAGTAAACCCCTTTCGAAGAGATTCTTCAGAGTCTTCCCTTCGAAGTCTGTTAAACCTTGGGTTAAACTTATCACCCCCATTATGATTATCCTTGGAAGCATATTCTTCCATTTGGAAGCTAGTATACCTCCTTTGCAACTTCCTCTTCTGAGTTCTTGTCAACATAGGAATCATTTGAGGTGTTTTGGTCTTTGGATCTCTAATTACTACCCATTGACCAGCAGGAGTGTTTGGAGGTTTAACCATCTTGTTTCCAACTTTAGAAAGGGTTTTATATCCTTGGAAGAGTTCTGGTTTAACTTTCTTTAAAAACCAATCAGGAACTCCTTTTACCAAGGTGAATTGTTCCCCTTCTCCTTTAGTTTCTTGGTCTATTAGGGCCTTTCCAGTGTTGACCTTCTTCAGAGGAGGATAATCCCTCTTCGAAGCTGGTGGAACTGGACTCGAAGGTACATTTCTCTTTGATACTGGCCAAGACTTCTCATTTCTTCCATGACTTGGGCTTATCCATGGTTTTCTTTCATTATTCTGGTCCAAAGCCTTCCTTTCCATCCTTTTTGGAAAGAAATCAACCCCCTGTCGATCCAAATCTTTGAAAATCAGATAATTAGCCCTGCATTCCATACATAAGCATTCCAGAAAGGATGCTTCAAGCATAGGAAGATGAGATTGCTTAAAACCCTTCTTAGAAGAACTTCCCGTTGCATAATCTTGCCGGTGAGTCTTCCCATCATTACTTCGAAGTTGGCCAACTTTTGGCTTTCCTCTTCCAAACTGAATAGAGTTCATCCCAACGTGAACTCGTCTGTTTTGCCATACCTCTTGAACTGTTTTGGCCAAAGAAGTTGGCACATTGGTATTAGCAGTTACTTCTTCAATCTTTGGAAATGGATCTGTGTCTATTCCCATGGTCTTCTCTGGAAACATGATCCTTCCTTTCTTAATTTGCTCCTGAATCCTGTCACGGAAGACATTACAATTCTTAGTTGAATGAGTCCAAGAAGCATGCCATTTGCAATAATTCTTTCCTTTTGTTTCTTCCAAAGTTGGAAGTTTAACATTTTCAGGAAGTTTGATAAACTTTTTCTTCAAAAGGTAATCAAAAATTTCATCTGCTTTTGACACATCAAATGAATACACTTTGCTAAATGCTTTCTTATTAGTCCTTGGTGCTATGGAAGAATCCTTTCGAACTAAACATTCACACACACAAGGATCATGCTCAACAATTTCAGCAGCATCAATTTCATAAGTAGAGTCTTTATAATAGGTTGAATAAGAAGAGTTGTTTCTATCAACATCTTCTTCTAACAAAGATTCATATCTAGAAGCTTTGTAAGTTAAATCAACCAAATCTCTAAACTCAGTAGAGTCGAACTTCTTCCTAAGTTCTCTACTCAAACCATCTTGTGCTATCCTCACAAATTCAACTTCTGGTAATTGAAGTTTACACTTGTTTCTAGCCTTTTTAAACCTAGCAATAAAGTGAGCAGCCTTTTCATCAGGCTTCTGCTTTAACCTTGCTAAATCAGCCATAGTGACTTCAGGTTCAGTTTGATAAAATTGTGCATGGAATAATTCTTCCATTCTTTGCCAATTTGGAACTGACTCTGGTGTCAAATTAGAGTACCATTCGAAGGCTGTTCCTGTCAAAGAGTTAGAAAATAATTTCAACTTAACAAACCCATTATTGCCTAATTCTTTGCATTGAGCTGTAAATCTAGCAATATGCTCAGTTGTTGATTGTTTTCCATCTCCATGGAATAAAGTAAAATCTGGGATTTTGAACCCCCTAGGGACTTCGAACTGCCTATCTATCCATTCTGGATAGGGCTTTCTATAAATTTGAGTTTGTATTCCTTGGTTTAAAGGTCCATATACCTCTTGCATGAGGCCTAATATCTCATCTCGAAGGGCTGGACGTTCTCCTAGAGGCACTCTTGTATTAACAGGTGGCTCCCAAGTAGCATTTCTAGGCATGTTATCTTCTGGAAACCTCTGAAAAGGATCATCAAAAGGCCTATGATGCTTAAAACCTCCTTCTTGCTTTGCAAGAGGTTCATATAAGTGGTTCGAATGTATCCTACCCATTTCTGGTATTCCTGCATACTTAGGAATTCCAATCTCTGGATTATACCTTTTTGCATTGGTCCTATCTTTCTCATTAAAATGACTTCCAGGAGTGAATACATACTCATCAAACCCGTAATCATTGTTTCTAAAACCCTTATCCTCATTTAAACCATCAAAGTTTGGTTCGAATGGGACATTAGTGTTCTGTTTGAACACTTTCTTAGGTTTAGGAGCTTGATAATCATGAGTTTTTGCAGGTTCATACCATGATTCTGGTATATCATCTACATCTATAGGCTCTTTTCCAGGCCTTGATTTAAATTTGCTTGTACTAGCCTCTCCTTTATCCTTCTCAAATGAAGGCAAAAGATCATGCCTAAGCCCTGATTGCTCTTCTAATTTTTGTAACATAAGCTTCTGGGTTTGAGCCAATTCTTTAAATGTGGCAATCATTTCAGCGAACTGACTAGATGACACATTTCCTCCAACTTCTGGATTCTTTGGGTCTTCCACATGTACCGTTCTGTTACTTCTAGTATTCATTCGAGAACTCTGGCCAATCCCTGCATTTAAGTCTTGACTAGTACGAGTCTCTGGTCCAATTTGTAGGCCTTCGACTTGTTCGTTCTCTTTAGAATTAACATTGTTCTCATCTTCTGGCGTTTGGCCAACCTGAGAATCATCCGCTTGCTTCCTAAGTTTTGGAGCCATTCCACACTTTCAGGTGTCCCACCGGGCGTGCCAAAAAAATGTGTTTGGTTCTTTTTTACTTCTTTGCAATGGAAATAATTGTGTGCGAGCGTGCCAGAGAGAGTTTCAATCTCCTCCCTCAGATTAACTTTGGAAAAACCAAATCTAATCAGGCGATTGTGTTTTATTGGTTCAATTACCTCAATTAAGAGGATTTTTTCAACAAGTGAAGAAATATAAACCAACAAACTTAGGAAATCGAAGAACAAAAAGAAACAAGAAACTTTGATTACCAAACCAAAGGTAAACTTACTTCGAAATCGTCTCCAACTTCAGATACAAGAACTTCGAAAAGGGTGATTGTTACAAGAACAACCAAGATTAATCCTAACTACTTCCCAATCTACTTCCTAAACTACTTCGAACTGGGTTCGAAATCCTAAACTACTTTGCCAATGAACAAACCAAGCATCAGTTTTTTGATAGCTGTTTGTTGAAGATTTGTCCGGGGGCTTTCACTTCTTCAATTTCTTCTATTTATAGACGTTGCTTGCAATTTGAACTTCCCGCTCAATGCATTTGAACATTGGCTTGCTTCGAACTTTAACTTCCACTCTTCATGTTGGCAGTTGATTCCTCCTTCACGTCTGAATTTGAATCCTTCTAATTCTTCCTTCAGAAGCTTTGATTTTGACTCTGTGCAATTGTTTCAACAAACTCAAATGATTAAACAATAAGATGAATAACTGCCTTTCGACAAATATTCCACGTGTTATAACTGCCAGTTTGCTTTGTTTCCCAAGTTCACACGTGGAGTTTACACGTTTAGCAGTTAAAATCATGGTTTCGAAACCATCCTTTACGTCAGCAATGGCTTGTAACTGCCAATAACTGCTTTTCATCTTTGGCTTCAATACGACATCGTATTTAATCATTTACATTCCTTTAATCCAGTGTGTTTTTATCAACATGTAATTGCCAACGTTTGGCATTTTCCATTACGTGTCAATTAATTATTGGATTTGTTAATTTTATATGTAAACAGCTGTGCACCCCTCCACCGTCCGATCGTGTTTTGGATGACCCGGATGTATTTTTATTCTTTACCGGTAAAAGTAAATCAAAATTAAATTAAAATTGTCGAACGCATCTGGATAGTCCAAAACATGATCGGACGGCTGAGTAATGCACAACACCTCAGGTTGGGGCACAGCCAGCGTGCCTGTGGTGTGACTTGTGTCCAATGAGTCAACAAGGTCAACAAAAATATTAGGGTTCATAAAAACTTTTCTGAAGATGTCAAAAAAGAGAAATGAACGGCTTAAATCACGTTTTCCGATAAAGTTTTCGGACTTACACTCCTCCCCATCTCAATTCTCAACCCGTTACCCCCAAACCCTCCAAAAGTCACACTCCCTCCCTTGTCCAACTTCTCAAACACCCCCGCTTCTCCAACGCCCAGACTCTCTCCTCCCTTGTCTCACCCCCCAGCTCCTCTTCCCACATGGACAAAAGTCCTTCCAGCCCAAGCTGCAGTTTTTTCACGACCTGGCTCTCACTGGTCTCCATCTGGGTAACTTCATCTCTACCAATTCCATGCTTTCGACTCGTATTTTGGACAAGAAATTGATACCCTGTATGAATCTTGTCAAGAAAACTCTAGTAAAGGATTAGAACAATCAGGATTTGATTCAAGCCCAATATTCTCTTCTCCAACATAGAAACGATCCTAAAGCCAAAGCTGCAGTTTTCTCAGGACCTGGATTTCACTGGTCTCTATCTGGGTAACTTCATTTCTAAGAATTCCGTGCTTTTGACTCAGTTTGAACAAGAAATTGGTACCCTGTATTACTCTAATCAAGAAAACACTCTAGTAAATGATGAAAACAATCAAGATTTGACTCGGGTGTTAAGGAGATGCAATTGGGTGGTCGTGAAGGGGCCCAAATCGAGGTTGCAATTAACGTTGTCTTCTTGGAGAGTTGTGGTATTGTAGTGGATAGTTGTGGGATTGTAGGGTCCCAGCGCTTGGGGACCTGGTTTTGTGAGGTTTATATATGGGGTTTTTTTGGTGGATTCGAGGGTGTTAGTTCAGCACTTAGGACTTCTGAAGATAAGTTGAAGTTTGGGGCATTACTTAGTTAGCCTAATTGTTTGATGTACATCATCGAGACGAGATTGATTCCTCATTATAGAGTTTTTTACAGGTTATCACTTATTACATCCAAGAGGCTGTTACAGAAGGAGCAAAGTTTTGTTTACTTATTGAATTTGTCAGAAGAGAAGTTTCTAGGGAAATTTATATCAAGTTTTACTTATGATGACGCAGATGAACTTTTGGTGATTTACGAGGGTGATTTTACGGATTCTTAACTCTTCAATGGAATAAGAATTGTGAACGTTTTGTCCATAGCTGTTTTTGGCAGTCCTGATCAGTTATGCTGCAATGTTTTACTCTGGGTGGAATTTGTGGCCAGAATCCTCCCTATGGGTGGTAAAAGTTTGTGTAGGGGTGACTACTTCTTGCACTATGGTATTATGTGCTGTAGAGGAGTTTGCTCTAACATGATAAGCTTTTAGGATTGAGCATGTTGAACCATTCGGGAAGGAGACCTATTTAGGATGACTTCTTCAGATACTTAAAAGCTAAAGAAGATCTCTATCACAAATGAAGAAAGTCAACAGCAATAAACGCTGGTTTCATTCAGGTAAAAATTTGAAGTGAATACTAGAACTTGGTACCTGTCCCGGCATGTTGATTCCTGAAATGCACATAGATTTTGCTGGTTTTTTTATCATTTGATTAGAAATTTGTGTGATTACTGTTATTTTTAATTTTGTTTTCACTGTATAGTGACCGTTCTCCGTGTGAGAGGATGGAATGAATTAATGAAATGCAACAAAGAGAACCTAGATTTTCAAAATTGATTTTGTGGGGTGCACACGGTCCGGGTTGGACCGGTTCTCTAAAAATCCAGTAACCAAACCATTCTGACTGGTTCTAGAAAATTAAGAACCAAAACCTAACCAAATACATGTAGAACTTGTCCAGACCCAAACTGCAAGACCGGACCGATTTTGGTTCAGTTCCGGTTCCACCCGATTGACGTTGGAACACTTTTTCACAACCCATGAACTCGAAAGATTATGTAGAATTTGGAGCACCAAACAAACTCATAAAATAATTATAGGAGTAGGATTTTATAAGATTCGAAACCAAATATTGTCTACATGATACACAAAGTACTAAACAATCAGCCATCTATAAAATAACTCCTAAAATCGATGAAAACAACCAATAAAGTAGCTTAAACAAAGAATGAAATAGTCTAAAAACGAGAAAATAAATTCAGCAGCATGTCTTACTAGGGAATTAAAATTGAAAATTATTTCTACTCTAAATAGACATAGAATACCTTACTAGGGAAAAAAATATTAACTTATCAAATCAAGAAAAATAATTATGTATACGTAAACAATAAAATATATTATACGGTATGGTTCGGTTTTAACCGTGATTCTTAGATTGAGTACTAGTAACCGAACCATATTTACCGGTTCTTATTTTTCCAGAACCATAACCAAACCAATGAACCGCATAAACTAACCAAATAGAACGGTTCGGTCCAGATCAGATCGGTTTAGCGGTTATATCGGTTTTCTTGTGCACCCCTAATTTATACCTCAATTATGATGCTTGAAGCTTATGCTCAAATCTTATGGGGGATTGCAATTAAGGTGTATTTTTTGAAGGCGCCTGGCAACAAGATCAAGTTGGTAAGGATTAAAATATCCCTTCATTTCTATGATCATCGATCCTAGAGGGCCCCTTGACTATTCTGTAGGAATGGGTTTGAATCTATTTGTGTTCATTCTAACGCTTAGCTGTCCGTTGGAGCTCTTTATATATGATGTTTGTCATACCCGTACTTTTTACTTGCAGTTTCTTTGTCACCGCAATGAATTCTTGACTACATCTTTATTTTGGTGACCTCCTTCTATTGTTCATATTCGTTTGTTTGAACTAATTTTGAATGAGATCTACTTGCTTATCATGTCATTTTGGCACACTCGGGTAGAGAATGCGCTTGCGCATGTACTTGTTTTCCTTACAGAGTCCACAATGCTGCGTGTTAGGAATTGCTTAGTTGCAATCACTATCCACTACATATCTTGCTCCTGTGCTCCCAATCCATAATTTTGTTCTCATCGGGAAAGCAGTGCGTTCTTGAGTAGGATAGAACCTGTCAGGCATATGAATCTTGAAAGAAATAAGAGGAGTGACATAGCAAGGCAAGATATGAAGTAACAATACTAGATTACCTTCATAATGACAAGATAATAGAAAAGCATGTACTCAAATTTGCTCAAGTATTTAGAATAGGCATAAAATTTACCTATACTTGAGGAAAAAAGCATTCGCAATTGATTCCACTCCTTAGTTGCGTGGAGGATCGAACAAACAATGAGCTTATGTGATTCATAATTAGTTAATTGGGTGGGTTTTGCCAAGCTTGGGCTCTATGTAAGATTTGTTTACTTTATTTTTATATATTATGTCCAAACGCTCCATAGGCTCTCCCCCCCTTTTTTTTTGATCAATGACAGGCTCTCCCTGACAAGGAGTTTTTCCCCGCCTCCACCCCTGCCTTGCGAGGCAACTAAGGGTAGGTTTATTAGTGAAGGAAATTTAAAAAAAATTGGAAGAAGTAGTTCTATTAGCAGTCCATCTCGTGTCCACTGGAAGGATGGAGTAATAGTACTAAAGTTCGGAGAAAAAGGAAGACCATATGGAAAAATAGACAAAATGTTATCATATTTTTTTTGGTGCTTAGGAAGAATAAAAATTGGCTTCACAAATCCTTTTCATCTTTTCTTCCCTTTTCCATACATCTTTTAAGATCTAAACTCTAGAAGCACAGAACTATGATTTGCTTGACAGCCAATGCCTTCCAACGACTGGCAATATCAGTTAAGGTAGCTTAATTTACTTGACTCTAAAATCTTTTATTTAGTACTTCAAACTTCCTGCCCATTTTCCAAAACATAGTACATATCAGCTAGGTCCATAACGGCAGCTACATGTCTACTGCCACATTACTGCAAATGGGCTCCTAACACTATGCCTGTCACTCTCCCACAAAATGGACCCAAATACCATTTGTTTCACAACACCAACGCTCTTATCAACAGAATAGTTGCTCTTAAAATTGACAATGTAACTTTGCTTCTCATCAAGCTTTTTGAAGACCAGGCTCTGCGGTTTAACGCTCACAGTAAGCTTTTCGGCTTCAAAATTGATGACTCTAACCTTGTAAATCTCTGGCAGAAGCTCACCAACATTAGTCGCAGTTCTCTTCAGCTCTTGAATGGTACTATTTCCTTTGAAAACCACAGAAAATGATGGGTAGTTGAGATCTCCAGGAGCACCAGCATGGCCAGTGCAAGAGTTTGGTGCATCTACAAAAGCTTTCATCTGTTTTTCTGTGTAATTGAGACTGCACAAAAACTTGGTGTAATCAGATGTATCTGCATCATAAACTAACCCGGGATCAGAAGCCATTTGTGGATTAATATGGCCGGCTCCAATGCTAAGTGGAGTTGCTTGTCCCATATCATCATATCTAGCTAATGGGGCATCCTCATTATCGATTGTTGTAGCAGTAGTCATGAGCGCTGATCGGATTGCTGAAGGGGACCAATTAGGGTGAGCAGCACGAAGCAGTGCAGCAACACCTGCAACGTGGGGACACGCCATTGATGTTCCAGAAAGTATGTTGAATTTCACTCTCCTTCTGTCATGTGGAGATGCAGTGGGAGCCACGTTAGGAGGCCAAGCTGCAAGAATGTTGGAACCGGGGGCAATGATATCAGGTTTGAGGATCTCTGGAGCAATAGGATTGGGCCCCCTTGAAGACATGCTTGATGCAATTGGAGCTCTATCTTTCCCCACTACGGTTATATTATGAATTCTGAAGCTTACTGAAGGATTTCTTGTTGAGTTAATATAAGAGAGAATTTCCAGTCCTCCTTTGTAACCCAGTGTGACAGAGGGTAGTGTGTAAGGAACTGCTCTGATCTCTTCTCCATCAAATATAGAGTGCAATGCAATCATCCCCACGCCACCTGCTTCATGAATCAGTTTTCCATCCTCGAAGGAATCAGTTACGCCTCCGTAGCTGCAAACTACTATCTTTCCTCCAACATTATTGGGAACTGTTTTTTCAAATCCACAGGATCCAGGATTAACAAGTGGGTAGCTTTTGTTAATGATTTTTCCCGGATAAAGAGAAGACCCAACAAAAGATTTGTCTCCAATTTGGATTTGAACTGGGAAACTGCGATCCATTGATCCAGATCCAACTGTGGTTATCCATGGTGCTGCATTATGAACTGAACTCATACCTGGCCCATCGTTTCCTGCTGAGCAGCAAATGAAAATATTCTTCTTTACAGCAGCAAATGCAGCTCTTGCCATCAGATTTTCATAGTAAGGTTGCTCTGGGAATCCTATCGAGACTGACAATATATCTACTCCGTCTTTTATGGCAGCCTCCATGCCCGCAAAAACATCTGACCAAAAGCAATCTGGCCAACAAGCTTTGTACATGGCAATCCTTGCCTTCGAAGCAATGCCTCGAGCAGTTCCGCTGGCAAATCCAAATGTATTTGCATTTGCGACCCCGGTTCCAGCGGCAGTTGAGGCAACGTGTGTTCCATGTCCATCATCGTCTCTTGGCGACATATGATAGACAACATCATCTGACACATAGTGCTTAATCCCCTCAAGAAAGAATCTTGCACCAATGAGCTTTTTGTTGCAATTACTGGAATTAAATCTATCTCCCTCTTCACACGCTCCTTTCCACCTTGAGGGGACAGGTCCTGTGAAAGTAGAATGTTAAGGGTTGGTTTGTAATGTTCTTTTATGTTAAGGGTTGTTTAGTCTTTTAGTATAATTAGGGTTTGTTTGGCATTCTTGTGGTTTCATGTAATACCTAAGGGTAGTTTGGTCATTGTGTGTTATTAGGGCTTCCTAGGTTTTCTATTTAAGCATTGGTTCTTCTTGTAATCTATACACCTCATATATGCAATACACTTTGGTTTTGTATCTCTCTCTAGAAATGTCACATGGTATCAGAGCCGGTGTTGGCTGATCCTGGTCTGTACTCTGAGTCTCCCTCCATCTCTGTCTCCTTCCTCATGATCTTACCACAGTAGTAGCAATAGCAAGTAGCAGCAGCAGTAACAATCAGCAGCAGTCATCATCACGCAGCAACAGCAGTGAATCTCTCTCTCTTGGCATCTCTCTTTGTTCTTCTTCAGCATCGCAACAGCAACAGCAGCAGCAGCTGTACTGTAGCATCGCACTGTTCATCGTCGTACTGTAGCATCGCACTGTTCATCGCACTGTAGCATCGCACTGTTCATCGCACTGTTCATCTTCCTCTTTGTAGCAGCAGCAGCAGCAGCAGCAGCAGCCAGCAGCATCACGCAGTAGCAGCAACAACGCATTAGCAGCAGCCAGCAACTGCAACCTCTCTTGCATAAGCAGCAGCCTCCAGCCTCCGGCGACCTTCGCCGGAGCTTCTTCTTCCTCCGTCAGTCTCCGGCGACTCTCGCCGGAGCTTCGGTGACCTCCGAAAAAACCTTATTTGATGGTGTAAACCTCAGATCTGAAAACCCCAATCTGTTTTGGCACTCCTCTGCACTCCGGCAGCCTCGCCGGAGCTCCGTCAGCCCCCCTTCTTCTTATTCTCTCTCTGTATTTCTCTTTGGGTATTTCTGGTTGTGATTTGCACTTCTTCTTCTCAGAATCTTCTAAGCCTTTTGCAACTCTGCACCTTTTGAACTTTGAACCTTTTAAATCTTGTGAACTCTAAACCTTTGAACTTTCTGAACCTCTTAATCTGGCTCTTTTTGCAATTAGTTCAGCATCTGCTCTTTATTTTTGCAATCAGTTCCTCTTCCCCTTTGCAAGTATCCCTCCTCGCCTGAAATCTGACCTCTGTCTGTACTCTCTGTACTCTGAAATCTGTTTCTCGGTCTCCCTCTGGAAAATCTGAATCTGTCCCCACCCCTCCGGTTTGTGAACACTGGGTCTGTCTTTTCTGTCTCTACCCAGTCCGAAGTTAATGTTCTTTCCTTCAATTTGTAGCCGATATATGTTCGGAATTAGGGTTTGTTTGGCATTGGTTCCTCTCATTTGTAGTCGTTTGGCATGGGTTGTCCTAATTTGCATCTGTTTTGGTTTACTTGCTTGGCAAACTCACGATGCTGTCCGGGTTCGCATCATGAGTTTGAGCGGGGGTGTGAAAGTAGAATGTTAAGGGTTGGTTTGTAATGTTCTTTTATGTTAAGGGTTGTTTAGTCTTTTAGTATAATTAGGGTTTGTTTGGCATTCTTGTGGTTTCATGTAATACCTAAGGGTAGTTTGGTCATTGTGTGTTATTAGGGCTTCCTAGGTTTTCTATTTAAGCATTGGTTCTTCTTGTAATCTATACACCTCATATATGCAATACACTTTGGTTTTGTATCTCTCTCTAGAAATGTCACAGTCCAAGCCCACCATCATCGAAGCTACCACTCTCTGGCCAAATTCCAGAATCGACCACTCCAATTACAATGTCGTCACCATAGTTGGTTTCTGGCCAGAGGCCATAGTTGTGATTCAGACCAAGAAAATCTGGCGATCGGGTAGTGTCAAGCTTTAGTGTAGCCTTGTCTTGGAAAACACTAATAACTTCTGGCATATTCATGAAATTTTCAGCCTCTTTATCAGTCAGCCTTGCTGCAAAGCCCTTGAACACTACATCGTAAGTGTAGAATATACGTGGTCCGGATAGAGATTGAACTTTCTGATCAATGACCGAAGCAATCATGGAAGCATACCAATCATCTTGGGTAGAGAACTGAGATGGCCTTGCTCGATTGTCCGTGTGGACTATGTAACTTGACACCACAGGCTCGGAGGTGACGATGGGTTTCAAGGAAGAGAAGATTACGAAGATGAAGAATATAGAAGACACAAGGGAGAGATTGCAGAGGTATGTGAAAGCCATTAGTTGATTGTAGCTCCGAAGTGGCTATCCGTTGTTCTTACAACCAAAGGCTGTGGGATGTGTCTTGGTAGTGTATTGCTCCTCTGCTTGTAAAATATACACACGAGTGTGTATGTATATATGAAAGTAACAAGATATCATTTACTGGATGTAGGCCCCTATAGAAAGTGTGATGGCACATGATTATCGCATGAAATCCTTCCATTATCTGTATATATGAAAGTAACAAGCCAAAGTTATTGAAGTTTTGCCTGTGTCCAGTGACCATGATTTTCAGTTACATTGTTGTTTGACTACTTTTCTTTTGCATTTTGGTTGATAGGAAGCCTCCATCACACTTTATTTTCCTTTTTCATCAATGCCTTTTGTTCCTTTCTAACCAACCAAATTTGAAGGGATTCCATTCCTTGTATTTTTCTTGACTCCTTTAACGAGTACCTCTTCATCCCTTCCAAAAGCCGACTCCAACTTTGTCTTTGAGCATAATAGTTGGATACAGTTCCTATAACCACAAGGCTGGTAATGTTGGTTTTGGCCATTATGGACATTTCTCTTAGCAATGCTTACAATACATCTACTGGGATCGTGTATTTCTTCCTAACACACGTTGGACACGACATGACACAACATGCTCGTGGAAATAGGTAACACAATGGATGCTTAGCTCAGGAATACTTGTTTGGTGATTATTTATCGTTTGTTATTTTTCACAGAGTTAAAACTACTTTGGTTTTTTTATCTAATCTGATAGAAATAACGTTTTTTATTCTATTTGAAATTTTTAAAAATACTTTTGTTGTTTATATTCCGTACGTCAATAGCCTATCCGTATTTTAGTTTTTAAAAAAGCCAGTGTTCCCGTGTCACAACTGTACGTGTTCTATGTCTTTATCTGTGCTTTTTAGATTGAGATTATGATGTTCTACATAGGGTTCATGCACACACAAAACATACAATTCTTATCGTTTGCATGTGTTGTGCAAAAGTACAAGACATCTTTGTGGCTTTTCTAAGAGTAGATAGAGTTGTACTTCTCTTGTTGGACTTTCCTTCTCACTGAAGGAAAAAGTTTTGCTGCTACATGTGACGGGGTTGATGACATGGTTTTAGTTGATCAAGCCCTCCTTCAAACGAGTAATGGACTTTGCTCAACTTGAGAACTGCATAGTTGATGTGCCCTCGAATGAGGATTTTATGGAACTATTTGGAGTTGAAATCCTTCCATTATTTATGTCTACTGATGGGAGGTGAGCCAAAGTTATTGAAGTTTTGCATGTCTCCATATCTTTACTATCTGTGTCCAGTGACCATGATTTTCAGTTACATTGTTGTTTGACTACTTTTCTTTTGCATTTTGGTTGATAGGAACCCTCCATCTCACTCTATTGTCCTTTTTCATCACTGCCTTTTGTTCCTTTCCAACAAACCAAATTTGAAGGGATTTCATTCCCTGTCTTCTTCTTCACTCCTGTAACTGGTACCGCTTAATCCCTTCCAAAAGCCAATTCCAACTTTGTCTCTGTAGCATAATAGTTGGATACAGTTCATATAACCACAAGGCTGGTAATGCTGGTTTTGGCCATTAAGGACATTTCTCTTAGCAATGCTTACAATACATCTACCGGGCTCGTGTATTTCTTCCCAACACATGTAGGACACGACATGACACAATGCGCTCGTGGAAATAGGTAATACAATGGATGCTTAGCTCAGGAATACTTATTTAGTGATTATTTATCATTTTGTTATTTTTCATACAGTTAAACTGCTTTCGACACAACACGCTCGTGCTTGGAAATAGGTAATACAATGGAGGTTTAGCTCAGGAATGCTTGTTTAGTGATTATTTATTATTTTGTTATTTTTCATAGAGTTAAACTGTTTTTGTTTTTTTTATCTAATCCAATAGAAATAACCTTTTTTTATTCTATTTGAAATTTCATACCAATACTTATGTGCTTATATTCTGTAACGTCAACAGCCAATCCATATTTTATTTTTTAAGAAAGTTGTGTTCCCGTGTCACAATTGTACGTGTCCTATGTCTTTATCTGTGCTTTTTAGATTGAGATATGATGTTCTACGTAGGGTTTCATGCACACACAACACATACGAAAAAAGTGTTGTTGCTACATGTGACGGGGTTGATGACATGGTTTCGGTATATCAAGCCCTCCTTTGAACGAGTAATGGACTTTGCATAGATATTATTGGTCGGGGGGAGGAGCAATCGTCGATTGCTCGTAGTATCACTACGGTCTACGATGCAACATCCAACAAGCCTGCTAGGCTGCTATAATCTCTAGTTTGATCCTGGGTTGAAATTTTGTACACTGGTCTTGGAGCTACCTTTTTCCTTTAGTTCCTCTTAGATGAACTCATTTTTGTTGTTTTTTCCCCCTTCCAATTAGCTCCTTAATAGCGTAAGCTAGGTTATTCACATTCTTTTTTCTTGTATTTGTGTGTGTAACATGTGAATTAATTTGTGTGTAAAATGTGAATTAATTTAGTTTCTTTAGTTTGATCCTTTTTTATTGTAAAATGTGAATTAATTCAGTTTGGCTTATTCACATTCTTTTTTCTTGACTTCATTATTCACATTTCAAGTAGCCCCTGATGTATTAGTAATTCAAACACGTAAACCCTGTTAATGTATTTGACAAACAGTGTCAACGACGGCAAGGGTCGAGCGACCCCACGGAAAAAAAAGATTTACTATATATATTTTTTCGAAATTAAAAAATGACCCCATCGGAATTTATTGGTGGCACCACACCGGATAACTTCGCCACATTCACTCGTTTTGTTCTTTTGGTAGGGAGAGGTTGGTCCGTCTTGCAAAGTTTTATCTGTCTGAATTTTCTTCACTACAACTCATGAATCATGATGCTTGATGATCAACTTGAGAACTACCTTGTTGATGTGCGACTCGAATGATGATTTTATGGTATTAATCAGAGTTGGTGACCTTTCTAGAGAGATGGTGGGGGCAAAGAGAGATGTCATATATCCACTAATATACTTTCTTGTAACTTTTGCCCATCGACTACAAGAGTAGATAAGGGTGAAACCACAACAAGAATATGGTATTTTCTAAACCATTCTACAAGGTTTTCATGTGAGATTTACTATATTATTTGGTCAATTCAAGTTTCTAGTAAAGTGTTTGTTCTAGTATAATTTATTGATTTTTCGTTAACTGCAGGTATGGATGATGTTTTGAATTTCCTACGAACAAGTAACTGGTTATGTCATGTTTTGAATCAACCAATTCTATGAATCTACATTTTTAGGGTTTATTATTAGGAAATAACTGTTTCGTTTTCTGATTAAAATTATCTTTTGTGTTAATCTCAAGTGAGTTATAAAAAGAATCGTGAATAAACATCGTATGATTATTGTGTGTGGATCCTGAAGCTTCAGTATTTTTCACATATTGTTTTCCAAATCAATTCTCAAAATTTACAAACAATCAAACTGTCAACACACTCTCTAAATTGGTTTTGTTAATTTCTCTTTAATTAATTGCTTGCGCTCTAATCATTCCTTGTTCCCGTGAGTCGTACTCGAACTTTCCGAGTTTATTACTTTGCAACATCTTGCACTTGGGATTGCATTATAAAAGTCGCAACAACAAACTTAAAATGGGTCATAGTTTAATGGGAAAACCGTTGTATAGTAACTTTGGAAAACCTTGAATAGCCAATTTTGTTTTTTTAAAGGCATGAACAAGTACTTTAGGTGGAGAGATTTCATGAGAACAAAAAAGAAAGGGATATGATTTCTTGTCAAATTATTCATTTGGACTGAGTATTTTGGTGACAACTAAAGTGAAAAGTACAAAAATAAAATGTTTTAATTGACCCTTTCCTACTCAATTTCACAAACCGAGTATTATGGTGAGAAATGACTCCCTTTCTTGTCTCTCCCTTTCTTAGGCATATTAAGTCTTTTGGTCCCCAAAGTATTGACTACGTCTTATTTTAGTCACCAATGTATTAATTGGAGAAATTTAGTCTCCAATGTTTGAAATTTATACCAATCAAATCCCCAAGCCAAACTCTGTTAACCTTTTCCTTCGAAATTAGGGGCAACAACGTCTTTTCACACTATTTTATAAAAAATAATTTAAAAAAAAATATTTTTGAAGTCTGCTTTTTTAAAGAAATTGAAAAAAGTATTTAAAAAACATTTTGAAAAAAAATATATTTTTAATTTTTTTGAATAGTTTGTTTAGAAATTGAAAAGATTATTTAAAAAAAAACAATATGATTTTTTTAAAATTTTTTGTGTTTTTGATTAAAAAACTGTCCAAATATTGATCGGGGAATTTTGAGATTTTATTTCCCCCAAAATTTTAAACCCCCGTTTCCCCGAAGTCTAATCTCTTAGAGTATCCTTATCAGGCTCACAAAAAAAAAAAAAAACACCAAATTTAACCAAAAAACACCTTTTACAATTTAGCAAACCACTTTATAAAAACTCAAAAAATCAGACTCTCTATCTAAACTTTACTATATTAAACTATTCCCCCCAAATTTATTAAAAAAAATACTTTTCTCCTAAAGCTGAACTCCCCGCCTTGGGAGTTGCTCCTGTCAAGGATTTTTTTCCATTTACTATTCGGAAGTCAGGGGTGAAATACACGTGTCACCCTTCTATTCTCTCCTCCCTCTCACTCTCTCTTCTGTCGCCTACTTGCTCTCTCTCTTTTGTCACCCGTCCCCATCAAACCCCACTGGTAAAAACAATTAAAAAAAAGAAGTGAGTGAACAGTGCCTACTTAAATTTGAGTAAGTACTGTAACAAAAATAATTTGGGGAGGAAAAATAGAGAGGCTGGTTTGGGGGGTTGGCTCCCTATATTAGCTTAAAAGCTAAAATAAGGACCCTGATGAGATGCCCTGAATAGCGTATTTTGGAGAAGCTTAATAGCGTATTTAATGATAAGGCTGTTTTAATTAGAAGCTAAAATGAGGTGCTGTGATGATGTTTAGTTGCAGACATATGGGACTTGAAAATGGGTGGAAAATGCTAAAACGGTAGATGGAAAATGCTAAAACGGGATTTCATCAATTTTATTAGGTTTTTTTACCAAAATATTTCTTAAGAGAAATTGGTATTTCGATTTTTTTAAAAATAATTCTCAAAAACTTTCATTGTTCAAAATGCTTTTTAAAATACTTTTTTCATTTCTTAAAAAAAAAAACCTGTTTTCAAAATATTTTTTCCAAAAAGTAGTTTCTTTTTTAAAAAAGAATAAGGAGTAATTGTTTTTTTTTTATTTAAAAAATGTGCGAAAAAGATGTCGTTGCCCCTCCTTTTGACTTGAAAAGGTTAGCGGAGTTCAGGTTGGAGACTTAGTTGATACAAATTTTGAACGTTGGTTACTAAATTTCTCCAATTAATACAATGGACTGTTGGAGACTAAAATGAGATGCCATCAATTATACTTCGAGGGAAAAAAAAAAAGAAAATTGATATTGACATTTCTCATTTTGATATTAGCACTTCTCTTTTTTTTTTGTCTCTATTAAGTGAAGTTACTAAACTACCTTTGTATTTTAAAAGTAAAAGAAAAATGTGATTATAAAGTGTAAGGGTGCTTTAATAATTTTCTGTAATGGTGACAAAATGGAAGTGTTAATATCAATTTAAAAAAAAAGGTTAATACTTAATAACCCCTGAGCTCGTTTCTCACCATCCATGGAAAGGGGGTAAACCCTAATCACCCTCTCTCGTCTCTGTTCTCTGTGTGTGTGTGTGAGAGAGAGAGAGATAGATAGAGAGAGAGAGAGAACTATTCAGCTACAAGATGCAAAATCTGATCTCACATTTCTGTTCAAAAAGCCTTTATTCTAAACCCAACAGCATACCCTTCCTCTGTCTCTTCTCTTCTGTATCGTCTCTGGCTGACACTCCCACCTCAACTCCAACGTCAAACCCATCCATCTTCAATTTCCTCATCGAAACCTTGGCATTCTCTGAACCACAAGCCATTTCCATCTCCAACCGATTCCCACGCACCAAAACCCTAGAAAACCCACACTCCGTGGTTCGATTTCTCAGACAACTCGGCTTCTCCGACACCCACATTCAATCCTGCATTCGGCTCCAGCCCAAAATCCTCTTCTCCAATGTAGACAAGACTTTGAAGCCCAAGCTGCAGTTTTTTCAGGACCTGGGTCTCACTGGTCCTGATCTGGGTAAGCTCCTTTCAAAGCATTCCCGCATTTTGCGTGATAGTTTGGAGAGAACAGTGATCCCCTGCGTCGATATAATCAAGAAAACCCTCGTAAATGATAAAAATAATCAGGATTTGATTCTGGTTCTGCAGAGGTCCTATTGGGCCACCGCCAAACCCACATTGAGATTAAAATCCAACATTGCCTTCTTGGAGAGTTGCGGCATTGTTGGGTCCCAGCTCTCGATGCTTTTGAAGACGGAACCTCGTCTTTTCTTCAGGTCAGAGACTGCTCTAAGGGCCCTAGTTTTGCGAGTTATAGATATGGGGTTTTCTGTTGATTCGAGGATGTTGGTTCATGCTGTGCGCACGATTAGTTGCATGACTGATGAGACTATAAATAAGAAGTTTGAATTGTTTAGTAGTTTTGGGTTGTCAATGGATGATTGTATGAAGATGTTCAGGAGGGCTCCGAAGTTATTTGGGTGTTCGGAAGAGAAGTTGAAGTTTGGGATGGAGTTCTTCTTATATGATGTCAAGTTGGAAAGGTTTGCATTAGTTAAGAGCATCTCCAATAGAGGCTCTCCTAGCTAATTTGTTGAGCCGAATTGACATATTGAGGGAAAATTTTGTAATTTATGTCCCCTTTTCCTCAAAAGGTTGTACTGTTTGGAGGGACCCATCCACCTTTTTGTCACATCCACTCCTTTTTGAGCCGAAATTAATTTTGTTGAGTGGATGTGACAAAAAGGTGGATGGGTCCCTCCAAACAGTACAACCTTTTGAGGAAAAGGGGACATAAATTACAAAATTTTCCCTCAATATGTCAATTCGGCTCAACAAATTAGCTAGGAGAGCCTCTATTGGAGTTGCTCTTAGTAGGCCTGTGTGTTTGACGTACAGCATGGGGGGGAGAGTAATCCCTCGGTACAGAGTTTTACAGGTTATGAAGTGCAAGAGGCTATTAAAGAAGGTGCCAAGTTTACATAACGTATTGCATATTTCGGAAGAGAAGTTTCTAGAGAAATTTGTATTGACATTTACAGACGATGCAGAGGAACTTTTGGTGGCTTACAAGGGCGATCCTAATTGGAATAGGAAATCTGAACCCTTAGTCGATTGTTGTGTTTAGCAGTCATGACCAATTACGCTACTGATGTGGTATTTTCGGAACCTTCCTATGGGAAAGCCTTGAGCACCTTTGGAACCACGACGGGAATCAGAACTTGAGTTTTCATCTCACATTTCCTTCAAGTCCAATATGTGAAAAAATCGCTGGTATTTTTTTGATAAAAGTTGGAGAGATGCTAAATACACAAGCATCCAAGCACAACCCAATCTACAACCCCTCACATACACGTGGGTCCACATGCAATTATGAGGTGGGCCCCACGTGTATGTGAGGGATTGTGAATTGGGTTGTGGTTGGATGGTTGTGTAGCTAGTAGTTTTGTAAAAGTTGGTGGTTCTAGCTTTATGGTACGCACCGTCATTACAATTTTTCCGAACATGATAGCATGGTTTGATAACCGTAAGCAATTTGGGCGCGTTGTGTTGAACCTTACAGAAATGAGAGAGGTGAAGGATGACTGCTTGGATACGTGATTTGCTGCGGTACTGGTCTCAATTTCCCAAAGACTGATAATTGACAGCAAGTGGTGACTTTTTTGTTTGAGGAAAAAGATGAGAATGGATATGAAAGGTACTAGCTAGTTACCTCTTTGTGTCATGTTGTTTATATTTTTTGTGGCAACATTATTTCTATTTGTTTTTGGTCGGTTGGTTTCATTAATCCGGATTGTTATTCACATTTGACTTAAAACAAGCCATCGAATTTCGTCGGTAGTTGCCTAGCAGGAGTCTTCCCTTTTTGTGATTGTGAAATGAAGCATTTCAAAAGAGAGTGTGAATTTCTAATTTTGCTGTTGTGCTTTACATTTGAGTCATTAATCGCAACTTGTGTTCATATTATGCATACAATTGGTTGTTAAGGTATTTTTCTGAAGGTTTATTACAAATAAAATCACACTAAACTGAGCAGCTGGCTTTGGGAGCTGTATGCGAAAAGTTGTTGAAGTCTGTGGTATGTACAAAGTTGATTGCCAGTTGTTCAATTGAAGTTTCCTCTCTTCTTTTCCTCCTGTCCCCTATCCTTCTTGTTCTCCTTGCTTTTTTTCCATGTCAACTATTTGTGTTTTATTTTTTTAGTTTTGTTGAAAATTTTCTACTTTGACGCATTTGTATGGGTTTTCGGTTGTGGATTTGCTCTGAAGGCTCTCCCTGACAAGGAGCTTTTATGATCATTCTATTCCCCCGCCTCGTGCAACTAAGGGTAGGTTCATTGGTGAAGGAAATGTTAAAAACCAATCGGTAGAAGTAGTTCTATTAGCACTCCATCTCGTGTCCACTGTAAGGATTGAGTAAGAGTACTATATTTCGGAGAAAAAGGAAGAGCATATGGAAAAACAGACAAAATATTAGCATCTTTTTTTTTTTTTTGGTGCTAAGGAAGAATAAAAATTGACTTCACAAATCCTTTTCATCTCTTCTTCCCTTTTTCATACACCTAAGATCTGAACTCTCAACATGGAAGCACAGAACTACGATTTGCTTGACAGCCAATGCCTTCCAACAACCGGTAATATCAGTTAAGGTAGCTTAATTTTCTTGACTCTGAACTCTTTTATTTAGTACTACAAACTTTCTTCCCATTTTCCAAAACATAACACATATCAGCTAGGTCCATAACAGCAGCTACATGTCTACTCAAACCCTAGCTTTTCTGCCACCTTATTGCAAATGGGCTCCTAATACTATGCCTGTCACTCTCCCACAAAATGGACCCAAATACCATTTGTTTCAAAAATCGACGTTCTTATGACCAGAATAGTTGCTCTCAAAATTGACAAGGTAACTTTGCTCCTCATCAAGCTTTTCAAAGATCAGGCTCCGTGGTTTAACGGTCACAGTAAGCTTTTCGGCTTCAAAATTGACTACTCTAACCTTGTAAATCTCTGATAGAAGCTCACCAACATTCGTCACTGCTCTCTTCAGCTCTTGAATGGTACAATTACCTTTGAAAACTACAGAAAATGATGGGTAGTTGAGATCTCCGGGAGCACCAGGATGGCCTGTGCAAGCGTTTGGCGCATCAGCAAAAGCTTTCACCTGTTACGCCACCATAGCTGCAAACTACTATCTTCCTACAACATTATTGGGAACTATTTTTTCAAATCCACAGGATCCAGGATTAACAAGTGGGAACTATCTTTCGTTAATGATTTTTCCCGGATAAAAGAAGACCCGACTAAAGATTTGTCTCCGGTTTGTATTTGAACAGGGAAACTGCGATCCATTGATCCAGATCCAACTGTGGTTATCCATGGTGCTGCATTATGAACTGAACTCATATCTGGCACATCGTTTCCTGCCGAGCAGCAAACGAAATATTCTTCTTTACAGCAGCAAATGCAGCTCTTGCTATAAGATTTTCGTAGTAAGGTTGCTCTGGGTATCCTATGGAGACTGACAATATATCCACTCCGGCCGTCTTTTATGGCAGCCTCCATGCCAGCAAAAACATCTGAACAAAAGAAATCTTGCCAACAAGCATTGTACATGGCAATCCCTGCCTTGGAAGCAATGCCTCGAGCAATTCCGTTGGCAAATCCAAATGTATTTGCATTTGCAACCCCGGTTCCAGCAGCAGTTGAGGCAACGTGTGTTCCATGTCCATCATCGTCTCTTGGGGTATATAATAGACAATATCATTTGACCAGTAGCGGCTCCAGAAAGTTTTCTAAGGGTATTCATAAATTCTTATGCTTTATTACCTCTAAAGCCACAACTAAATATAGACAAAAAAATTTTCCATTAATATCGACAATGCCATCCAAAAACAACGGATAAAATATATTACAATTGCCCTCGACGAGTTTTCATACTTTGAAACTGTTGCATAATAGCCTCGCTATCAACGGTATCAAAAAATTAAAAAGCATCAATAAACATTCTACCGTCCATATCATCCTATATTGTAAATGTAAATCAATCTTTCATAAAAACCAACATAGTAGCACGTATAAAATTACATATCTATAATCTAAATTACCTAATAACTTGAAATTACAAGGAATAGATTGAGAGAGAGTTAATGGTCTTATTTTTTAGGGCAAAGCTTGATAAGTGTGTAGAGACAAACAAACTCCCAATAGTTTTTTGGGTTTCAATTTGAATTGGACTTGGGCTTTTTATGGGGCAAGATGTTCAATTTATTAGTCCTTGGGTGTTCAATTTAGTTTGGGAACGGTGTTCAACAATGGACTATCCAAAAATTTCTACATATATATTCTAAGGATTTTTCTACAATAAGGTGCGCCGCCTTGCATCTGACGCATAGTGTTTAATCCCCTCAAGAAAGAATCATCTGACAATATCATCTGACGCACCAATGAGTTTTTTTGGGCTCGGAGGTGACGGCGTGTTTCAAAGAAGAAAAGATTATGAAGATGAAGAATATAGAAGTCGTGAGGGAGAGATTGCAGGGGTCTGTGAAAGCCAGTGGTTGATTATTTATATCTACTGATGGAAGGTGAGCCAAAGTTATTGAAGTTTTGCATGGGTCCATATCTTTACTATCTGTGTCCAGTGACCATGAATTTCAGTTGCATTGTTGTTGATAGTGACTACTTTTCATTTGCATCTTGGTTGATAGGAACCCTCCATCACACTCTATTGTCCTTTTTCATCACTGCCTTTTGTTCCTTTCTAACCAACCAAATTTGAAGGGATTCCATTCCCTGTCTTCTTCTTCACTCCTTTAACTAGTACCTCTTCATCCCTTCCAAAAGCCAACTCCAACTTTGTCTTCGTAGCATAATTGTTGGATGCAGTTCATACAACCACAAGGCTGGTAATGCTGGTTTTGGCCATTAAGGACATTTCTCTTACCAATGCTTACAATACATCTTCCGGGCTTGTGTATTTCTTCGTAACACACGTTGGACATGACACGACACGACACAACATGCTCATGGAAATAGGTAATGCAATGGATGCTTAGCTCAGGAATACTTGCTTCGTGATTATTTATCATTTTTTATTTTTCATACTGTCAAACTACTTTTGATTTTTATGTAATCCAATAGAAATAACGTTTTTTATTCTATTTGAAATTTTATAAAAATACTTGTGTTGTTTAAATTCAGCTTGTCGATAGCCTTTCGATATTCTGCTTTTTAGGAAAGCTAGTGTTCCCATGTCACAATTGTATGTGTCCTATATCGGTGCTTTTTAGATTGAGACGATGATATTCTACGTAGGGTTTCATGCAAACACGACACATACAGTTCTTATCGTTTGCATGAATCTAGTGCAAAAGTACAAGACATCTTGTGGCTTTTCTAAGAATAGATAGAGTTGTATTTCTCTTGTTGGACTTCCTTCACACTGAAGGAAAAAGGTTTTGCTGCTACATTTGGTGGGGTTGTTGACATGGTTTCGGTAGATCAAGCCCTCCGAATGAGCAATGGATTCTGCATCGATGAAGATATTACCAGGGGAAGAGTAATGGCAGGTTGATTGCTAGTAGTATCACTACGGTCTACGATGCAACATCCAACAAGCTTGCTATAATCTCTAGTTTGATTCTGGGTTGAAATTTATGTACACTGGTCTCGGAGCTGCTTTTTTCCTTTAGTTCCTCTTAGATGAACTCATTTTTGTTGTTTTTGTCTTTCCAATTGGCTCCTTAGAAGCGTAAGCTAGGTTATTCACATTCTTTTTTTCTTCAATTTGTGTGTAAAATGTGAATTAATTTAGTTTCTTTAGTTTAAGACTTTTTTTATTGTAAAATGTGAATTAATTCAGTTTGGGTTATTCACATTCTTTTTTCTTGAATTTGTTATTCACATTCCAAGTAGCCCCTAATGTATGAACTCCCCCTAGAAACAACCCGCAACATATGTATGATAAATATACCCTTTCAATCAAAGCATCTGAATGTTTAAGAGAGATGTGTTTTTTAAATGCCTAATACCTCGCACCTACCACCATTCACAAATAGTGGCCACAGTAGCATGTAAGCTGTGGGGTCGGGCAACCCATGGAAAAAAAAAAAAGATTTACTATTGCTATATTAAATTTTTTAAAGAAATTCATAAATGACCATACGAATTTAATGGTGACACTACACCGGATAACTCTCCCACATTCACTCATTTTGTTTTTTTGATAAGAAGACATTGGTCCGTCTTGCTAAGTTTTATCCATCTAATTTTTCTTCACTACAACTCATGATGCTTGATGATTAACTTGAGAACGACATAGTTGATGTGCGCTCGAATGATGATTTTAATAATCGGAGTTGGTGACCTTTCTAGAGAGATGGTAGAGACAAAGAGAGATGTCATATATTAGTGAATATACTTGCTTGTAAAGTTGGCATTGCTTTTGTCGGTCGTTGACATTGCTTATGCCGGTCGCGACTGTAAGAGTAGAAATAGCTTTTTTGGCAATGAAATATGTGAAAAGCATGTTGTGTACACCAATAGGAGTCTAATGGTTGACTGACCGCTTTGTTGCATATACTGAAAAGGAAGTATGTGACGATATCAACCTAGAAACTATCATGCAATAATTGTAGAATATGAAACCGCGAATGCAGTTGTCGAAGCTTGTGTAGTTTTTTTTTTTTTGTTGTGTGTGTGTGTGGTGAAAACTGAAAAGAAAGTATATTAGCATATGTCTTTTGATATCTTTTGTTTATCAGTTGAAATGCTTGTTGAGCTTTAAAAATGATTTTTATTGGAATAAAAATTTTAATTGCTATTACTATGATGTTTTTTTTTTATTCATAGTTGGTAAAAATATCTAATGTTTATGAATGACCACATGTTCCTGAACTCTTAGAGTCGCCACTATAGCATTTATCCAGGCCCTAATCCAAACCAACATCCTTTATAGAATATAAATAAGAGAACAACATTGCATACATGAAGATGCGAGGTAAAGTCGAAACCATATTGCACTCAAATACCGGTATCAACGATTGACCTATCTAATGACAAAGAATATAGCAGCTCGTTTGGATGTTAGATTTGATTTTGCTGGATATAGGAGAGTGGATTTGAGAGTGAATTTGTAATGAGGGGGGCCCACCTGCTAAGAAGGGTGGATTTGTGTATTGGGTGATTTGATGGTTTTTTGAGAAGGGGATATGGAAGGTGGATATGATGATAACTTGTAAAAAAAAAACTTAATTGCCCCCACTTTATTATTTAATTGACAAATTGGTTTAATTTCATTATAATTAGAATAAATACATATTTATCAATATATGTTGGATTAAAAATTTCATTTAATCTTACAAATGTTTAAACCATATCATTAAATAAAAAAAAATATTTTGACTTTATCTTCAAAATATTTAAACTAAATTATCTACAACTAAAAAATAGTAAGGAGACTTAAAAAAATATTTTGACTCATAACCCTTTGTTTAGGTAAATTAAATGTAACCAAGAATAAATTGAACAATCTTTATTGGCCTGAGCCATAACTTTTTCATGGAAAAGAGAAAAAAAAAAGAGGAGCTAAACATTACAAGCCCAATATAATGAAACCCTAAAGCCCCAAACAACAAAATATCAGGGCAACAGTTTCTAGTTCTTCTTTTTTGACACCCAGATTTACTAAAGACAGAGAGATTATTGATTTTTATTGAAGGTTGTTGCCAATCTCATCAATGTCCACTATCGGAGGAGAGTGAAAGACAAACATTTTCAACGATGGAGGTGCTTTGTTCTATTTATCAATGACCCTAAGGGCTTTTCGGTAACAAAAAAAAAAGGTTTTGGAGGGAAATTTGCCACTAACTGCTTTTATTCAGGTTTGCTGTTAATTTGGATGGAAAAGGTGACATTTGCAAAGGGTCCAAAGTTGAGGGGTGTATGTTTCAAAAGGATTAATCTACCGTCCGATCAATGGGCGGACAATAAAGTGTATAGAATCTGAATTCTTATATGTACGAAATCAAATAGTGAAAACTCTTTCATGTAAGAATTACGATTATTTTGTATTTTACCGTCCTCTCAGTGGGCGAATAATAGAAAGATACGTTTCAAAATATGAAGTAGATGGGTATCTTTTAAAATCGACCAAAATACGGGAGGTATCCGTACAGATAACCCATTATGATATATCTTCTCCCAAATCCTCATCTTTTCTGCACTTCTTATTAGACCCTAACCAGTAACCACTCCCAAGTGAGCGACAAAGATGCCTACTCTGCACTCATACCTTTCTCTCTCACATTTCCGTTCGAAAATTCTCTGCTCTAAATCCAACTACACACTCTGCCTCTGTTTCTTCTCTTCTGTATCGTCTCTTTCTCACACTCGCACCTCAAACCCCTCCATCTCCAATTTCCTCATCGAAACCTTAGCATTCTCTGAACCACAAGCCATTTCCATCTCCAACCGCTTCACACCCAGCAGAACCCTGGAAAGGCCACACTCCGTGGTTCAATTTCTAAGACAACTTGGCTTCTCCGACGCACACATTCGATCCTCCATTCGGCAAACTCCTAAGATCCTCTTCGCTGACGTAGACAAGACGTTGAAGCCCAAGCTGCAGTTTTTTCAGAACCTGGGTCTGGCTGGTCCTGATTTGAGTAAGTTCATTTCAACTCATTCTCATGTTTTGCACGATAGTTTGGAGAAAACATTGACCCCCTGCGTTGACATAATCAAGAAAACCCTCGTCAATGATAAGAAAAATCAGTATTTGATTCGGGTTCTGCAGAGGTCCTATGGGGTCGTCACTGAACCCTTATCGAGATTAAAATCCAGCATTGCCTTCTTGGAGAGTTGTGGCATTGTTGGGTCCCAGCTCTCGATGCTTTTGACGAATGAACCTCGTGTTTTCTTCATGCCAGAGACTGCTCTTAGGGGCCTTATTTCGCGAGCTATAGATATGGGGTTTTCTGTTGATTCGAGGATGTTGGTTCATGCTGTGCACACGGTCAGTTGCATGACTGAAGAGACTATAAGTAAGAAGTTTGAATTGTTTAGGAGTTTTGGGTTTTCGATGGATGAATGCAAGCAAATGTTTAGGAGGGCTCCGAGGTTATTTGAGTGTTCGGAAGGGAAGTTGAAGTTTGGGATGGAGTTCTACTTATATGATATCAAGTTGGAAAGGTCTGTATTAGTTAGTAGGCCTACGTGTTTGACGTGCAGCATGGGGGAGAGAGTAATCCCTCGGTACAGGGTTTTACAAGTTATAAAGTGCAAGAGGCTATTAAAGAAGGTGCCAAGTTTACATAATGTATTGCACTTAACAGAAGAGAAGTTTATAGAGAAATTTGTATCGAGGTTTACAGATGATGCAGAGGAACTTTTGGTGGCTTACAGGGGCGATCCTGAATGGAATAGGAAATCTTAACCCTTAGTCGATTGTTGTGTTTAGCAGTCATGACCAATTACGCTACGGATGTGGTACTTTCGGAACCTCCCTATGGGAAAGCCTTGAGCACCTCTGGAACCATGACTGATATATCAGAACTCGAGTTTTCGTCTCACATTTCCCTCAAGTCCAGAATGCAAAATAATTGCTGGTATTTTGGTGATAAAAGTTGGCTAGTTCTAGCTTTTTGAAATGCACCGTCATTACAATTTTTCCGAACATGATAGCATGTTTTGATAACCGTAAGCAATTAGGGTGCGTTATGTTGAACCTTACAGGAATGAGACAGGTGAAGGGTGACTTATTGGATACATAATTTGCTGAAGTAGTGGTCTCAATTTCCAGAAGACTGATAATCATCAGCAAGTGGTGTCTTAGTTGTTTGAGTAAAAAGATTAGAATGGATATGAAAGGTACTTGCCAGTAACCTTTTTGTGTCATGTTAATATTTTTTTTGGCAACATTATTTTTATTTGTTTTTGGTCGGTTGATTACATTATCCAGATTGTTATTCACATTTGACTTAAAATAAGCCATCGGATTTCATCGGTGGTTGCCTAGTTGGAGTCTTCCCTTTTCAGTTTGACTATGAAATGAAGCATTTTTAAAAATAAAGTGTTGATTTCCAATTTTGCTGTTGTACTTCATATTTGAGTCATTATTCGCAATTTGTGCTCATATTGTGCATACAATTGGTAGTTAAGGTACTTTTCGGAAGGTTTATTATAATTAAAATCACACCAACACTGAGCAGCTGGCTTTTGGAGCTGTATGCACAAAGTTGATTGCCAGTTGATCAATTGACGTTTCCTCTCTTCTTTTCCTCCTGTCCCCTATCCTTCTTTTTCTCCTTGCTTTTTTTCCATATAAACTTTTTGTGTTTTGTTTAAAATTTTCTATTATGAGGCAGTTGTATGGGTATTCGGTTGTGGATTTGCACTTCTCTTGTTATTATTATGCATGTTCTGTTTGTCCTTTTGAAAAACACCTAAGTCACGTTAGATGATATCCCGGCTCATATTTTTAGCGTCCCATCCAAATGAGGAATGTTAGTATCCATTTGCTTATATTTTTGTGGGTAATAAGCTTTGACTATTTGCTTATGTAATTTTTTCTTCAGTGGATGTGCCTCACTCCAGTAAGACCCTCATCTTGCATTGCGCCTAGCAATGAACTTTTGGGGCCTCAGTATGCTTGTCACCGTTCAACTACGTACGATTCTAGATCGTTCCTGAGTGGGAGTATCCTTGATTTATACATGGCATTTAATTCCCCTGACTTACTCCTATAGCTCACGCATTCGCAAACATCAAAACATACAAAAAGAGGCGTAGTACTGCGAGTTAGATTCCAACTACTAGCACTCTAAAATATGTTGCATGTTATTTGAGATATTTGTGAGCTAGTAAATAATTGCAGGGGTAGGTGCCTAGAGCAAAGTATTGTCAGGAATTGCCTTGAATGATGGTAACCTCCGTCCAGACGGAAATCACGTCCGTCAAGGTTTAAACGCATAACTTTACGTGGCCAAACGTGTCTTAAGTTCTTCCGGACGCTAGGACGACACGTTGATAAATCTGTTTGACCTATTTTTGGGCTCTCCTGTAGAAAGAGACATTGGGGAGTGGTAGGGTTTGTGCCTTGGGGTTAGTGGAGATTTGTTTTCGTGTGGATTCCACTGGACGTTTAGGCTTATACTTTAGCGGAACTGTGTAAATTTTTGTGTCCTTATTTGATTGCTTGTTAGTTTGTTTATTCTCTACTTCTTAATTCTCATAACAAACTGGTATTAGAGATTAGGGTTTCATCTTAGGTATTCGTTTTTGTCTGATTGTCAGTGTGGACTATGTAAATTGACATCCCAAGCTCAGAGCTGACAATGGGTTTCAAAGAACACAAGATTATGTAGATGAATAATATAGAAGACGTGAGGGAGAGATTGCAGAGGTATGTGAAAGCCATTAGTTGACTCTAGCTACTAAGTGGCTATCCATTGTTCTTTGTAGTCGGAAGGCTGTGCGATGTGTCTTATTTCAAGTGTATTGCTGTTATGCTCTGTTTGTTTCAGGTGGAAAACGTTTTCTGAAAAAACATTTTCTCTGGAAAACATTTTTGAGGTTTGGTACGACTGAAAAATAAAGTCAACGGAAAACATTTTGCTGAAGCCAGTGGAAAATGAAGCATTTGAGATGGAAATTGATTTCCTGATTTTTAGTCTGGTAAACATTTTTCGCCAAGCATCGATCTCACCCCGACATTCCAGCCTCCAAGTACTCTCCTTTGTCGGATGCTTGAATAATCAAATTTGAAGGGATTCCATTCCCTGTCTTCTTCCTTACTCCTTTTAACTAGTACCTCGTCATCCCTTCCAAAAGCCAACGACTCCAGCTTTGTCTTTTGTAGCATAACAGTCGGAAACAAGGCATATAACCACATGCTAGCTAGTGAATGGAACTGTGTTTTTCTTTAGTGCAAGGTGGAGTTTTGTTGTGTGTTGAGAATCAAGGCTTAGGCCTCATTTTATAGGCGTAGCAGAAGCTTCTTGCACTAATTTCCTAGCCAAAATCGGATTGGAGACCATTGAATTCAGCATAGCAACTCATAATACAGCTGCAACAAATCTAGGATCAACCTTGCGTCCGCAACGTCAACTCTTGGTCAACCTTGCATTCGCAAGGTCAAATATTGCAAGCTTGATTTTTTTTTTTTTTCTTTTTCTATGTCCGTTGTCGGTTAAACTTTTACTCTTGTGGCCGTAGGGTGTATTTTGGGCTGTGAAACCAAGCTTTTTTAGTGGGTTTTGGGTTTGGAATGGTTTTTTTATTGGTTGGCTTGATAAAGGGATTTGGAATGGGCTAAAGGTCGGTTTATTGGGCTTTTTCTTGGTTTGGTGGATCTTGGAAATGGTAAATTCAAATTAATCAAAGCATTAATAAAATAAATTTCACGACGTCATCAATAATTTTTATCATTGGGGACACCTCCGGAATTTTGCTTAGAATTCACGGATAATCAAAATTGGGGTGTCTACATACTTATGGTGGTTATATTCAGTGTATCCTTAACATATCCGTATTTTTTTTCAAGGAAAAGCAGCACTTCTGTGTGTGTATGTGTTTTATTTTTCGTGTCATGTTCCCTTCTTCGTACTTTATAAATTGAGGTTATGAAGGTTCAATGCAGGGTTTCATTCATATCATTTTGAAGAGTGCATAGAGGTTTACTCTTTTTTTTTTTTGTCGAAATTTCCTTTTCATTGCAGGAAAAAATTGTGCAGCTCCATGTCGGAGTTGATGACACGGTTCATGACTTTGTTCGATCGAGGAATGGACTTGCCATTGTTTTTTTTTTTTTTTTGGGATAACAATGTGAGTTACCAGTTTCTTTGTTGAGAAACATTAACGTACATAAACAAAAAGAAGGAACCAATAAAAGAACGGAATTATATCGTACATTATTCTAAGTCACTTTGAATAACCTTAGGCATTTTCACGTACAGTTTTCCCAGAAGCAATCGTTCATTGAATGAGAGAGGTATGGAACTCCGGACATGGGGGGTGTGCTGTGCAAGCACCTGCTGTGCAGTGTGCTGCACAGCAAAACTGCAACGTTTTGGACTTATTTTGGTTCCTCCCAACTTCTCTTCAAGGCTCTGTTTGGAACCATATTTTCCCATTTTTTCCAGGACCCAAAAATGATGATGACTCCTTTATTTCTCGCGCCAAAAACTTCAATTGGATTTTTTTTTTTAAAGGAGATGGCATTTGAGCTATCAATCCACATTTCCATGGAGGCTGAGTCACTGTTCCATGATGACGAGTTTTTTTTTTTTTTTGAAGCTTTGGTCAATTGCAATTCAAGTAAGTGCGGGTGAAGTTTGGAATACGTTTGGGTACCCACCACTGCATTTGGTACTTGTTTTGGATGTTTGGATTCAAAGTTATTTTGGTTACCCACCGGGCGGACATGGGGGGTGTGCTGTGCAAGCACCTACTGTGCAGTGTGCTGCACAGCAAAACTACAGCGTTTTGCAATTTTTGTGGTTCCTCCCAACTTCTCTTCAAAAGCTTTGTTTGGGACCCTATTTCCCATTTGTTTCCTGGCGCCAAAAACTTCTCTGTTTGCACTTTTTTTGCTATGGTTTTATTCATCAATCAAAATGTAGTACTACCATAAAAGCTCTACCGATATTGATTTGTGTTGGCATAGCTCCTAATGTCATTAATGATACTGCCCATAACCTGTTAAGTGTAATATCAAACTGAAGATGTATAAAAATCAATCATAAATACACAACACAAACATATATCTAAACGATTCCTCCACATAAGAACTCAACAGTCCAGATTAAGCTCAGATAATTCTCTACAGAGCAAGAAGTTTACTATTAGAGAAAAAACTGGGCAACCAAAATAACTTTGAATCCAAACATCCAAAACAAGTACCAAATGCAGTGGTGGGTACCCAAACGTATTCCAAACTTCACCCGCACTTACTTGAATTGCAATTGACCAAAGCTTCAAAAAAAGAAAAAAAAACTCGTCATCATGAAACAGTGACTCAGCCTCCATGGAAATGTGGATTGATAGCTCAAATGCCATCGCCTTTAAAAAAAAAAAAATCCAATTGAAGTTTTTGGCGCGAGAAATAAAGGAGTCATCATCATTTTTGGGTCCTGGAAAAAATGGGAAAATATGGTTCCAAACAGAGCCTTGAAGAGAAGTTGGGAGGAACCAAAATAAGTCCAAAACGTTGCAGTTTTGCTGTGCAGCACACTGCACAGTAGGTGCTTGCACAGCACCCCCCCATATCCCGGGCGTCTTGCATCGAAGTGAAGAGGGAATAATTGAACAAAAGGCGGCTTATATTAACCAATTTCATAAATTGAACAATTATAAAGTCCCTAACATAGCCCCCTTGATATCCATATCCAACAGTTGTAACATTTAGAAAGAGGACTAAAAAATTAGCAAGATATCATTCAGGGAGAGATTTTCCATCGTAGGTAAACCATTAATAGCAATGTTAATCTCACTTCTAAGCAAAAAAACGTCAACAGCAAATGAAGGTTATATATCCTAAAAAGGGTCAAGAGGTTCGGTAATCACTTTCTGGGTCTGGCGAATTCGTAACTACACAGATATAATAGTATAGATTCCAAGTAGCGGTTTTCGGGAGAGCATATGGAAAGCCACTTGTTAGATCAATGTAGCTCAACCACATTATTTGATCTATAGATTCCAAGTAGCGGTTTTCGGGTTGTGATGCCTTTTACCTTGGATCCCATTGATCTTTGTAATTCGTTTTCGAAGATTAATGGATTTCTTTTTTGCAGTTCAAAAAAAAAAGTAGCGGTTTTCGGGAGAGCATATGGAAAGCCACTTGTTAGATCAATGTAGCTCAACCACATTATTTGATCTTAACAACGAATAAGATGATCATAAGGTTGAAGAGAATCGCCTATGTAATCTTAGAATTCAAAAAATTCCTCATACACTTACGAGACCTAGCCCGGGGGAAGTTCCACGATATTAAAATTTTCACATCCATGCCAAATAGGTTTCCATTTTGAAGGTGAAGTGTTGCATGTCATCAATAAAAGGGTAGGGGAACTTAAAGGAAATAAGTTAATTGTGATATTCTGGCACTCCACATCTTCCATAGTAGGCGCTAAAAAGATTGTGAAGTTTTGGAAATTAATTCAAAGACAAAAAAAAAAAAAAAAAAGAGATTCCTAAGATTTTTCTCTTTTTTGGGTCCTTTTTTCCTAAACCAAGGGGTCTGATGTATTAAAAAAATTAGATAATCAATGAATAAGAAGTAGCTCCCAGTCTCCCTAGTAGTTGAACACCAGTTTAGTGGAATACAACAAGGCATTGATCTATAGTCATAGTGATATTTATGAAGATCACATCAATTAGAGAAGTGAACAAAGCCGACTACCCTCAAAAGAAGCAGTTTAATTCTTCATTTCTTTTTTTACAAGTAAAGAAGCAGAACATAAAGAACTTAAATTAACAAATTCTATATGTTGGGAAAACAAAAATGTTTACAAACAACTTTTGGTTAAAACAAATAAAGAACTGATTTGGTAGGAATAGAAACGAGGAAAAAAAAAAATTGAAACAAAGAACTGCCACTACAGAACTTCTAATTATAAACCAATTCTACGATGTTTAAACAGAACTTAAAAATTATCGACTCACATAATACCGAATTCAATTAGTAAGTAGATCGAGGCTAGCAATGAATCACTGTGTCCTTAGAGAAGAATTCGCCCTCGCTATGATTCTCACAATCCTGGATGTCGGCCTCCCAAGATACAACGATCTTATTGCACACAAACGCATCACTTTGATTGCGTGCCCAACAAACTGAAACTACGTAGAACTCTCTCGGACTCTATATGCAAAAGTTCAACAGAGACTTCGGGGATGGAGTAGCAATACTTTATCCCTTGCGGGGAGAGCTACTCTTATCCAGCATGTCACCTCCACTAACCCGAGCTACCTGATGCAAACAATGGAATTACCTATTAATGTCTGTAATACTCTTGATAGGCTTAATAGGAATTTTCTTTGGGGTGACACTGCCAACAATAAGAGATTGCACCTTGTCAATTGGAATCATGTCTGTTGGGATAAAGACAAAGGAGGCCTTGGGCTTAAAAAAGCTAGAAATCAAAACCTAGCCCTCCTTACCAAACTTAGTTGGCACATGATGACCAAAAAAGATTGGCTTTGGGTGAATATATTAGGGAACAAATACCTCAGACACCACTCTATTGATAGTTGGCCTAAGGATCGTCCAGCTTCCCGCACTTGGAGAAGCATAAAAAACACTCAAAAATTTGTTCAAAATGGCACTAAGTGGATCATTGGTAATGGCAACGGTATCGATCTGTGGAAAGACTGGTGGTGTGGGGAATGCCCCCTTGCCACCAAGTTTGCTGGGCCTCATGTGAACTCAGGTAGTAAATGAGTGATATTTTGGACAACAATCAGATTTGGGATCTTGCTAGCATCTCACATCTTATTGATGATGAAACTACGGATATGATCTAGAGTATTCACATTGCAGCCTTTGTTAATGATTCTGACCAACCGTTCTTGGCTTTTGCTGATGATGGTATTTTCACTACGGCTACTGCTTATGATTTTATTCGGAAGGAAGCTGCTGATCTTTCAGGATGGAAATGGTTTTGGAAGCTTTTAGTTCCATCGAAACTCAAAACCTTTATTTGGTTAATTCTTTTTTATAAGCTTCCTACGAATAAACTTAGAAACCACAGAGGTATATGTCAATTTGGGTTATGCCCAAGATGTTGTTCTGACATTGAGGATATTGATCACCTGTTCCGTAAATGCCCAAAGCCCAGGACTTTTGGTCTTTCTTTTGGAGCAGCCTATGGTTGAGTAATGGTTATGAATGCTCCTTTTTGGATTGGTTTAATCGTAATCTCAGGTCCAACAAGATCTTTGGCATAGGAAATAACATACCGTGGAGCTGTAGTTTTTTAGTCATTCTTTGGCAAATATGGAAAGACAGGAATCGAAAAAGTTTTGACAATATTGATACTCCATTAACCGTTAGTTTCAAGAATACCATCTCCTATGCCAAAGAAATTGTGGAAGCATTCAAATCATTACTCATCATGAGGCCTAAAAAAACTCCCTTAACGCGTTGATTTTTCCATCTACAGGTCTTAAACTCAACATGGATGGTTGTTGGTACGATACAACCCAGAAAGCTGGTTGTGGGGTCTATTTCGCGACAAAGAAGGAGAATGGGTTTTGGGATTTTATGGGAAGCCTATCTGGGAAACTAGCTTGGCAGCCGATTTGTGGGCCATCTATAGGGGTTTGACAATCATCCTAGAGAAGGGTATGCAAAATGTGACAATTGAAGCAGACTCTTTTGTGGCAGTCAACTTAATTAACGAAGACTTCAATTGATGTCATCCTCAAAGTAATATGATTTTCGAGACTAAAGCTTTGATGAGAAGAACAGGTGCAACCCTAAACCATATCTACCGAACTGTCAACGAGTGTGTGGACCATCTGGCACGTCTAGGTGCTGAACAAAATGAGCATCTCATTGTCATGGACACGATACCCCTCTCAATCTGAGAGTTCTAGAATAGAGATCGCTTGGGTCTTAGAAATGTTTTAGACTAGTTTTCCATGCTTTTGTTGGGTCTATATCCCTTACTTTTCTCCATGATGGAGTGCTACCTTTGGTTCTAAGTTTTATTTGATTTCCGCGTTACCAAAAAAAAAAGTTTAGTGTGTCTTCAGAAATTCAGTGAATGAAATGGCTGGTATCATTCCAAATTTATAGGCTAACACGAACCTTTCCGGAAGAGTACGAAACAGTTTGAAACATGTCCATTTGTAATGATTGAAACTTGAACGGTTGAACCTTTTCGAAATTGATGCACCAATTGGGTACACACCAGTTCAACAAATTAAAAGATAAGAATTCCAGTTATGTAATTGTTATTTTTAGCAGGGGTATTTTGGGAATCAAAAGTATGGGAAAACAATTTTTATTCTTCAGGTTTTTTAAAGTGATTACAGGCTTTGCCCGACTTTAATTGGGATTCCGCTTATGAATACCCCAGATTAGCTGGTTTATGATACTGAGTTACCACTAAAAAAATGTAAAAGGTGTATTCCTCTTGCAGATCAAAGGTATAACATTCGACGAGCCTTCTATGATCTCTATTTGATAATGGTTTGAAATTTTTGTGCAATGGTTTGGAATGTGTTTTTTTTTTTATTCACTTGGATGATTTCATTTTTTTATTCTTTGTTCTTCCTTTTCCATTGGCTACTGGTTTTCTTTCCAATATTTGGTACTTAGTATTCTTTTTTCTTGAATTTGTGTGTAAAGAGGAAATGATCCGAATATTTTAACTGTTTCACTTTGATCTTTGGGGTGAAAAGATTGCATACAAGAATTACAAAAGACTTTTACATATTTCTATCTTTGCCAATTAGAGAACCCCACATTAGTCTATCCAATGCATCACCATATATGCTCTAAAACAACTGTTACCAGATAAATCAAGTCAATCACCCTATAAAAAAGACAGATAGAGAGAGAGGGGGAAGGACGTGCACGGATTGTGGAGTAATTGGGGTGAACAAGGTGATGCAAGTCTGTGTCGATGGGAAGATCTAAATGTAATGTTAATTTTGCTGTTAAGAGCATCCATTACATTTTTTTAGGGCAACCTCGTCAAATTATTTTTGCTACATTACTTACTCAAATTTGATTAGGCACTGTTCACTAACTTTTCTTTCTTTATTGTTTCTTTCCGTTGCTTTCCCGAATTCCATGGGGAATAAGAGAGAGAGAGAGAGAGAGAGAGAGGAGAATAGTTCCCGAATAGTTTTAATAGGAAACGGTGTACTCTCCTGGACAAAGTACCACTCCCAAGGTGGGGTGTTTAATTTTTTAGGAGAAAAGCTTTTTTTTTTTAATAGATTTAAGGAGAATAGTTTAATATAATAAAGTTCGGATAAAGAGTATGATTTTTTGAGTTTTTGATAAAGTGACTTGCTAAATTGTAAATTTTTTTTTTGTTATATTTGATATGTATATATTTTTTTTGATGAAGCTGATAAGGATCTCAGGAGTATTTTTTTGAGCATCCAGTGCATCTACTTCTCGTATGATTGAAGGGGACTATATTTTATGTGTCGAAGTTTTGAACATTAAACTGAAAAAGTATAAATAAGTTATAGTTAAGGGGGTTCAATATAAGTCTTTGGACTTTTATTTCTTTCTTCTCCACGAAAAGGAGAAATTCAATTTTCTGAGAACCCAAACCCTAACCATGCTCTCTCTTCTGTGTTCTCTTTCGATCGGTCTCTCTGTAAATAGCTGAGCGACAAAGATGCAAACTCTGTACTCATACCTTTCTCTCTCACATTTCCGTTCGAAAATTCTCCACTCTAAACCCAACTACACATCCTTCCTCTATTTCTTCTCTTCTGTATCGTCTCTTGCTCACACTCGCACCTCAAACCCCTCCATCTCCAATTTCCTCATCGAAACCTTGGCATTCTCTGAATCACAAGCCATTTCCATCTCCAACCGTTTCCCACCCACCAAAACGTCCAGAACCCTAGAAAAGCCACACTCTGTGGTTCAATTTCTAAGACAACTCGGCTTCTCCTACACCCAAATTCGATCCTCCATTCGGATCCATCATTATATCCTCTTTTCCGACGTAGACAAGACCTTGAAGCCCAAGCTGCAGTTTTTTCAGAACCTGGGTCTCACTGGTCCTGATTTGAGCAAGTTCATTTCAAAGAATCCCCGCTTTTTGCGTGATAGTTTGGAGAGAACAGTGATACCCTGCGTTGATGTAATCAAGAATACCCTCGTCAATGATAAAAACAATAAGGATTTGATTCTGGTTCTGCAGAGGTCCTATTGGGCCACCGCCAAACCCGCATTGAGATTAAAATCCAACATTGCCTTCTTGGAGAGTTGCGGCATTGTTGGATCCCAGCTCTCGATGCTTTTGAAGAGGGAACCTTGGCTTTTCTTCTTGTTAGAGACTAGTCTTAGGGGCCTTGTTTCGCGAGTTATAGATATGGGCTTTTCTGTTGATTCGAGGATGTTGGTTCATGCTGTGCACACGGTCAGTTGCATGACTGATGAGACTATAAGTAAGAAGTTTGAATTGTTTAGGAGTTTTGGGTTTTCGGTGGATGAATGCATGCAAATGTTTAGGAGGGCTCCAAGGTTATTTGCGGCTTCGGAAGGGAAGTTGAAGTTTGGGATGGAGTTCTTCTTATATGATGTCAAGTTGGAAAGGTCTGTATTAGTTAGTAGGCCTACGTGTTTGACGTACAGCATGGGGGAGAGAGTAATCCCTCGGTACAGGGTTTTACAAGTTATAAAGTGCAAGAGGCTATTAAAGAAGGTGCCAAGTTTACATAATGTAATGCACTTAACGGAAGAGAAGTTTATAGAGAAATTTGTATCGAGGTTTACAGATGATGCAGAGGAACTTTTGGTGGCTTACAGGGGCGATCCAGAATGGAATAGGAAATCTTTATCCTTAGTCGATTGTTGTGTTTAGCAGTCATGACCAATTACACTACCGATGTGGTACTTTGTGGTGAGCAACCTCCCTATGGGAAGCCTTGGGCACCTCTGGAACCACGCCTGGATTTAGAACTTGAGTTTTCGCCTCACATTTCCCTCAAGTCCAAAGTGCTCTTTCAAAAAAACGCTTGTATTTTGGTGCTAAAAGTTGGCCAGTTCTAGCTTCATGATATGCACGGTCGTTGAGAATTTTCTTAAAACATCATAGCATGGTTTGATAACAGCAAGCAATTAGGGTGCACTGTATTGAATCAATTTCTGGAAGAAGATTCTCCACAGCAAGGGATGCCTTCATTTTTTAGGAAAAATTGAATGGATATGAAAGGTACTAGCTAGTTACCCTTCTGTGTCATGCTGTTAATACTTTGTTGACAACTTAGTTTTTATTTGTTTTTTGGTCATTCGGTTTGTGCTTTGTATTTGTGTTATTAATCGCAACTTTTGCTCATATTTTGCAGACAATTGGTAGTTAAGATAACTTTTTTTTGAAGGTTTATTTTAAACAAAATCACACTAAGAATGAGCAGCTGACTTTGGAGTTGTTTATTGGATTTGAGGAATTCATTTCTGTTAAATAGGTATGATTTTAAAATGACAAAAATAGAACAAACCTTATGAAGTTTTAAATCAACACAACTAGCATCACGAACCAATAGTCATTGCACTTCTTACGCTCACCGAACTTATGAAAAATGCATTGTGACCTCCTAACTGTCCCAACTGTGTCCGCAGCTGTCTCCAGCTTGTCCGAGAGGAATAAATGTTGTAACTAAAAAGGGGTGAGCTTTGCCACCCTTTCTTTGGTATCAACTCCTTCCTCCATCCTGATTATCTTCCCTCCTCACCTAATTGATGAAGTTATTCTTCATTTATTTTTATCCCTACATTATTAAAAATAGGATAAATAACCTGCCGATATTACTTTCGCCAATCTATCACATGAATTCAATTCTCTAAGTTTATCAAAAAGCGATAGTACTAATAACCCTTAAAATGAGCTCTAGGAACTCTAAATATGTGTTTCAACTAGTAATTACCTTTTCTTACTGTAGTCTTACACAGAAGTTAGCTTGATGATCTGCTAAATAAATCCTTTCCCACAGAAGTTAGCTTGATGATCTGCTAAATAAATCCTTTCCCTCTTTATATGTAGCATTGTATCTTGACTTTCTGTTAAATGTACAACGAACCCAATGATACGTAAAAAGTTTTTTTTTGTATCACCTACTAGGATATCTACAATGGCCTCCTCATAATTTTTGGATTATTATTGCAAAAGTAGTGCAGTGACACATGCTCTATTAACATAAAGGGAAGCATTAAAAAATCTGGCAACACATAAAGGAGATGCTTACTAGGTCGAATACCTCGGTCATATCCAAGTTCCTTTGCAACATACCATTGGGCAGCTCCCAATCGAAGCAATGCACCAATTGCGCCACCACAAGCCTAACTGTCAATAGCCCCAGCTGTATCCTTGGGCAACCCCTTTGGCCAGTGCCCGAAGGAAGTAATTGAAAATCATGCCCCCTGAGATCTATGCTATTTCCAATAAATCTCTGGGGTATAAACTCATCTGCATCCTTCCAGACATTTGGGTCTCTCCTAGTTTTGCAGGATCCTTCTAAAATGGGTGTGCTTCCTAGACGGGAGCTCGAATCCGCGCCCCCTAGGCGGGAGCTCGACAGGAGCTTGCTCCCATCTAGATGGTAATCTGCTCCTAAATAGGATGGGAGCTTTCACACTAATATTAAAGATGATATTCTCACTTCTCTTTCCAAATCTATGGAAGGAAGAAGAAAAAGAAAAAAGAATTAAGAGAGCGTTAGGACTCTCTTTTTTTCGTCTTGTATTCTACTACTTATCTACATTTTCAGACCATATATTTTGCATAAAAAAATCTATTGGAATGTCTTTTCTCACTCATGTTTATCTATATAAAATGTTTATATGCACGCTCTCTTTGCAACTACAAAAAAAATGTCAAATCAATATATATTGCCTTGCGGGTCCCAACCTTGGGAGTTTCTGCATACCCCTGTTCGCCCCCACTCCCGCCCCCGCTTCGTGCAACTAAGCTCCTGATCGCCCACGCGTTAATGATAACTTGTGCCTTTTGGGGTATATGTCGTATGATACCCGTTGACATTTCAGTCTTGCATGGCTTCATGGGGCAGAAGAAGAGGTGCCACCGGGTGGAGCCTGAAACATTCCTTTATTACCATGAACAAGTATTCCAGTTTTTCCAAGTATGATTCTTCCTCCATCCTGTTTATCCCTACCACTTCTTCTAATTCATTTTGTACTTTTTTCATTGCTTTTGGATGGTTCAAGAGCTCTGAGGGAATCGAATCTATTGTTGGTGCTGAAGTACGTATTCATTGACGCTACAAGTATGTCCTGCAAAGAATATCACTGTAATTAGAACAACTTCTCTATGACAAATCCTCCATGGTACCTGCATTTCTCTCCATTTGTCCTCAATCCGATTTTGGTGCCAAGTTGTTATCTACGAATATGGTTTTAGCCCGACATATTAGTGACTAAAAATGGGTGAACTTTACCACCCATTCTTTGATATCAACTCCTCCCTCCATACTGATTATCTTTCCTCCTCAGCTAATTGATGAAGTTGTTCTTCATTTATTTCACTCTTTATCCCTATGTTATTAAAAATAGTACAAATAACCTGCTGATATTACTTTTGCTAATCTATCACTTGAATTCAGTTCTCTTTTATCAAAAAATGATATTGATAACCCTTAAAATGAGCTCTAGGAACTCCAAATAGCTGTTTCAACACGTAATTACATTTGCTTACTTAGCCCAACACACAAGTTTATATCTTCTGACTTTCTATTAAATGTGCAACAAACGCAATGATACGTAACAAGTTTTTTTGGTATCACGTAACTATGATGGCCTCATATTATAATTTTTGGGTTAGTATTGCAAAAGTATTACTATGACATGCTCTATTAACATAAAGGGAAGCATTAAAAAATGGGTCTTCCTAACCTCCACCCTGTAGGTGGAGGATAATATGTATATAATGACAAACTAGTTCGGATATCAATGCACGTTTCACGGATATTAATGCACTTTTCTGGAATATCTATGCACTTTCTACTCATTATCCTCCACCATTTGGGATGAGGTTAGCATTTTCCTTAAAAATATCTGGCAACACACATGGTTGTTTATTTAGACCATCTATTACTTGTTAATGTTATAAGTTGGAACAGCTAGGAGATGCTTTGCTCGGGTTGTGAGTAGGCCAAACACCTCGGTCATGTCGAAGTCCCCTAGCAGCTTACCATCCGGCAGCTCCCAATCGAAGCAATGAAACAATTGCGCCACCACAAGCCTAATCGTCAACAGCCCAGCTGCATCCCAGGGCAACCCCTTCGGCCAGCACCGAAAGGAAGAAGTTGAAAATCATGCCCCCTGAGACCTGACCCCAATTCAAAGACTTCCTGAGACCTGCTGGTTGCCTGATGACTACCATTGCGTCAACCCCTGGTGGTTATGATAAGATATTACTGACATTATATGGGGTCTCTAAGGCTAATCAAGATTTCTTTGAATAAACAGTGTCCATTTTCCTTACCAGCAACTCATATCAGCAGTCATGGCCGCAACCTTGGCAATAAGATGGCCGCTTGAATCAACAGGCCAAGCTCCTCCTTCCTCATGGATTGAAATGAACAGATTTTCAGGTTACTAAGCAAATCCAAAGTGCATAATTTTCTCATGATTCGCCAATAAGTGCTGTAAGGAGAAAAGGATATGTTCCTTTGCTCGTACATCATGTACTTGGAAGCCTCAAGATGCGGCCTGCTGGCAAAAATAAGGTCGTGGGTTTCGAGGAATTCCGCTGCAGCTTTGGGCAATGAGACGAGTATTGTGGGGACAGAACTGAAGCAAAGGCACATGATGGGGCCTTAACTTTTGGCTAGATGATGGAGGTCTTGGTGTGGGATTTTTCCCAAAAGGTGAAGCTGACCAATAATTGGGAGTGATTTTGTTGGCTGTGTTCGTTTGGGGGTTTTCCCCCAGTTTTGCACTATTCCAGTTTTGATTACATCATCACTTTTTTCACTTTTCTCTCTATCTCTCTCCACTTATTACACCTGCTTACATCATCAAATTTTAACATATAATTTTAAACTAAAATTCCGTTCTAAGATATGTTCACAACATGTTAGGGACATGTTAACTAAGTCGGGTGGGACACACTAGGAGGTGAATCGATAATTTTTACAAATCAAAATAGTTTCAAGGTTGCTATCGGTGCTTAATTCTTATTTTTTTTTTGCTTATAAGTAAATAATTATATTAAAGAGAGCATAAAGGGATGCTACCCATGTACAAAAGAAAAGCCACTAGCAAAAATGCCTATACACCATCATGAGAAAATAAGAGATCAAACCAGTCAAAAAATTGGTCAAGAGAAGGATAACAATCTCCCTTGTCCCAACCATACAAGCTATTCACCAAAAAACTTTTGATTCTGAATAAAGGCTTTTCCACTCCTTCAAAACATCTCTGATTTCTCTCTCGCCAAATCATCCACATTACGCAAAGAGGAATCATGGTCCAAACACGCTTCCTCCTCATTCCCACTCTTGTACCTCTCCAAGCAATTCGAAGTTCCATAACATTTCTAGACATAGCCCATTGAATACCAAACCAAGACAACACCGAAGTCCATAACTCTCATGCCAAAGGGCAATGAATGAGAAGGTGATCAACTGTCTCCGTATTCCTCTTGCACATACAACAACGATTAACAATGATAATCTACCTTCGAATCAAATTATCGATAGTAAGGATCTTACCTTGGGCCGCACACCAAACAAAAAAACCCACCTTCAGATGAGCCCTAGTCTTCCAAATTGCTTTCCAAGGAAAGAAAACTCTTCCGTCGCCACATAAAGCTTGAAAAAATGATTTCACCCTAAACTTCCTAGATTTGGAAAGCTTCCAACATATTTCATCCTCCCCTTCTCCGATCATTTGAATTCCATACACCCTAGAGAACAAAGCCTTCAAGGCCTCTACCTCTTGATCAAGCACTCCCCTTCGCAGACGGATATCCCAAACTATATTTCCTTCAAAACTTTGACGAAAATCAGAAATGGATGCTTCCTTATCACAAGCCAAACGATAGATACTTGGAAAATCATCTCGCAAACTCACATCTCCACACCAGATATGCTCCCAAAACTTCACCGTTCTTCCATTGCCAACCCTCAAATGAATAAACTGCACAAAAATCCCCCAAATATTCATAATACACCTCCAAAGAGCCACTCCATGCGGCAATCGCACCGAAAGGGAGGACGAACCTTCCTAACTACTACCATACTTTGCTACAATCACTCTCCTCCACCATTTCTCCCTTTCACGTGCAAATCTCCAAAGTCATTTACCCAACAAAGCTTGATTAAATAACTTTAGCCTTCTCACTCCCAAAACTCCCTTTCTAATGGGAGCACAAACCGTGTCCCAATCAACAAGATGGAATTTGAACTCTTCCCCTACACCTCCCCAAAGAAAGTCTCTTTGTATTTTTTCAAGCCTCTTAACAACCGCAACCGGGATAACAAACAAGGACATGAAATACATAGGCAAACTTGAAAGTGTACTTTTAATTAATGTTAGTCTACGTCCTTTTGAAATATAACAACGCTTCTACCCTGCCAATCTCTTCTGAAATCTAACCACCACTAAATCCCATACAGCCTTGGATTTAAAGGAAGAACCCAAGGGTAAACCCAAATACAAAGTCGGTAGCCTCACCACTTTGAATCCCAATAACTGAGCCAAACCATCAATATCATCAACCGCTCCTACTGGAATCATCTCTGACTTCCCCAGATTTACTTTGGGGCCTGACGCGGCTTCAAAACACAAAAGAACACACCACAGGTAACCTACTTGAGTTGGATCTGCATTGCAAAGCAAAAGAGTATCATCGACATATAAGATGTGAGAGACCATCAATCCCACTCCATTCTCACTTCCAACCTCAAAGCCTTGTAAAAACCCACCTTGTATGACATTTCGAATTAATCGACTAAACACCTCCATGACAAGAATAAAAAGAAGCGATGAAATCGGATCACCCTGCCGAATGCCTCTAGAAGTGTGGAAGAAACCCGCAGGAGTTCCATTAACTAAAACTGACATTCTGACAGAAGAGATGCAAAAATTCATCCATTTCCTCCACACCTCTCCAAATCCCATCCGATGCATGATATACGTCAAAACGTCCCAATTAACATGATCATATGCCTTCTCAATATCCAACTTGCAAATAATTCCAGGAATACCACTCTTCAATCCAGAATCCACACACTCATTTGCAACTAGAACTGCATCCAAAATTTGCCTTCCTTCCACAAAAGCATTTTGAGATTTTGAGACCACCTTCCTCACCACGTTTTTCAAACGAATAGCCAAAACTTTAGCCAACAACTTAAATGCTCCCCCAAGTAAACTGATAGGTCTAAAATTTCGAATGTCCTCTGCTTCTCCATTTTTTGGAATCTAAGCCACAAAAGAAGCATTTAAACTCTTTTCAAAATTCCCAAACTTCCAGAAATGATGGAACATACCCATCACTTCTTCTCTCACCCTTCCAACACTGTTGAAAAAAAGCCAAAGACATGCCATCAGGTCCTGGCGCTTTATCTCCATTCAAAGTTTTAGGAGCCACCACCACTTCCGATTCTTGAATAACTATCTATGTCTGATTCATTTTTACTATAACATTCTTTTGACCTAAAACTAATTTAGAGTTAGAATGCATATACCCTTGGTTGGTATAGACTACAAGTGTGCACATTGTTAAGAATTGTAGCATAGGGGGTAGTGGTTATGATATGATAGTTTTTTAGCAGATTTCTCCATCTATGTTTGTTTGTCCACTTTCACTATTCTAGCACCCTTGAAAAATTGTACATATCTTTCAATACGAATCTCTAAAAATATGAAATATGCATCTTATTCGATAAATCTCAACTAGTTCTATTTTACGAAATTTTTAAAATCATTGAACCAATAAAAATGAAAAGATATAGACAATTTAAAATATGACCCGAATTATGTTTGCTACCTAACAATAACAAGAAAAGAGTTTTTATTGCTGGTGTTTCAGAACCTGAAAAGATCAGACTTTGTAGCCTTATGGGCTTTCAACTTGGCTCTCTCCCTATGAGGTACCTTGGGGTTACTCTTATCTCTATGAAGCTCTCTGCATCTATATGTGCTCCTCTTATTTCTAAGTTTCCTACAAAGATTGATCACTGGTCCGCTAGATCTCTATCCTATGTAGGGAGACTTCTGCTTATCACTTTGGTCCTCTTCAGTCTACAAGTTTTTTGCCCTATGCATTTCATCCTTCCCAAAGTAGTTGAGAAGCATATTGAACTCCTTATGAGGAACTTTCTTTGGTCAGGTTCTACTAAGTATAACCACTCTCACAAGGTTGCTTGGAAGCTCTCTGTTGTCCTAAAAATGAGGGTTACGGACTGGAATTATGCTGCAATGGCTAAACATCTTTGGGCTATATGTTCTCATCAAAATTCTCTATGGGTCAGATGGAGCTATCGATATGTCATCAAGAATCAATTCCTTCGATCAATGAATATCCCATCCTCTTGCTCCTGGACTTGGAAGAAGTTACTCCAGCTCAGGCCTAAAATGAGACCTTTTATCAAGCACATCATTGGTGATGGATGTCCCACTTATTTGTGGCATGATAACTGGCTCCCAACTGGGCCTCTTCTCGATTACATTGGCTATCACTCATGCTTGAAATGCATTTAGGATTCGTAATCCTGTAGTCTCCTGGCACAATGTTGTTTGGTCACAAAAGAGATTCCGACGTATAGTTTTATACTTTTATCAGCTTAAGAACAAGGGATAAGCTTCACAGATAGGGGGGTCATTTCTAGCTCTACTTGTCCTCTGTGATAAATTTCCTGAAACTCTAGATCACCTTCTTTTTTAGTGTTCCTTGTCCAGCTAGGTGTGGGCCATTGCAAATCTCTGCTGCATTCCGCTTGGTCCTCCCCTTTGGTCTTAAAAGCTTACCTGGTTCTCCTCTCATTTCAAAGGGAAGGGTTTCCCTAACCTTTTAGGCTTGCTTTTGCTGGTGCAATTGTTTGGCCATAGGTCTCCTCCAACAATTATTGGGTAAGTCAGATTTGAAGTAAGGGTAAAAGCTTCCCAAAGCAAGAGCATTAAGCCTACCCCTTTATCCACTCAGCTCTGCCAAAATTGGCACATTTCTTTTTAGGCTTTAGTCTCTTTTTGGTTCATTTCTTGTACAGGCTCATGCCTTAGTTTTTTGTTTTACTATGGATTCTTCCTCTGTTTTCTAATACAATGGTTACCGACAGAGGGAGTACTAAATTTGCCTGTACCAATTATTTCATGCCAGTTGCAAAAACTTTTTTGGGGAGGCAACAATGAGAATCACTTTTGTGACAGCTCCACAAAATGGTTACATCAAAATGGATAGTCGCTTTATATATTAGAATAGATAGATGGTAATGTAACACAAACAAAAAAGAAATATGTAACACTTTCAAAAATGTATCCCAACTTTTTTCAAATGCTCATATAAAAGTTGAGTGGTTATTTATGCTAATATAAACTGGATTAAGATTGGAGGATAGGTTTCCAAACTTCAAGCATTGCGCTACCAAGTTTTCCTCAGCCAACCGCACTACAGAATCTCCAATTCCAGTAAAATATCCTATCAATATTTCAGTAAAATATCCTATCTATGGTTCGGAAAAAAATTCCTAGTTAAATGCTGATCAGTACGTAATTCCAATAGTCAGGTTCCTTTTCGCCTATTTACTATACAATAAACCCCTCCAATTTTTTTTTATCAAAAAAAAAAAAAACACCCTCCACTCTCTATATGTATATAAACAAGCTCATGCTCTTCTCTCTCTGACTTTCCCATAAACTAGATCTTTTCATAAAAGATGAAGCCCTTTGCAGTAGCTTTAGTCCTTGTCGTGATTATTATCTCTTTACATTGTGGTACATACTCAATTGACTATGCCAAATGTTCCCTATTTCATTCAACTTGATGTTCTTGGTTTCTTTTCTACATAGGTGAAAGTTACAAAGTGACGCTTATATGTAAGGATGAGAAGACATCTCGGCCATTGTCGACCGCCTTGGTGAACTTACTTGCGTCTACCTCTCTAAAAAAGAACTGTATTTTCAGAAGTGAATTATTGAGTACCAAGGACTTGTCACAACAAGAAGGAGAGGACCAATGTATAGACAAGTCTATAGCGAAGTCATTGCCTAGTCAATGGCCTTGGCTTGCAAGGAACGGATGTGGAAAATGGATTCGCCGAATTGAATGAAGCCAATGAATCTCATCACAAGGGGGAATGAACTCCAGGACTTTTCTTCCCGTTGTCTCGAGAGACCCTCTGCATGCCCATTTTAATTTATACCGAAATTGTAAAATTTCATGCCCATTTTAATTTATACCGAAATTGTAAAATTTCCACAATGTGCAACTCAACAACTATTAGGGGCCGCCAATTTCAATTCTGAAGTGGACCTCGAAAGTGTAGGATAAATCAGAATCTTCAATCTCCCATGGAGAGCTCTGGAACTTTGGTTCAAGTATCTTCGTTAAGCTCATTTTAAAAGAAACCAATTTATGTATGCTCTTCGTCGCCTCAAAGTTGAAGGCACGAAAAAATCCAATGTATTTGTTAGCAAACAAATCACAGGGATATCCAATACTTGAAATCAAAATTTCAGAACTAGAGTTTCAAATCATGGAAAAAAAAACATGATTGAATCCATATCTAAAACTATTAAATTAAATTAAAAGGAGGTAAGAATGAGTATTTAATGAGATCATGCTAGTTGTGCTGATTTAAAACATGATTGCATTTGTTCGTTTTGCATTAAATTTTTAAGAATTATTAATTTATCCTAATGAGAGGAATTTGAAAAGTAAAAAATATATAATTTTTTGTGAGTAAAGACCAAAAAAAAAAAAAAACCAATAATCCCCAAAATTTTGAATTAATTTCGTCTTTAGTAAAAACATTTAAGGTTTGATCATAATTTTTTATTTTTTAGATTCCTTTCATCAAGACAAGTCAATAATTCACAGAAAATCAACGCAAAAAACTAAAAATGTAATTTTTTTTATTAAGGACAAAAATAATCTGGCTCAAATTATTGCCAAAGCACTTAGGGATGTTTTGGCTAAATAATTGAGCCATATTTTTTTTTAGTTCATACTGAAGTCTTTTTTATGCATGTACTAGTTTCATGTCATTTTTTTTATTATTGGTTCGTCTCAATGTGATGAATCTAAAAAGTAAAAAAATAATGAGTAAAATCTTCTAAAATTTCATTAAAAAAAAAAGATAATCCAAAACTGATAAATTTTTAAAATTGTTTTGGCTTCATTCACAAAAATTCGTCTGGATAATAATTTTTACTTTTTAGGATACTCTCGTCGAGACATAACAATAATCCACCAAAAATTTGATGTAAAACTAACCAAAAGAAAAAAACCTGAATAAGGACAAAAAAAAAATCTGACTCAAAAACACCTCTACTCTTACAACAATGCTAGTGACACACACCTTCGCACCAACATTTGCACCCACGTTGGTATTGGTTAGGGGATGCACACACACTGATAAGCCCTCAATAGTGTAAATAATGGGGCTTAGCTCTCTCATTTTTGTCACACACATGCATATCACAGCTTTAATGATTGATTTTGCACGTAGTGGTGTTTTTGTCCTTTACAAGTTAATCGTAAGAATAAGGCATGATTTGATGCCATGTATAGTCAAAGGGGTGCCCAAGTACCACCTACTCGTCGTAGGGCACGAACGGTATAAGACAAAGATGGAATGAAAGGGATAGGGTGGCCACTTTGTGGTGAACCACCTGCACTCAAGTGAAGCTATACTTAGTCAACTGTCTCCGACTTACTATTATAAGTAATTTGAATCCAAGGCCATGTGGCGCTCCGCCACCGAGTGATCCCGGGAGTCAAGGAATGAAGAATCAATCAAGACTCGGGAAGGCCAAAAGGGCAAGAGAGAATCAAGCGAAGCAAAAAGATGAAGCAGGCCTAGGGGATACCGGAATCACTGTTTTGCCCCATACTAGTATCCAGTAGCAAGTCTATATACCGGTATCACTGTTTTGCCCATACCGGTATCCGGGCATTTTTCTACAGATTTTGTGCCTCAACATAGCTTACTTCTTGGGGCATTTTAGACTTTTTGTACATGATTTTGGGGGCTATGAAAACTGTAAAAACCCTAGCTTGTCTAGGTTTATAGATTTTCTTTAATCTAATCTCTTTTAAATATCGACCCACCAATCAAAACTTTAACCAATCAATGAAACGAAATCAAACAATCGAAGAACACCGATTTACGTGGAAAACCCTAAATGGGAAAAAAACCACGGGAAGGAATCATGCACTAGAAACATTGTGTGATTACAAATAGACTTACTTGATGACCGTGTATCCTCACCACGAATCCTAAGCCCTACTTGCCGAATCCACGTACATCACACCCTTGCATGATCGCCATGTCTTGAATCCTCAAGCCTTCCAAATGTTTTGCCTTTCGAACTCCACGAAAGGGCTTTGATAGAGAAACGTTGAATTGAATATCAATGAGAAAACCCTTTGAAGATGATCTTGATCTCACGGCATTGGACGACCTTCACAAATCTTCAAAGTTCATGAACCCTAGCACTCTATAATGGTATATCGAAGAGAGAGGCATAGAGGGTCGAAAATATGGCTGCTGTGGTGATTGGAAAAGACCTAATCGCTGAGATTTTATAGTTGCAGAATCGGGCATTTTTGCTGGCTGTTTTGCTCGAGCAAAAAATCCAGCAAAAACAAACAGAATGTTTTGCTGATAAAAGGCCTTGAAATGCTTGAGCAAAACATCCAGCAACTACCTTTTGCCTTGTGCATTTTTGCCGACTGTTTTGCTCGAGCAAAACATCCAGCAACCTCCATCAGAATGTTGTGCTATTAAAAATCCTTGAAATGCTTGAGCAAAACATGTAGCACCCAACCTTGTCTTCAAAATGAGCAATCCGTCTTGACTAAAAAAAAACTACCGCACTCGAAATAAAAATACATGTTGATACGATTCCTTTTCCACACCTAAAACAGACACTCTAAAATTAAATACCAAAGATTACATTGCCATAAAAAATACGATACACCCAAATGTATATGTTTTGGGCATGGATTTGCCAAAGCAAAGGAAGCTCGGCCTATTGGGCTTACAATCTCCCCCTTTGGCACTTCCATGACAAAACACACTGAACATTAAACACTACACCTCCTAAAAAAGTGTGAATAGGAAACCTGCAAGCTGCACCACAGACACAAACACTTCACACAAACTATGAGTATTAAACTTCTCCCCCTTTTTGTCACGGAAGGACAAAGGAAATAATAACCAAGAATATCAGGGAACAATAGTGGGCAATGAACAACCATGAAACATGGGAACCAGCAAATAACAATGCATCATAGTAGTCATACTAACGTGCTGAATGAGATGTTATAATTAAGAATGACAATATAAAAATTTAGCAGCCAACAGAAATATTATGGAATTAGGAAAGAACTAGGGCCAACACAATCCTCAAACAAACAAACAATCCTAAAAATCGAATGAACAACTTTGGTGCAACAAAACCAATTTCGAGAAAAAGATACTGATTATTCGATATAGAATTAGTGATTAACTGCCCCTTTTAAAAAATAAAAACAAGTATATAAGAGACATAATTAGAGCCACACTGTTTAAGTTATTTATAAATTTTTCTTTGAAGAACGATAGAACTAAAGAGACTCCTTGACACAAATCATCCATCCAAAATAAAATTTATTTTTAAGATCAAGTACATGTGAAGCGGGTTGATGGTTATTGGGTTCAATGAGCACACATAAAGTATAATGCACTGACACATCTTAAATTCAAATAGCAAGAATATACTTAGACAACAGATGTATCATGAGTCAAGTACCGATGACAAACGTGAGTGTGTGACACGTCAATTATAGCGAGATCAACTTAACACAAAACTTGGTTTCTCATGTAGGCACGGCGTGTCAAGATAAACTCTCTCCAAGAAGTCAAACCAAGCAATTTTTTTGGATTTGTCAATGAGCCAAACTCCCCCTCAACAAATGCTGTGAAAATTTCCACCTTCAGCTCATGCATTTTTTTATTTTGTGTATTTTTTTAAAATAAAAGAACCTCCTTAACTAAGTTCAATGCTCATAATGTGGTCGTGCAATGCCAAAGTCCCTTAAGCTTTCTAATTGACCCGTGTAACGAGCTTTAGGCCAGTGACACCCAAACCAAATGGTCTTAGGGCACTAGGTATAGAGAATACCCCAACGGACTTAATTACTCGAGTCAAAAAGGCTACGAACTCAAGCAAACCCCATATTACACTCCCGAAACTCTCCACCGTTTGACGCGAACACTCACTGCTTACTGAGGCAAGAGGCCCGGTTACTAAGTGAAAAGCCCGAAAATGCAGAGAATATGAATTCAATCTCATCACACTTTTCAACTAAACACCCACACAATAATAATTTTTTTTTTCGTTATATAAACGGCCTTGATAAAATCATAACTGCTAAGCGGTCAATCTCAAAGGAGTTGCACAAGGCACATGCCAGCTACATGAGAAATGTCGATTAGGAGTTAGGAGCAGGCTATAGCTGATGTGAATGAAGTGTAAATCATAGGACATGACCCATACTACATTTGATTCTAGAATATCATCCAAGCTATATAGAGATAAAAGAGATGTATACACATGCACAATATGAAGATCCTCATAAAATCTCATAACAATTAACCGATTCACCGTCATGTCTAAAAGGCAACAAGCACAAAAGATAGTTTTTTTTTTAATCAAGATAATTAAGACAACTATAAAGGAAAGCAACATTGGAAACATAAAAACAAATAAATAAAATCTTTTTGAGATTTTTGTTAATGAAGAATTTAACAAACTAAGCAATAAAAATATAAAGACCAACACAAACCATAACTCTAGGTAAACCATATCCAATGAAAAACAACCTAGAGTATGGGTATGAGACCAAGCCTTAAAAGGCAAAGTTAACGCCTCTGGATGATCCAGTGTCATCTAGAGGGATGGAAGAGAAATCAGCACGGGGTCTTAAATCTGTCCTCCTCACCCAAACAGGTCTAATTTTGACATTTTTATTTTTTTCCGTCAACTTAGCCGTACGGTTAGGATTCACATTCATATTATGTTCATGTCGAGTCACCCTAAGTCCTGGTCTTTGGGTTCTACCCCTATAACCATAAGCATGGTAATATTTGGAAGGAGTATTGGGATAACCATGAAGTTTAAAACAATTTGGTTGAATGTGGCCCTTCACCCCACAAAAATGGCATGTATGAATAAAATTATTATATTTATGAGAATGTGCAGGAGTAAAAGTATTATAATAATGAGAATGTGCAAAGTGTGTGCATGAAGTATGAGTGTCATGTAATTTCCTACATTGAGGTCTAATATGGCCTTGAGCTCCACAATGATGACAAATAGGAATGAATTTTTCAACATTATTCCTTTGGTTGTATCGAGGAGTTTCGGCAAAAATTTTAGACTTAGCAAAATTTTGAATGGGCTTAGCTTTTACCTCCTTGTGCTTATTCTGAAATATTGAAACATTTACCGGGATTTTTGATGCACCCTTCATATTTTTTCCATGGGATACCTTTTCTCCTTTTTCTTGACTAGAGGATGAGGCATGATCTCCGAGCCCAGATCGATCGTCGACTGGCCTTTGAACCTCAAGAATGTCATCCAAGGCTTTGGATCCTGCATTAAAACGCTTGAAAACACAATTAGCATTACTCAGTTCAATAGATAGATCATTTATTTTACCTTTGTTTGTTACATTTAGATCTTCCAATTCACAGACTTTCTCTCGGAGTCGTGTAACTTCCCTTGTCAATTGATCTCTCTCTTGAGACATAAGTTCCAAAGATTTTGATGAATTCTTGGCCGCAGACAAGGCCTTGATCAACTCTCTACTTGTTACTTCACTCTTACTCTCTAGCTTGACATATTTCTTTTTAATTTTCAAGCTTTCTTTGTATAACATATTATACGCCACTTGAAGATCATCCGAATCCACTTCTTCTTCACTTTCATTGTTCTCTTCTATTTCACTACCTTTCTCATCTGTTTGATGTTTGGTTGCAAAGGCTAAGTAATTCTTTCCACTATCCTCATCTCTATCACTGTCTGACTTTTCACTCACGGAATCATCATCCCAAGTCTTTACATTATAAACTTTCTGCTTCATTTTCTTATTCGCACAATCATGAGCTAGATGTCCATATCCATGGCATTCATAACACTTCGGCCCAGAGGGTGGTCCTTTTACTCCTTTTCGCTCCTTGCTATTAGAAAATTCAATTTTACCTTTACTCTTCTTACCATTATTTTCATTTTTATAATTCTTTTTTTTAAAAAAATGTTTGAAATTTTTCATAAACAAATCCAAAGCCTCCATATCGTAATTATCATCACCATCAGAATCATTAGGCTCATTTTGTTTACTAGAAAATGCAATAGAATTTTCAAAAGTTTTAGTGGAAATTATATCCTGACCAAGGTTAGTCAATTCAAAGTTTTGAAATTGTCCGACTATTTCCTCAATAGACATCTCAGGTAGTTTTCTCTTACTCTCTAAGATATCTACCTTAGTTTTAAAACGAGCAGGAAGAGAACGTAAAATTTTCTTAACAACACGAAATGGAGTAATAGGCTCACCTAGGGTGTAACTGGTGTTGACAATGTGGTTGAGTTTTGCATAGAACTCATCAAAGGTCTCATCCTCCTCCATTCGAATCATTTCAAACTGGGTTGAGACCCTTTGTAACTTCCCTTGCTTCGCTATAGTTGTTCCTTCATGTGTCGTAACCAAACTATCCCATGCCTCCTTTGCCAATTTACATGTTGAAATTCGATGAAACTCTTTCGTGTCAACATATGTAAACAATACATTTAGTGCACGACTATTCGCAGCTCTTTCAGATTTCTCTGCTGGGGTATAACTAGCATTAGGTTTTGGTGTTGTGACACCATCAACTGTAACTTTTGGAGGCGTATATTTAACCACACAAGCATTCCAGACATCCTCGTCAATAGCCTTAAGATAGGCTATCATTTTTGCTTTCCAATGATCAAAGTTAGTCCTTTCTAATATCGGAGGTCGATTCGAATTTAACTCCATTGCAAAAATAAGGATCCGCTTAAAACCCGACGATTTTAATATAAAGCGACCCGCTCTGATACCACTTGTAAAAACCCTAGCTTGTCTAGGTTTATAGATTTTCTTTAATCTAATCTCTTTTAAATATTGACCCACCAATCAATGAAACGAAATCAAACAATTGAAGAACACCGATTTACGTGGAAAACCCTAAATGGGAAAAAAACCACGGGAAGGAATCATGCACTAGAAACATTGTGTGATTACAAATAGACTTACTTGATGACCGTGTATCCTCACCACGAATCCTAAGCCCTACTTGCCGAATCCACGTACATCACACCCTTGCATGATCGCCATGTCTTGAATCCTCAAGCCTTCCAAATGTTTTGTCTTTCGAACTCCACGAAAGGGCTTTGATAGAGAAATGTTGAATTGAATATCAATGAGAAAACCCTTTGAAGATGATCTTGATCTCACGGCATTGGACGGCCTTCACAAATCTTCAAAGTTCATGAACCCTAGCACTCTATAATGGTATATCGAAGAGAGAGGCATAGAGGGTCGAAAATATGGCTGCTGTGGTGATTGGAAAAGACCTAATCGCTGAGATTTTATAGTTGCAGAATCGGGCATTTTTGCTGGCTGTTTTGCTCGAGCAAAAAATCCAGCAAAAACAAACAGAATGTTTTGCTGATAAAAGGCCTTGAAATGCTCGAGCAAAACATCCAGCAACTACCTTTTGCCTTGTGCATTTTTTGCCGACTGTTTTGCTCGAGCAAAACATCCAGCAACCTCCATCAGAATGTTGTGCTATTAAAAATCCTTGAAATGCTTGAGCAAAACATGTAGCACCCAACCTTGTCTTCAAAATGAGCAATCCGTCTTGACTAAAAAAAAAACTACCGCACTCGAAATAAAAATACATGTTGATACGATTCCTTTTCCACACCTAAAACAGACACTCTAAAATTAAATACCAAAGATTACATTGCCATAAAAAATACGATACACCCAAATGTATATGTTTTGTGTAAGGACTTGTAATTTTATATAATTTTTCTAAAATTAATGTTGGGGAAGTGTGAGGAAATGAAAATAGAGTAATATAGGGTCAATGTGAAGTTAGTATTGCATTTGGGTCTTTGTGAGATGCATTATGAACATGAGGGGTGTTAGTGTGATTTGTGGGAGTATATATATATATGTATGGCTGATTTTTTTGCAAGAAAAACACTCTTCTCCTTCCCCAAAACCAACACCACTTTCTCCCTCTACTCTTCTCCCAAATTTCCTCCATCTCTCTACAAGATTCACACCTCCAAACCTCATTTCTTCAAGATTTACCTTCATATTTGTCATCTACACACGATTTGGAGTCCGGGTTTCTTTGGAGTTGCTTGGTGAGGTCTCACTTTGTTTGGAGTTGCAAGAACTAGCTAGGGCTTCCACTCTCTCATCCTTGGAGCTAAACCATTGAGGTAGGGAACCCATTTCTACCTCCTCTAAGTGTATATGGTTTGAATCAATGCATAATGTTCATATCTCTCCTTGATTTTCTACATAACTTTCATACCTCCATGGAAATTGGGTTTGAGCTTGTGTAATCTTGATTCTCCATAATTTGTTGGATTGGTCTTTGATTGGGTGTTGAGACATGCTATAATGATGCTTTGTTATGCTTTGGAACCTCCATTTTTGCCTTGGATTGAAGCCCCATTCATTTTGAACAAGCTGTCAAAATTTCACTCGAAACCCGTTTGGATCGATCCAAACATAAGTTGGATCGATCCAAAACAGTCTGATGGTGTTTTGAACCATTTTGGATCGATCCAAAATTGTTCGGATCGATCCAAAACCTTCTGTTGGCTCCCGGATCATTTTGGATCGATCCAAACACCTTCGGATCGATCCAAACTCCTCTTGTTCAGGCAGATTATTGAACCAACTTCGCGGGCACGTCCCGGCTTCGTCCGAACTCCGATTGAGGTGATTCTTGAACCGTTGGAAAGCTCTATGAGTCTACTTTCAAACCCAATTGATCTCATATTCATAGCCTTTGTATTTTGAGAGATATGTGCTTTTTACTATCAGCGTGTCGTATTTTCTTGAGATTTATAACTCCATTTTCATGTTCCATTGCTCCGGGCCCTCATTGGTCCTTTCAAAGCTTCTCAAATTGACCTCTAAGCGTCGGTAACCTATCATGGTGCATTTCATGTTTTGTTTTGATTGTCTTGGTTTCTCACGCACTTGGACATGTGCTAACTTGACCATCACCGACACGTTTTGAGTTTTTGGAACAAAGATGATTGTGTGAATGTTTTGGGCACTAAGTTGAACTTATGAGTTGACAAATGGAAATGTAAATGTGAATTATGTGACACGGGGCCCGAAAGGGTATGCCCGGAGTGACAAAGGCCCGAAAGGGTATGCCCGGAGTGACACGGGGCCTTTATGGTATGCCCGGAGTGACACGGGGCCTATATGGCATGCCCGGAGAATAAACGAATGATTAAAAAGGAAAATGATGTATGTGATAAATGTGAAGGATACTTGGATTATTTTAGTAATTTTGGGAATTTGTGAAGTATTGTGCAATGAAATGCTTGTGTAAATGATTGTGTTTTGAAGGGAATAAACCCACGACACGAAATGTAACGTTTATGAGGAAACATATGGACACTTGGGTTTGGTTAGGTCTTTGGAGTATCTCCTAGACACTTCATCATCAAGTTGATCTATCGTGGTCCATTTTAGCTTACTCATTCTTATGTACCACATCATCACGTGCATCTTTCATTCTCTATACCCTTAGTGTTGGTAGAAAAATTTCCTACGAGCTAGTGAGCTCACCCTATCTTCCCCAGGTACTCGGCAAGGCACATGATTGGGATGCTTGACGTGTGGATGCATTGCATGAAGCTTACATTGCATGGAGTTATTTCATCCTCTCTATAGCTTACTGTATTTTTGGGAGATGATTTTGTAACTTCTATTTCTTTAAATCTTTCGACAACCCAATATATGTAATAACTTTATTTATTGTTGGAACTAAAGTTCTGGGGTCCAGGTACCTTTGATGAGAGACACGTAGACCCGTAAATTTGGAAACTGTAGTTTGACTTTGACTATTCTATGGAGATATGTTTGACTGTGATCCATCCTACGTGGATATTCTTTATAGTATGATTGTTAAAGTTGAGGGCGTGACAACTTGGTATCAGAGCATTTTGTTCGAAAACCTAGGAACCGTGGGAAGACTTTAAGTCTCGGGATTTAAAACCACTGCATAAAATTTTTGCTAAATCATGTTTTCTCATATATTGTGTGTGCTTGTGTGACATTCATGAGCATGGAGCATCATGTAGCATTTTGATAGTGTAAAATTGGCATCTTGTGGAGTTGTACACCCTTTTGGGAAAGCGTAGAGGGTTGGACCTCGTATGATATTGTGTCAGGATTAATGATAAATCTTTCTTTCTTATGTTCTTATTAGAGAAATGGCACCAAAGAGAGGAGCTTCACGTGCTAGGGGTCCAACCGGGGGACGAACCACTAGGCGTGGTAGGGGCGGTAGGGTGCAAGATGAGGCTAGTGTTCATGATGAAAGGGCGGGGAATGAGGTGAGCCAACCGGGGGAAACTGATAATCGGGATGAGCGGTAAACAAAGGCTAGACACGATAGGCTTGAGCAAGAAGTCAATCAAACCGGCCAATTAGCGGCCGAAATTGTGGCGGCCCTTGCGGCCCAAAACCTATTGAAAACACCATCTATGGGTTCGGATGCTAGGGAATGCATGAAGAATTTTCGTCGAATGGATGCACCGACGTTCGATGGGGATATTAGTGACCCACTTAGGCCGAACCATTGGCTTGCCGATATCCGTAAACTTTTTACCGCACTCGGGATCAACGATGACACAACTCGGGTAAATCTCGTAGCTTGTCAATTTACTAAGGCCGCGAATGAGTGGTGGGATTCGGTTTTGGCGCTTAGGAAGGATACACGGAGGTTGGATAGGTTGGCACGGGGCGTAGAGGAACCGGATGTTGAGAACATGACGTGGGCCGAGTTTGAGGCAATCTTTGAGGCGCAATATTTTCCAGAGTCGCTTAAGGACCAATTTAGGGACCAATTTGAGAACTTGAAGAAAGGGGACACGCCTATTTCGGAGTACTCCATGAGATTTCAACAACTATCTCGTTTTGCGCCGGAATTGGTTAACACCGAGGAAGGGAAGTGTAAGAGATTCTTGAAAGGGTTGGAGGATCCACTTAGGAGCCTAGTGATTGCATCACGTTGCAAGACCTTTGCGGAGATGGTAGAGACGGCTAGGACGCTTGAGGTTTCGAGCGGGGCGTCGAGTGGGACAAAGAAAGAAGTAACTAGGCTGACTCAAACCACCACTAGTGCACCGTCGGGTTATTATGGGGGGCAAGGGCATAAGAGGTCTCAAGATCAATACCAAGCTTCGCATAGCCAATCGGGTTTTCGGGTACCATCTTCTTCGGGCTCTCGGGGTGGTTCGGCTCAACCACCGTTGGTGTGCCACCAATGTAACCGCGTTGGTCACGTTCGTGCCTATTGTCCTTTTCTTCCGGGTCCTCATTCTCAGGGCACTCAATTTCCGGGTACTTGTTTTACTTGTGGGAAGACGGGTCATATTGCGAGAAATTGTACACGGAAAGGTGGAGCACGTAGTGCGTCTGGGTCTATTCAGCAGTCGAGGGGTGGTCACAGTTTCAGTAGAGGTTCACACGGACAGTCTCAGTATAGGCAGGGTTCTACTGGACAGGGTCAGTGGTTTATTGAGCGGGGTGCGAGTTCTTCGACACCGAGTCAGGGTTCCGTTCAGAGGGGTGGACACACGCAGAGTCAGACAGTTCCGGGGAGAGCCTATCATATCACTGCTTCCACACCTTTGCCACCACCGCCACCACCTACAACTTCTCAGGTTCCAGAAACTTCGGTCGTGAGGGGTACGTTTCTCCTCTTCAACTCATTCGCTAAGGTTTTATTTGATTCGGGCGCATCACATTCGTTCATTGCTTCTTCATTCGTATGTGCCTTGGAGTTAGAAATCGATAGTTTGCATCCTCCATTGTTTGTTGACACACCTTTGGGCGGTAGGGCACCACTTGATCGCATTTGTCGGGGTTGTGAGTTAGTCATTTTAGATCGCCGATTCGTGTTTGACTTCATTGTGCTAGACATGTCCGGGTTCGATATTATCTTGGGTATGGATTGGTTGTCCACGTATCATGCCACTATTGATTGTTATAAGCGTCGGGTCCGCATTTGTACAACGGAGGGAGGGTGTTTCGAATTCTTTGGGGAGCGTCGGGAACCAATTGAGCCGTACTTGTGTGATCCGCGGGAAAGGGAATCCATTTCATGTTTATTGGCTAGTTTAACCCTAGATGAGGACTTATCTATGCGCGGGGAATTGCCAAGGGTAGTTTGTGATTTCCCGGATGTGTTTCCGGAGGAGTTGCCAGGCTTGCCACCCGATAGGGAGATCGAGTTCGCGATTGACTTGTTACCGGGCACCGCACCAATTTCTATGCCTCCATATCGCTTTGCACCGGCCGAGTTGAGAGAACTCAAGACACAACTTCAAGAATTGCAAGATTTAGGCTTTATTCGACCGAGTACATCACCGTGGGGAGCACCGGCTCTATTTGCGCAAAAGAAGGATGGGTCGCTTCGCCTATGTATTGATTACCGTAAGTTGAACCGAGTCACGATTAAGAACAAGTACCCAATGCCTAGGATTGACGACTTGTTTGACCAACTTCGGGGTGCCACGTGCTTTTCTAAGATTGATTTGAGGTCCGGGTATCACCAATTGAGGGTTCGCCATGAGGACATTCCTAAAACTGCCTTTCGCACTCGTTATGGCCATTATGAGTTCGTGGTCATGCCTTTTGGCTTAACCAATGCACCTGCTACTTTCATGGACTTGATGAATCGAATCTTCCGGGCTTATCTTGATCGCTTCGTGGTCGTTTTTGTTGATGATATTCTTGTGTATTCTCCTTCCGAGGAAGATCACCAATCTCACCTCACTATCGTTCTTGAAATCTTGAGAGAGCACCAATTGTACGCTAAACTTAGTAAATGCGAGTTTTGGTTGTCCGAGGTGAAGTTCTTGGGTCATGTGGTATCGAAAGACGGGGTGTCCGTAGATCCGGGAAAGATTGAGTCGGTATTGAATTGGGAGCGTCCGAAGAGTGTCTTCGAGATTCGGAGTTTCTTGGGTTTGGCAGGGTATTACCGTCGTTTTGTACTAGATTTCTCTCGTTTAGCGACTCCGATGACTAGATTAACTCGCAAAGGGACGAAATTCGTGTGGGATGACAAGTGTGAGGCTGCGTTTAATGAATTGAAGAAGCGTTTGACCACCGCGCCGATTCTAATTGTGCCCGAGCGTGGAGTCGGCTACTCCGTTTATTGTGATGCCTCGCGGGAGGGACTTGGTTGCGTTTTGATGCAAAATGGGAAAGTGGTCGCGTATGGTTTACGGCAATTGAAAGATCACGAGCGCAATTACCCGACTCACGACTTAGAACTTGCGGCGGTTATATTTGCTTTGAAAAGTTGGAGGTATTACCTCTATGGTGAAAAGTTTGAAGTGTTTTCGGATCATAAAAGCTTGAAGTACTTATTTTCACAAAAAGAGCTTAATTTGCGTCAACGCCGTTGGATGGAGCACATGGAAGATTACGAATTCGAGTTGCAATATCACCCGGGAAAAGCGAATCTGGTAGCGGATGCGCTAAGTCGAAAACCGGCAAAATTGGCGAGTTTAGCGATTGACGAGTGGAAAATGATGAAGGACTTGGGGTTTTGCGCGTTGCATTGTGAGGAGGTCCGTGAGGGGGTAACCTTATGTAACTTGACGGTCCAATCGACTTTATCTACTCGGGTTATTGAAGTTCAACAAGCGGATGAGGAAGCGGGTAACTTCCGGATCAAATTTCTTAGCGGGGAAGCACCAAGTGGATGGATGATTCACGCCGACCAAAGTTTACGTTTCAAAGGCAAGCTATTCGTACCGGTTACGTGTCGGGATGAAGTTTTGCGAGAGTTTCACCATTCGCCGTTAGCCGTACACCCGGGTGGGACGAAAATGTATCATGATTTACATAGACAATTTTGGTGGCCAGGGATGAAACGGGACGTGGCTACTTTCGTATCGCGGTGTCTTACGTGTCAACAAGTAAAAGCGGAGCATCAACGACCGGCGGGAGAACTACAACCGTTACCTGTAGCCGAGTGGAAGTGGGAAAACGTGACCATGGATTTCGTGACGGGTTTACCGAGATCACCGAGGGGGCATGACGCCATATGGGTTATAGTTGATCGATTCACCAAGAGCGCTCACTTTTTGCCTATTCGAGTCACCGATTCGGTTGAGACGCTTAGCCGCTTGTATATCCGGGAGATTATTCGACTTCACGGGATTCCGGTGTCGATTGTGTCCGATAGAGATCCGCGTTTCACGGCTCGTTTTTGGCAAAGTTTGCAAGCCGCGCTTGGAACAAATTTGTTGTTTAGCACTGCGTATCATCCACAAACTGACGGGCAATCCGAGAGGACGATTCAAATTTTGGAAGATATGCTACGAGCTTGCGTGTTAGACTTTCGGGGTAATTGGGAGGATCACTTACCGTTAGTCGAGTTTGCCTACAACAATAGTTACCAATCGAGCATTGAGATGGCGCCTTATGAGGCTTTGTATGGTAGGCCGTGTAGATCACCGGTGTGTTGGACCGAGTTGGGGGAAGCAACGTTAGTGGGGCCCGAGTTGGTGAACGAAACCGCCGAGAACATGAGATTGATTCGCCAAAGACTTAAGGCCGCGCAAGAAGCTACAACCGAGAAGGTCAAGGTAATTCGCCAACGCCTATTAACCGCTCAAAGTCGTCAAAAGAGTTATGCCGATCGCCGGAGACGTCCGTTATCTTTTGAAGTGGGAGATCATGTGTTTCCCAAAATATCACCGCGTCGGGGCCTGATACGTTTTGGGCGAGGGGGTAAACTATCACCACGATATATTGGGCCATTTGATATCATTGAGAAGATTGGAGAGGTCGCGTATCGCTTGGCGTTACCACCGCGATTATCGGGGATTCACGATGTCTTTCACGTTTCAATGTTAAAGAAATACGAGCCGGATCCGTCACACGTGTTAGAATGGTCCGAATTAGAGCTTGAGGCCGACGCGTCTTATGGGGAAAAACCGATACGGATTATGGATACGCGAGAGAAAACTCTAAGGGGTAAAACTATTCTATTAATGCGGGTGTTATGGAATAATTTTGGGAGCGAAGAGTCAACATGGGAAAGAGAGGACGAGATGAAAGAAAAGTATCCGGAGTTGTTCACGACTTGATCAATGTGAGTACGTGATCTAGATATTGCATTTTATTTATCATGGTATCGAGTACACATAGCATATCATGCATGGATGGATATGTGGTCATTTGTATAGCTTTTGTGCAAATTTTGAGGACAAAATTTTTCTAAGGAGGGTAGAATGTAAGGACTTGTAATTTTATATAATTTTTCTAAAATTAATGTTGGGGAAGTGTGAGGAATGAAAATAGAGTAATATAGGGTCAATGTGAAGTTAGTATTGCATTTGGGTCTTTGTGAGATGCATTATGAACATGAGGGGTGTTAGTGTGATTTGTGGGAGTATATATATATATATGTATGGCTGATTTTTTTGCAAGAAAAACACTCTTCTCCTTCCCCAAAACCAACGCCACTTTCTCCCTCTACTCTTCTCCCAAATTTCCTCCATCTCTCTACAAGATTCACACCTCCAAACCTCATTTCTTCAAGATTTACCTTCATATTTGTCATCTACACACGATTTGGAGTCCGGGTTTCTTTGGAGTTGCTTGGTGAGGTCTCACTTTGTTTGGAGTTGCAAGAACTAGCTAGGGCTTCCACTCTCTCATCCTTGGAGCTAAACCATTGAGGTAGGGAACCCATTTCTACCTCCTCTAAGTGTATATGGTTTGAATCAATGCATAATGTTCATATCTCTCCTTGATTTTCTACATAACTTTCATACCTCCATGGAAATTGGGTTTGAGCTTGTGTAATCTTGATTCTCCATAATTTGTTGAATTGGTCTTTGATTGGGTGTTGAGACATGCTATAATGATGCTTTGTTGTGCTTTGGAACCTCCATTTTTGCCTTGGATTGAAGCCCCATTCATTTTGAACAAGCTGTCAAAATTTCACTCGAAACCCGTTTGGATCGATCCAAACATAAGTTGGATCGATCCAAAACAGTCTGATGGTGTTTTGAACCATTTTGGATCGATCCAAAATTGTTCGGATCGATCCAAAACCTTCTGTTGGCTCCCGGATCATTTTGGATCGATCCAAACACCTTCGGATCGATCCAAACTCCTCTTGTTCAGGCAGATTATTGAACCAACTTCGCGGGCACGTCCCGGCTTCGTCCGAACTCCGATTGAGGTGATTCTTGAACCGTTGGAAAGCTCTATGAGTCTACTTTCAAACCCAATTGATCTCATATTCATAGCCTTTGTATTTTGAGAGATATGTGCTTTTTACTATCAGCGTGTCGTATTTTCTTGAGATTTATAACTCCATTTTCATGTTCCATTGCTCCGGGCCCTCATTGGTCCTTTCAAAGCTTCTCAAATTGACCTCTAAGCGTCGGTAACCTATCATGGTGCATTTCATGTTTTGTTTTGATTGTCTTGGTTTCTCACACACTTGGACATGTGCTAACTTGACCATCACCGACACGTTTTGAGTTTTTGGAACAAAGATGATTGTGTGAATGTTTTGGGCACTAAGTTGAACTTATGAGTTGACAAATGGAAATGTAAATGTGAATTATGTGACACGGGGCCCGAAAGGGTATGCCCGGAGTGACACGGGGCCCGAAAGGGTATGCCCGGAGTGACACGGGGCCTTTATGGTATGCCCGGAGTGACACGGGGCCTATATGGCATGCCCGGAGAATAAACTAATGATTAAAAAGGAAAATGATGTATGTGATAAATGTGAAGGATACTTGGATTATTTTAGTAATTTTGGGAATTTGTGAAGTATTGTGCAATGAAATGCTTGTGTAAATGATTGTGTTTTGAAGGGAATAAACCCACGACACGAAATGTAACGTTTATGAGGAAACATATGGACACTTGGGTTTGGTTAGGTCTTTGGAGTATCTCCTAGACACTTCATCATCAAGTTGATCTATCGTGGTCCATTTTAGCTTACTCATTCTTATGTACCACATCATCACGTGCATCTTTCATTCTCTATACCCTTAGTGTTGGTAGAAAAAGTTTCCTACGAGCTAGTGAGCTCACCCTATCTTCCCCAGGTACTCGGCAAGGCACATGATTGGGATGCTTGACGTGTGGATGCATTGCATGAAGCTTACATTGCATGGAGTTATTTCATCCTCTCCATAGCTTACTGTATTTTTGGGAGATGATTTTGTAACTTCTATTTCTTTAAATCTTTCGACAACCCAATATATGTAATAACTTTATTTATTGTTGGAACTAAAGTTCTGGGGTCCAGGTACCTTTGATGAGAGACACGTAGACCCGTAAATTTGGAACTGTACTTTGACTTTGACTATTCTATGGAGATATGTTTGACTGTGATCCATCCTACGTGGATATTCTTTATAGTATGATTGTTAAAGTTGAGGGCGTGACATTTTGGGCATGGATTTGCCAAAGCAAAGGAAGCTCGGCCTATTGGGCTTACAAAAGCCATCCAAACCCCAGATTTTAGGCTATCTCTTATTTTTTTCTTTCTCTCTACCTCCCTCCCCTTCTCTATTCATTTCTTACACTTCTCTATTCATTTTGGGCTTGTAATCCTTGGTTTCAAGGATTTGGTCTTCGTTAATGTTGTAAGTACTCTCATTTACTTCAAGGACCTTGTGTTTTATCAATTTTATTTTCGTTTTTAGCACGCCTCTATCTTTCTCCTTGACGATTTCCATGATTCCTTGTAGTATGTGTGAATAGTAGATTAGGCTTAGTCATGGGGTGACCCCCATGACTTAGGTGGATCTCACTTTCCCTTTCATGTACACGTAAAAGTTTGGTTTGATTTTGGGTTAGATTCAATTGTTATGTATCAAAACTAGGGTTTGTTAACCGTCTTGATTTTGTGTAGAAAAAGGATTCTCCATTTGCCACATATTATGCTTGGAGCTATTTCACTCCAAGTATTTGTAAATAAGCTCCACAAAATTCATCCCACTGTTAAATCTATTTCCTAGAATTTTGTGGGTTGGTAAATGGATAGAGTGCTCAAACTTTGATCTGATTTTAGTTTTGTTAACTTCTTTAATTGGGTGTAGACAAATTTTTTGGCACACACAATGCTTGAAACTGTGACATTCTAGGTGTTCGATAAAATGTCCAAATGAGGTTCTTTCCATTTCCAAAACCCCGTATTTTGTGAGAACTCGATTTTCATTGTTAAATCTTTCGCTTGAAAACATCTGGCAGTGTCACTCAACGACTTATCATTGAGAAAAGTGAATTTAACTCGGTTATGGGTGTTATAAATCCCTAGACCTAGCATTCTTTTAGTTATCGTTAAAACTTTATTTTCTGGTTATTTAGAGGTAAAGAAAATTCCACAATCATAGCCAAAAGGTTGGTCATTCTAAAAGCTGAAACCCATACCGTAAATCAAACCTCCCAATAGCTTCGAGTGCCTTCCTTGTGGAAATCGACCCCGGAATTCCAGGTATCATGCTGACAACGACCTAGCACTACGCTTTGGGTGTCCTACTCTACAATATAATGCTAGGTCGCAAGCACACACGAATATTTGCGTTTGTGCAAAGTGTTAGTGCACTTTTGAGCATCTCTAGCATTTTTTTTAATATTCTTGTTACCACAAATGTATTTTCTTATGAGAAAATATAGAGACACTAACATTTGTATTAATAATTGTACAAACTCTCTCAAACATATTTGGTGTGAGAATTTGTGCAAATGTTGATGCAAGTGTTAGGGCCTAAAACAAATCCTTTTTTTTTTTATGACCGGAAACCTCCATTGGATGGTGCAAGTTCGTGCAAATGAAAAGGTCAAAATCAGGGACGGAGCCAGGAATTCCACTACGTAGGGGCGAATTTTTTTTCCAAAATACTATGCATGGGTGAATCTATATAATTCATAGGAAAATATTTTTTTTTCTATGTAATACGAGAGGTTTTTTTTTTCTTGCAGGGGCAACCGCCCCTACTAGCCCCCCTTTAGCTCCATCACTGGTCAAAATGAAATGTTAATTTTGTCGTTAAGAGCATCCATTGCATTTACGTCTCACATGCATGAAGAGGATTATGTGTCTAAAGTGAAACGGTATAAATAAGTTACTCCCTCCGATCCTTTTCAAATGATACCTTTGGAAAACGTGTATTTTTTTGTAGCTATTAAAAAATGCACTTTCGTAGCATGTTTTTAAAATTTTTTGCACCAAATTAAAGTACTCAATGAACACTTTAATTTGGTATAAAAATAAAAAATATATATAAACAAATATGGTTTTTAGGAGTTTGATATTGAACATATTCCGATAGGGGTTACTTAAAAAGGGACGGAGGGAGTATTATTAAGGGGGTTGTGATAATGCCAAAACCGCTTTTGATAATGCCAAAAATCAACTCGATCGAATATTTTTAAGTGACTCATCGGAACACAAATAACTTGAAAAAGTGGTTGTGATCCAGTATTTGTGTCCATTTGTGTTCCATTTCTTTTCAAGTTATTTGCGTTCCGGTGAAGTACTTAAAGATATCCAATCGAGTTGATTTTTGGTACATGTGTAGTACTCGATGAACTATACACAATGAATTTCTCTGATCATCGGAACGAGGCCAGTGCTGCCGCGCAATGGCTGCACAGCAGGGCAATGTCCATAATAATTGAAGAGATGAATAATGAGTAGGGAGAAATGTGAATCATAATTGGAGAGGGTATAATGAGTGGGTATAATGTGAAAAACACCTTTTCGCTAATTTTCACGGCGACCCTATCCGTCACTTTTGATCGGTCTCTCAGTAGATAGCTGAGCGACAAAGATGCGAACTCTGTACTCATACCTTTCTCTCTCACATTTCCGTCCGAAAATTCTCCACTCTAAACCCAACTACACATCCTTCCTCTATTTCTTCTCTTCTGTATCGTCTCGCACCTCAAACCCCTCCATCTCCAATTTCCTTATCGAAACCTTAGCATTCTCTGAACCACAAGCCATTTCCATCTCCAACCGCTTCACACCCACCAGAACCCTGGAAAGGCCACACTCCGTGGTTCAATTTCTAAGACAACTTGGCTTCTCCGACCCACACATTCGATCCTCCATTCGGCATACTCCTAAGATCCTCTTCGCTGACGTAGACAAGACGTTGAAGCCCAAGCTGCAGTTTTTTCAGAACCTGGGTCTCGCTGGTCCTGATTTGAGTAAGTTCATTTCAACTCATTCTCATGTTTTGCACGATAGTTTGGAGAAAACATTGACCCCCTGCGTTGACATAATCAAGAAAACCCTCGTCAATGATAAGAAAAATCAGTATTTGATTCGGGTTCTGCAGAGGTCCTATGGGGTCGTCACTAAACCCTTATCGAGATTAAAATCCAGCATTGCCTTCTTGGAGAGTTGTGGCATTGTTGGGTCCCAGCTCTCGATGCTTTTGAAGAATGAACCTCGTGTTTTCTTCATGCCAGAGACTGCTCTTAGGGGCCTCATTTCGAGAGCTATAGATGTGGGGTTTTCTGTAGATTCGAGGATGTTGGTTCATGCTGTGCACACGGTCAGTTGCATGACTGATGAGACTATAAGTAAGAAGTTTGAATTGTTTAGGAGTTTTGGGTTTTCGGTGGATGAATGCATGCAAATGTTTAGGAGGGCTCCAAGGTTATTTGCGGCTTCGGAAGGGAAGTTGAAGTTTGGGATGGAGTTCTTCTTATATGATGTCAAGTTGGAAAGGTCTGTATTAGTTAGTAGGCCTACGTGTTTGACGTACAGCATGGGGGAGAGAGTAATCCCTCGGTACAGGGTTTTACAAGTTATAAAATGCAAGAGGCTATTAAAGAAGGTGCCAAGTTTACATAATGTATTGCACTTAACGGAAGAGAAGTTTATAGAGAAATTTGTATCGAGGTTTACAGATGATGCAGAGGAACTTTTGGTGGCTTACAGGGGTGATCCTGAATGGAATAGGAAATCTTAACCCTTAGTCGATTGTTGTGTTTAGCAGTCATGACCAATTACGCTACGGATGTGGTACTTTTGGAACCTCCCTATGGGAAAGCCTTGAGCACCTCTGGAACCATGACTGATATATCAGAACTCGAGTTTTCGTCTCACATTTCCCTCAAGTCCAATATGCAAAATAATTGCTGGTATTTTGGTGATAAAAGTTGGCTAGTTCTAGCTTTTTGATATGCACCGTCATTACAATTTTTCCGAACATGATAGCATGGTTTGATAACCGTAAGCAATTAGGGTGCGTTATGTTGAACCTTACAGGAATGAGACAGGTGAAGGGTGACTTATTGGATACATAATTTGCTGAAGTAGTGGTCTCAATTTCCAGAAGACTGATAATCATCAGCAAGTGGTGCCTTAGTTGTTTGAGTAAAAAGATTAGAATGGATATGAAAGGTACTTGCCAGTTACCTTTTTGTGTCATGTTAATATTTTTTTTGGCAACATTATTTTTATTTGTTTTTGGTCGGTTGATTACATTATCCAGATTGTTATTCACATTTGACTATAAAATAAGCCATCGGATTTCATCGGTGGTTGCCTAGTTGGAGTCTTCCCTTTTTAGTTTGACTATGAAATGAAGCATTTAAAAATAAAGTGTTTATTTCCAATTTTGCTGTTGTACTTCATATTTGAGTCATTATTCGCAACTTGTGCTCATATTGTGCATACAATTGGTAGTTAAGGTACTTTTCAGAAGGTTTATTATAATTAAAATCACACCAAGACTGAGCAGCTGGCTTTTGGAGCTGTATGCACAAAGTTGATTGCCAGTTGATCAATTGACGTTTCCTCTCTTCTTTTCCTCCTGTCCCCTATCCTTCTTTTTCTCCTTGCTTTTTTTCCATATAAACTTTTTGTGTTTTGTTTAAAATTTTCTATTATGAGGCAGTTGTATGGGTATTCGGTTGTGGATTTGCACTTCTCTTGTTATTATTATGCATGTTCTGTTTGTCCTTTTGAAAAACACCTAAGTCACGTTAGATGATATCCCGGCTCATATTTTTAGCGTCCCATACAAATGAGGAATGTTAGTATCCATTTGCTTATATTTTTGTGGGTAATAAGCTTTGACTATTTGCTTATGTAATTTTTTCTTCAGTGGATGTGCCTCACTCCAGTAAGACCCTCATCTTGCATTGCGCCTAGCAATGAACTTTTGGGGCCTCAGTATGCTTGTCACCGTTCAACTACGTACGATTCTAGATCGTTCCTGAGTGGGAGTATCCTTGATTTATACATGGCATTTAATTCCCCTGACTTACTCCTATAGCTCACGCATTCGCAAACATCAAAACATACAAAAAGAGGCGTAGTACTGCGAGTTAGATTCCAACTACTAGCACTCTAAAATATGTTGCATGTTATTTGAGATATTTGTGAGCTAGTAAATAATTGCAGGGGTAGGTGCCTAGAGCAAAGTATTGTCAGGAATTGCCTTGAATGATGGTAACCTCCGTCCAGACGGAAATCACGTCCGTCAAGGTTTAAACGCATAACTTTACGTGGCCAAACGTGTCTTAAGTTCTTCCGGACGCTAGGACGACACGTTGATAAATCTGTTTGACCTATTTTTGGGCTCTCCTGTAGAAAGAGACATTGGGGAGTGGTAGGGTTTGTGCCTTGGGGTTAGTGGAGATTTGTTTTCGTGTGGATTCCACTGGACGTTTAGGCTTATACTTTAGCGGAACTGTGTAAATTTTTGTGTCCTTATTTGATTGCTTGTTAGTTTGTTTATTCTCTACTTCTTAATTCTCATAACAAACTGGTATTAGAGATTAGGGTTTCATCTTAGGTATTCGTTTTTGTCTGATTGTCAGTGTGGACTATGTAAATTGACATCCCAAGCTCAGAGCTGACAATGGGTTTCAAAGAACACAAGATTATGTAGATGAATAATATAGAAGACGTGAGGGAGAGATTGCAGAGGTATGTGAAAGCCATTAGTTGACTCTAGCTACTAAGTGGCTATCCATTGTTCTTTGTAGTCGGAAGGCTGTGCGATGTGTCTTATTTCAAGTGTATTGCTGTTATGCTCTGTTTGTTTCAGGTGGAAAACGTTTTCTGAAAAAACATTTTCTCTGGAAAACATTTTTGAGGTTTGGTACGACTGAAAAATAAAGTCAACGGAAAACATTTTGCTGATGCCAGTGGAAAATGAAGCATTTGAGATGGAAATTGATTTCCTGATTTTTAGTCTGGTAAACATTTTTCGCCAAGCATCGATCTCACCCCGACATTCCAGCCTCCAAGTACTCTCCTTTGTCGGATGCTTGAATAATCAAATTTGAAGGGATTCCATTCCCTGTCTTCTTCCTTACTCCTTTTAACTAGTACCTCGTCATCCCTTCCAAAAGCCAACGACTCCAGCTTTGTCTTTTGTAGCATAACAGTCGGAAACAAGGCATATAACCACATGCTAGCTAGTGAATGGAACTGTGTTTTTCTTTAGTGCAAGGTGGAGTTTTGTTGTGTGTTGAGAATCAAGGCTTAGGCCTCATTTTATAGGCGTAGCAGAAGCTTCTTGCACTAATTTCCTAGCCAAAATCGGATTGGAGACCATTGAATTCAGCATAGCAACTCATAATACAGCTGCAACAAATCTAGGATCAACCTTGCGTCCGCAACGTCAACTCTTGGTCAACCTTGCATTCGCAAGGTCAAATATTGCAAGCTTGATTTTTTTTTTTTTTCTTTTTCTATGTCCGTTGTCGGTTAAACTTTTACTCTTGTGGCCGTAGGGTGTATTTTGGGCTGTGAAACCAAGCTTTTTTAGTGGGTTTTGGGTTTGGAATGGTTTTTTTTATTGGTTGGCTTGATAAAGGGATTTGGAATGGGCTAAAGGTCGGTTTATTGGGCTTTTTCTTGGTTTGGTGGATCTTGGAAATGGTAAATTCAAATTAATCAAAGCATTAATAAAATAAATTTCACGACGTCATCAATAATTTTTATCATTGGGGACACCTCCGGAATTTTGCTTAGAATTCACGGATAATCAAAATTGGGGTGTCTACATACTTATGGTGGTTATATTCAGTGTATCCTTAACATATCCGTATTTTTTTTCAAGGAAAAGCAGCACTTCTGTGTGTGTATGTGTTTTATTTTTCGTGTCATGTTCCCTTCTTCGTACTTTATAAATTGAGGTTATGAAGGTTCAATGCAGGGTTTCATTCATATCATTTTGAAGAGTGCATAGAGGTTTACTCTTTTTTTTTTTTGTCGAAATTTCCTTTTCATTGCAGGAAAAAATTGTGCAGCTCCATGTCGGAGTTGATGACACGGTTCATGACTTTGTTCGATCGAGGAATGGACTTGCCATTGTTTTTTTTTTTTTTTGGGATAACAATGTGAGTTACCAGTTTCTTTGTTGAGAAACATTAACGTACATAAACAAAAAGAAGGAACCAATAAAAGAACGGAATTATATCGTACATTATTCTAAGTCACTTTGAATAACCTTAGGCATTTTCACGTACAGTTTTCCCAGAAGCAATCGTTCATTGAATGAGAGAGGTATGGAACTCCGGACATGGGGGGTGTGCTGTGCAAGCACCTGCTGTGCAGTGTGCTGCACAGCAAAACTGCAACGTTTTGGACTTATTTTGGTTCCTCCCAACTTCTCTTCAAGGCTCTGTTTGGAACCATATTTTCCCATTTTTTCCAGGACCCAAAAATGATGATGACTCCTTTATTTCTCGCGCCAAAAACTTCAATTGGATTTTTTTTTTTAAAGGAGATGGCATTTGAGCTATCAATCCACATTTCCATGGAGGCTGAGTCACTGTTCCATGATGACGAGTTTTTTTTTTTTTTTGAAGCTTTGGTCAATTGCAATTCAAGTAAGTGCGGGTGAAGTTTGGAATACGTTTGGGTACCCACCACTGCATTTGGTACTTGTTTTGGATGTTTGGATTCAAAGTTATTTTGGTTACCCACCGGGCGGACATGGGGGGTGTGCTGTGCAAGCACCTACTGTGCAGTGTGCTGCACAGCAAAACTACAGCGTTTTGCAATTTTTGTGGTTCCTCCCAACTTCTCTTCAAAAGCTTTGTTTGGGACCCTATTTCCCATTTGTTTCCTGGCGCCAAAAACTTCTCTGTTTGCACTTTTTTTGCTATGGTTTTATTCATCAATCAAAATGTAGTACTACCATAAAAGCTCTACCGATATTGATTTGTGTTGGCATAGCTCCTAATGTCATTAATGATACTGCCCATAACCTGTTAAGTGTAATATCAAACTGAAGATGTATAAAAATCAATCATAAATACACAACACAAACATATATCTAAACGATTCCTCCACATAAGAACTCAACAGTCCAGATTAAGCTCAGATAATTCTCTACAGAGCAAGAAGTTTACTATTAGAGAAAAAACTGGGCAACCAAAATAACTTTGAATCCAAACATCCAAAACAAGTACCAAATGCAGTGGTGGGTACCCAAACGTATTCCAAACTTCACCCGCACTTACTTGAATTGCAATTGACCAAAGCTTCAAAAAAAGAAAAAAAAACTCGTCATCATGAAACAGTGACTCAGCCTCCATGGAAATGTGGATTGATAGCTCAAATGCCATCGCCTTTAAAAAAAAAAAATCCAATTGAAGTTTTTGGCGCGAGAAATAAAGGAGTCATCATCATTTTTGGGTCCTGGAAAAAATGGGAAAATATGGTTCCAAACAGAGCCTTGAAGAGAAGTTGGGAGGAACCAAAATAAGTCCAAAACGTTGCAGTTTTGCTGTGCAGCACACTGCACAGTAGGTGCTTGCACAGCACCCCCCATATCCCGGGCGTCTTGCATCGAAGTGAAGAGGGAATAATTGAACAAAAGGCGGCTTATATTAACCAATTTCATAAATTGAACAATTATAAAGTCCCTAACATAGCCCCCTTGATATCCATATCCAACAATTGTAACATTTAGAAAGAGGACTAAAAAATTAGCAAGATATCATTCAGGGAGAGATTTTCCATCGTAGGTAAACCATTAATAGCAATGTTAATCTCACTTCTAAGCAAAAAAACGTCAACAGCAAATGAAGGTTATATATCCTAAAAAGGGTCAAGAGGTTCGGTAATCACTTTCTGGGTCTGGCGAATTCGTAACTACACAGATATAATAGTATAGATTCCAAGTAGCGGTTTTCGGGAGAGCATATGGAAAGCCACTTGTTAGATCAATGTAGCTCAACCACATTATTTGATCTATAGATTCCAAGTAGCGGTTTTCGGGTTGTGATGCCTTTTACCTTGGATCCCATTGATCTTTGTAATTCGTTTTCGAAGATTAATGGATTTCTTTTTTGCCGTTCAAAAAAAAAAGTAGCGGTTTTCGGGAGAGCATATGGAAAGCCACTTGTTAGATCAATGTAGCTCAACCACATTATTTGATCTTAACAACGAATAAGATGATCATAAGGTTGAAGAGAATCGCCTATGTAATCTTAGAATTCAAAAAATTCCTCATACACTTACGAGACCTAGCCCGGGGGAAGTTCCACGATATTAAAATTTTCACATCCATGCCAAATAGGTTTCCATTTTGAAGGTGAAGTGTTGCATGTCATCAATAAAAGGGTAGGGGAACTTAAAGGAAATAAGTTAATTGTGATATTCTGGCACTCCACATCTTCCATAGTAGGCGCTAAAAAGATTGTGAAGTTTTGGAAATTAATTCAAAGACAAAAAAAAAAAAAAAGAGATTCCTAAGATTTTTCTCTTTTTTGGGTCCTTTTTTCCTAAACCAAGGGGTCTGATGTATTAAAAAAATTAGATAATCAATGAATAAGAAGTAGCTCCCAGTCTCCCTAGTAGTTGAACACCAGTTTAGTGGAATACAACAAGGCATTGATCTATAGTCATAGTGATATTTATGAAGATCACATCAATTAGAGAAGTGAACAAAGCCGACTACCCTCAAAAGAAGCAGTTTAATTCTTCATTTCTTTTTTTACAAGTAAAGAAGCAGAACATAAAGAACTTAAATTAACAAATTCTATATGTTGGGAAAACAAAAATGTTTACAAACAACTTTTGGTTAAAACAAATAAAGAACTGATTTGGTAGGAATAGAAACGGAGGAAAAAAAAAAAATTGAAACAAAGAACTGCCACTACAGAACTTCTAATTATAAACCAATTCTACGATGTTTAAACAGAACTTAAAAATTATCGACTCACATAATACCGAATTCAATTAGTAAGTAGATCGAGGCTAGCAATGAATCACTGTGTCCTTAGAGAAGAATTCGCCCTCGCTATGATTCTCACAATCCTGGATGTCGGCCTCCCAAGATACAACGATCTTATTGCACACAAACGCATCACTTTGATTGCGTGCCCAACAAACTGAAACTACGTAGAACTCTCTCGGACTCTATATGCAAAAGTTCAACAGAGACTTCGGGGATGGAGTAGCAATACTTTATCCCTTGCGGGGAGAGCTACTCTTATCCAGCATGTCACCTCCACTAACCCGAGCTACCTGATGCAAACAATGGAATTACCTATTAATGTCTGTAATACTCTTGATAGGCTTAATAGGAATTTTCTTTGGGGTGACACTGCCAACAATAAGAGATTGCACCTTGTCAATTGGAATCATGTCTGTTGGGATAAAGACAAAGGAGGCCTTGGGCTTAAAAAAGCTAGAAATCAAAACCTAGCCCTCCTTACCAAACTTAGTTGGCACATGATGACCAAAAAAGATTGGCTTTGGGTGAATATATTAGGGAACAAATACCTCAGACACCACTCTATTGATAGTTGGCCTAAGGATCGTCCAGCTTCCCGCACTTGGAGAAGCATAAAAAACACTCAAAAATTTGTTCAAAATGGCACTAAGTGGATCATTGGTAATGGCAACGGTATCGATCTGTGGAAAGACTGGTGGTGTGGGGAATGCCCCCTTGCCACCAAGTTTGCTGGGCCTCATGTGAACTCAGGTAGTAAATGAGTGATATTTTGGACAACAATCAGATTTGGGATCTTGCTAGCATCTCACATCTTATTGATGATGAAACTACGGATATGATCTAGAGTATTCACATTGCAGCCTTTGTTAATGATTCTGACCAACCGTTCTTGGCTTTTGCTGATGATGGTATTTTCACTACGGCTAGTGCTTATGATTTTATTCGGAAGGAAGCTGCTGATCTTTCAGGATGGAAATGGTTTTGGAAGCTTTTAGTTCCATCGAAACTCAAAACCTTTATTTGGTTAATTCTTTTTTATAAGCTTCCTACGAATAAACTTAGAAACCACAGAGGTATATGTCAATTTGGGTTATGCCCAAGATGTTGTTCTGACATTGAGGATATTGATCACCTGTTCCGTAAATGCCCAAAGCCCAGGACTTTTGGTCTTTCTTTTGGAGCAGCCTATGGTTGAGTAATGGTTATGAATGCTCCTTTTTGGATTGGTTTAATCGTAATCTCAGGTCCAACAAGATCTTTGGCATAGGAAATAACATACCGTGGAGCTGTAGTTTTTTAGTCATTCTTTGGCAAATATGGAAAGACAGGAATCGAAAAAGTTTTGACAATATTGATACTCCATTAACCGTTAGTTTCAAGAATACCATCTCCTATGCCAAAGAAATTGTGGAAGCATTCAAATCATTACTCATCATGAGGCCTAAAAAAACTCCCTTAACGCGTTGATTTTTCCATCTACAGGTCTTAAACTCAACATGGATGGTTGTTGGTACGACACAACCCAGAAAGCTGGTTGTGGGGTCTATTTCGCGACAAAGAAGGAGAATGGGTTTTGGGATTTTATGGGAAGCCTATCTGGGAAACTAGCTTGGCAGCCGATTTGTGGGCCATCTATAGGGGTTTGACAATCATCCTAGAGAAGGGTATGCAAAATGTGACAATTGAAGCAGACTCTTTTGTGGCAGTCAACTTAATTAACGAAGACTTCAATTGATGTCATCCTCAAAGTAATATGATTTTCGAGACTAAAGCTTTGATGAGAAGAACAGGTGCAACCCTAAACCATATCTACCGAACTGTCAACGAGTGTGTGGACCATCTGGCACGTCTAGGTGCTGAACAAAATGAGCATCTCATTGTCATGGACACGATACCCCTCTCAATCTGAGAGTTCTAGAATAGAGATCGCTTGGGTCTTAGAAATGTTTTAGACTAGTTTTCCATGCTTTTGTTGGGTCTATATCCCTTACTTTTCTCCATGATGGAGTGCTACCTTTGGTTCTAAGTTTTATTTGATTTCCGTGTTACCAAAAAAAAAAAAAGTTTAGTGTGTGTCTTCAGAAATTCAGTGAATGAAATGGCTGGTATCATTCCAAATTTATAGGCTAACACGAACCTTTCCGGAAGAGTACGAAACAGTTTGAAACATGTCCATTTGTAATGATTGAAACTTGAACGGTTGAACCTTTTCGAAATTGATGCACCAATTGGGTACACACCAGTTCAACAAATTAAAAGATAAGAATTCCAGTTATGTAATTGTTATTTTTAGCAGGGGTATTTTGGGAATCAAAAGTATGGGAAAACAATTTTTATTCTTCAGGTTTTTTAAAGTGATTACAGGCTTTGCCCGACTTTAATTGAGATTCCGCTTATGAATACCCCAGATTAGCTGGTTTATGATACTGAGTTACCACTAAAAAAATGTAAAAGGTGTATTCCTCTTGCAGATCAAAGGTATAACATTCGACGAGCCTTCTATGATCTCTATTTGATAATGGTTTGAAATTTTTGTGCAATGGTTTGGAATGTGTTTTTTTTTTTATTCACTTGGATGATTTCATTTTTTTATTCTTTGTTCTTCCTTTTCCATTGGCTACTGGTTTTCTTTCCAATATTTGGTACTTAGTATTCTTTTTTCTTGAATTTGTGTGTAAAGAGGAAATGATCCGCATATTTTAACTGTTTCACTTTGATCTTTGGGGTGAAAAGATTGCATACAAGAATTACAAAAGACTTTTACATATTTCTATCTTTGCCAATTAGAGAACCCCACATTAGTCTATCCAATGCATCACCATATATGCTCTAAAACAACTGTTACCAGATAAATCAAGTCAATCACCCTATAAAAAAGACAGATAGAGAGAGAGGGGGAAGGACGTGCACGGATTGTGGAGTAATTGGGGTGAACAAGGTGATGCAAGTCTGTGTCGATGGGAAGATCTAAATGTAATGTTAATTTTGCTGTTAAGAGCATCCATTACATTTTTTTAGGGCAACCTCGTCAAATTATTTTTGCTACATTACTTACTCAAATTTGATTAGGCACTGTTCACTAACTTTTCTTTCTTTATTGTTTCTTTCCGTTGCTTTCCCGAATTCCATGGGGAATAAGAGAGAGAGAGAGAGAGAGAGAGAGAGAGAGGAGAATAGTTCCCGAATAGTTTTAATAGGAAACGGTGTACTCTCCTGGACAAAGTACCACTCCCAAGGTGGGGTGTTTAATTTTTTAGGAGAAAAGCTTTTTTTTTTTTAATAGATTTAAGGAGAATAGTTTAATATAATAAAGTTCGGATAAAGAGTATGATTTTTTGAGTTTTTGATAAAGTGACTTGCTAAATTGTAAATTTTTTTTTTGTTATATTTGATATGTATATATTTTTTTTGATGAAGCTGATAAGGATCTCAGGAGTATTTTTTTGAGCATCCACTGCATCTACTTCTCGTATGATTGAAGGGGACTATATTTTATGTGTCGAAGTTTTGAACATTAAACTGAAAAAGTATAAATAAGTTATAGTTAAGGGGGTTCAATATAAGTCTTTGGACTTTTATTTCTTTCTTCTCCACGAAAAGGAGAAATTCAATTTTCTGAGAACCCAAACCCTAACCATGCTCTCTCTTCTGTGTTCTCTTTCGATCGGTCTCTCTGTAAATAGCTGAGCGACAAGGATGCAAACTCTGTACTCATACCTTTCTCTCTCACATTTCCGTTCGAAAATTCTCCACTCTAAACCCAACTACACATCCTTCCTCTATTTCTTCTCTTCTGTATCGTCTCTTGCTCACACTCGCACCTCAAACCCCTCCATCTCCAATTTCCTCATCGAAACCTTGGCATTCTCTGAATCACAAGCCATTTCCATCTCCAACCGTTTCCCACCCACCAAAACGTCCAGAACCCTAGAAAAGCCACACTCTGTGGTTCAATTTCTAAGACAACTCGGCTTCTCCTACACCCAAATTCGATCCTCCATTCGGCTCCATCATTATATCCTCTTTTCCGACGTAGACAAGACCTTGAAGCCCAAGCTGCAGTTTTTTCAGAACCTGGGTCTCACTGGTCCTGATTTGAGCAAGTTCATTTCAAAGAATCCCCGCTTTTTGCGTGATAGTTTGGAGAGAACAGTGATACCCTGCGTTGATGTAATCAAGAATACCCTCGTCAATGATAAAAACAATAAGGATTTGATTCTGGTTCTGCAGAGGTCCTATTGGGCCACCGCCAAACCCGCATTGAGATTAAAATCCAACATTGCCTTCTTGGAGAGTTGCGGCATTGTTGGATCCCAGCTCTCGATGCTTTTGAAGAGGGAACCTTGGCTTTTCTTCTTGTTAGAGACTAGTCTTAGGGGCCTTGTTTCGCGAGTTATAGATATGGGGTTTTCTGTTGATTCGAGGATGTTGGTTCATGCTGTGCACACGGTCAGTTGCATGACTGATGAGACTATAAGTAAGAAGTTTGAATTGTTTAGGAGTTTTGGGTTTTCGGTGGATGAATGCATGCAAATGTTTAGGAGGGCTCCAAGGTTATTTGCGGCTTCGGAAGGGAAGTTGAAGTTTGGGATGGAGTTCTTCCTATATGATGTCAAGTTGGAAAGGTCTGTATTAGTTAGTAGGCCTACGTGTTTGACGTACAGCATGGGGGAGAGAGTAATCCCTCGGTACAGGGTTTTACAAGTTATAAAGTGCAAGAGGCTATTAAAGAAGGTGCCAAGTTTACATAATGTAATGCACTTAACGGAAGAGAAGTTTATAGAGAAATTTGTATCGAGGTTTACAGATGATGCAGAGGAACTTTTGGTGGCTTACAGGGGCGATCCAGAATGGAATAGGAAATCTTTATCCTTAGTCGATTGTTGTGTTTAGCAGTCATGACCAATTACACTACCGATGTGGTACTTTGTGGTGAGCAACCTCCCTATGGGAAGCCTTGGGCACCTCTGGAACCACGCCTGGATTTAGAACTTGAGTTTTCGCCTCACATTTCCCTCAAGTCCAAAGTGCTCTTTCAAAAAAACGCTTGTATTTTGGTGCTAAAAGTTGGCCAGTTCTAGCTTCATGATATGCACGGTCGTTGAGAATTTTCTTAAAACATCATAGCATGGTTTGATAACAGCAAGCAATTAGGGTGCACTGTATTGAATCAATTTCTGGAAGAAGATTCTCCACAGCAAGGGATGCCTTCATTTTTTAGGAAAAATTGAATGGATATGAAAGGTACTAGCTAGTTACCCTTCTGTGTCATGCTGTTAATACTTTGTTGACAACTTAGTTTTTATTTGTTTTTTGGTCATTCGGTTTGTGCTTTGTATTTGTGTTATTAATCGCAACTTTTGCTCATATTTTGCAGACAATTGGTAGTTAAGATAACTTTTTTTTGAAGGTTTATTTTAAACAAAATCACACTAAGAATGAGCAGCTGACTTTGGAGTTGTTTATTGGATTTGAGGAATTCATTTCTGTTAAATAGGTATGATTTTAAAATGACAAAAATAGAACAAACCTTATGAAGTTTTAAATCAACACAACTAGCATCACGAACCAATAGTCATTGCACTTCTTACGCTCACCGAACTTATGAAAAATGCATTGTGACCTCCTAACTGTCCCAACTGTGTCCGCAGCTGTCTCCAGCTTGTCCGAGAGGAATAAATGTTGTAACTAAAAAGGGGTGAGCTTTGCCACCCTTTCTTTGGTATCAACTCCTTCCTCCATCCTGATTATCTTCCCTCCTCACCTAATTGATGAAGTTATTCTTCATTTATTTTTATCCCTACATTATTAAAAATAGGATAAATAACCTGCCGATATTACTTTCGCCAATCTATCACATGAATTCAATTCTCTAAGTTTATCAAAAAGCGATAGTACTAATAACCCTTAAAATGAGCTCTAGGAACTCTAAATATGTGTTTCAACTAGTAATTACCTTTGCTTACTGTAGTCTTACACAGAAGTTAGCTTGATGATCTGCTAAATAAATCCTTTCCCACAGAAGTTAGCTTGATGATCTGCTAAATAAATCCTTTCCCTCTTTATATGTAGCATTGTATCTTGACTTTCTGTTAAATGTACAACGAACCCAATGATACGTAAAAAGTTTTTTTTTGTATCACCTACTAGGATATCTACAATGGCCTCCTCATAATTTTTGGATTATTATTGCAAAAGTAGTGCAGTGACACATGCTCTATTAACATAAAGGGAAGCATTAAAAAATCTGGCAACACATAAAGGAGATGCTTACTAGGTCGAATACCTCGGTCATATCCAAGTTCCTTTGCAACATACCATTGGGCAGCTCCCAATCGAAGCAATGCACCAATTGCGCCACCACAAGCCTAACTGTCAATAGCCCCAGCTGTATCCTTGGGCAACCCCTTTGGCCAGTGCCCGAAGGAAGTAATTGAAAATCATGCCCCCTGAGATCTATGCTATTTCCAATAAATCTCTGGGGTATAAACTCATCTGCATCCTTCCAGACATTTGGGTCTCTCCTAGTTTTGCAGGATCCTTCTAAAATGGGTGTGCTTCCTAGACGGGAGCTCGAATCCGCGCCCCCTAGGCGGGAGCTCGACAGGAGCTCGCTCCCATCCAGATGGTAATCTGCTCCTAAATAGGATGGGAGCTTTCACACTAATATTAAAGATGATAATCTCACTTCTCTTTCCAAATCTATGGAAGGAAGAAGAAAAAGAAAAAAGAATTAAGAGAGCGTTAGGACTCTCTTTTTTTCGTCTTGTATTCTACTACTTATCTACATTTTCAGACCATATATTTTGCATAAAAAAATCTATTGGAATGTCTTTTCTCACTCATGTTTATCTATATAAAATGTTTATATGCACGCTCTCTTTGCAACTACAAAAAAAATGTCAAATCAATATATATTGCCTTGCGGGTCCCAACCTTGGGAGTTTCTGCATACCCCTGTTCGCCCCCACTCCCGCCCCCGCTTCGTGCAACTAAGCTCCTGATCGCCCACGCGTTAATGATAACTTGTGCCTTTTGGGGTATATGTCGTATGATACCCGTTGACATTTCAGTCTTGCATGGCTTCATGGGGCAGAAGAAGAGGTGCCACCGGGTGGAGCCTGAAACATTCCTTTATTACCATGAACAAGTATTCCAGTTTTTCCAAGTATGATTCTTCCTCCATCCTGTTTATCCCTACCACTTCTTCTAATTCATTTTGTACTTTTTTCATTGCTTTTGGATGGTTCAAGAGCTCTGAGGGAATCGAATCTATTGTTGGTGCTGAAGTACGTATTCATTGACGCTACAAGTATGTCCTGCAAAGAATATCACTGTAATTAGAACAACTTCTCTATGACAAATCCTCCATGGTACCTGCATTTCTCTCCATTTGTCCTCAATCCGATTTTGGTGCCAAGTTGTTATCTACGAATATGGTTTTAGCCCGACATATTAGTGACTAAAAATGGGTGAACTTTACCACCCATTCTTTGATATCAACTCCTCCCTCCATACTGATTATCTTTCCTCCTCAGCTAATTGATGAAGTTGTTCTTCATTTATTTCACTCTTTATCCCTATGTTATTAAAAATAGTACAAATAACCTGCTGATATTACTTTTGCTAATCTATCACTTGAATTCAGTTCTCTTTTATCAAAAAATGATATTGATAACCCTTAAAATGAGCTCTAGGAACTCCAAATAGCTGTTTCAACACGTAATTACATTTGCTTACTTAGCCCAACACACAAGTTTATATCTTCTGACTTTCTATTAAATGTGCAACAAACGCAATGATACGTAACAAGTTTTTTTGGTATCACGTAACTATGATGGCCTCATATTATAATTTTTGGGTTAGTATTGCAAAAGTATTACTATGACATGCTCTATTAACATAAAGGGAAGCATTAAAAAATGGGTCTTCCTAACCTCCACCCTGTAGGTGGAGGATAATATGTATATAATGACAAACTAGTTCGGATATCAATGCACGTTTCACGGATATTAATGCACTTTTCTGGAATATCTATGCACTTTCTACTCATTATCCTCCACCATTTGGGATGAGGTTAGCATTTTCCTTAAAAATATCTGGCAACACACATGGTTGTTTATTTAGACCATCTATTACTTGTTAATGTTATAAGTTGGAACAGCTAGGAGATGCTTTGCTCGGGTTGTGAGTAGGCCAAACACCTCGGTCATGTCGAAGTCCCCTAGCAGCTTACCATCCGGCAGCTCCCAATCGAAGCAATGAAACAATTGCGCCACCACAAGCCTAATCGTCAACAGCCCAGCTGCATCCCAGGGCAACCCCTTCGGCCAGCACCGAAAGGAAGAAGTTGAAAATCATGCCCCCTGAGACCTGACCCCAATTCAAAGACTTCCTGAGACCTGCTGGTTGCCTGATGACTACCATTGCGTCAACCCCTGGTGGTTATGATAAGATATTACTGACATTATATGGGGTCTCTAAGGCTAATCAAGATTTCTTTGAATAAACAGTGTCCATTTTCCTTACCAGCAACTCATATCAGCAGTCATGGCCGCAACCTTGGCAATAAGATGGCCGCTTGAATCAACAGGCCAAGCTCCTCCTTCCTCATGGATTGAAATGAACAGATTTTCAGGTTACTAAGCAAATCCAAAGTGCATAATTTTCTCATGATTCGCCAATAAGTGCTGTAAGGAGAAAAGGATATGTTCCTTTGCTCGTACATCATGTACTTGGAAGCCTCAAGATGCGGCCTGCTGGCAAAAATAAGGTCGTGGGTTTCGAGGAATCCCGCTGCAGCTTTGGGCAATGAGACGAGTATTGTGGGGACAGAACTGAAGCAAAGGCACATGATGGGGCCTTAACTTTTGGCTAGATGATGGAGGTCTTGGTGTGGGATTTTTCCCAAAAGGTGAAGCTGACCAATAATTGGGAGTGATTTTGTTGGCTGTGTTCGTTTGGGGGTTTTCCCCCAGTTTTGCACTATTCCAGTTTTGATTACATCATCACTTTTTTCACTTTTCTCTCTATCTCTCTCCACTTATTACACCTGCTTACATCATCAAATTTTAACATATAATTTTAAACTAAAATTCCGTTCTAAGATATGTTCACAACATGTTAGGGACATGTTAACTAAGTCGGGTGGGACACACTAGGAGGTGAATCGATAATTTTTACAAATCAAAATAGTTTCAAGGTTGCTATCGGTGCTTAATTCTTATTTTTTTTTTGCTTATAAGTAAATAATTATATTAAAGAGAGCATAAAGGGATGCTACCCATGTACAAAAGAAAAGCCACTAGCAAAAATGCCTATACACCATCATGAGAAAATAAGAGATCAAACCAGTCAAAAAATTGGTCAAGAGAAGGATAACAATCTCCCTTGTCCCAACCATACAAGCTATTCACCAAAAAACTTTTGATTCTGAATAAAGGCTTTTCCACTCCTTCAAAACATCTCTGATTTCTCTCTCGCCAAATCATCCACATTACGCAAAGAGGAATCATGGTCCAAACACGCTTCCTCCTCATTCCCACTCTTGTACCTCTCCAAGCAATTCGAAGTTCCATAACATTTCTAGACATAGCCCATTGAATACCAAACCAAGACAACACCGAAGTCCATAACTCTCATGCCAAAGGGCAATGAATGAGAAGGTGATCAACTGTCTCCGTATTCCTCTTGCACATACAACAACGATTAACAATGATAATCTACCTTCGAATCAAATTATCGATAGTAAGGATCTTACCTTGGGCCGCACACCAAACAAAAAAACCCACCTTCAGATGAGCCCTAGTCTTCCAAATTGCTTTCCAAGGAAAGAAAACTCTTCCGTCGCCACATAAAGCTTGAAAAAATGATTTCACCCTAAACTTCCTAGATTTGGAAAGCTTCCAACATATTTCATCCTCCCCTTCTCCGATCATTTGAATTCCATACACCCTAGAGAACAAAGCCTTCAAGGCCTCTACCTCTTGATCAAGCACTCCCCTTCGCAGACGGATATCCCAAACTATATTTCCTTCAAAACTTTGACGAAAATCAGAAATGGATGCTTCCTTATCACAAGCCAAACGATAGATACTTGGAAAATCATCTCGCAAACTCACATCTCCACACCAGATATGCTCCCAAAACTTCACCGTTCTTCCATTGCCAACCCTCAAATGAATAAACTGCACAAAAATCCCCCAAATATTCATAATACACCTCCAAAGAGCCACTCCATGCGGCAATCGCACCGAAAGGGAGGACGAACCTTCCTAACTACTACCATACTTTGCTACAATCACTCTCCTCCACCATTTCTCCCTTTCACGTGCAAATCTCCAAAGTCATTTACCCAACAAAGCTTGATTAAATAACTTTAGCCTTCTCACTCCCAAAACTCCCTTTCTAATGGGAGCACAAACCGTGTCCCAATCAACAAGATGGAATTTGAACTCTTCCCCTACACCTCCCCAAAGAAAGTCTCTTTGTATTTTTTCAAGCCTCTTAACAACCGCAACCGGGATAACAAACAAGGACATGAAATACATAGGCAAACTTGAAAGTGTACTTTTAATTAATGTTAGTCTACGTCCTTTTGAAATATAACAACGCTTCTACCCTGCCAATCTCTTCTGAAATCTAACCACCACTAAATCCCATACAGCCTTGGATTTAAAGGAAGAACCCAAGGGTAAACCCAAATACAAAGTCGGTAGCCTCACCACTTTGAATCCCAATAACTGAGCCAAACCATCAATATCATCAACCGCTCCTACTGGAATCATCTCTGACTTCCCCAGATTTACTTTGGGGCCTGACGCGGCTTCAAAACACAAAAGAACACACCACAGGTAACCTACTTGAGTTGGATCTGCATTGCAAAGCAAAAGAGTATCATCGACATATAAGATGTGAGAGACCATCAATCCCACTCCATTCTCACTTCCAACCTCAAAGCCTTGTAAAAACCCACCTTGTATGACATTTCGAATTAATCGACTAAACACCTCCATGACAAGAATAAAAAGAAGCGATGAAATCGGATCACCCTGCCGAATGCCTCTAGAAGTGTGGAAGAAACCCGCAGGAGTTCCATTAACTAAAACTGACATTTTGACAGAAGAGATGCAAAAATTCATCCATTTCCTCCACATCTCTCCAAATCCCATCCGATGCATGATATACGTCAAAACGTCCCAATTAACATGATCATATGCCTTCTCAATATCCAACTTGCAAATAATTCCAGGAATACCACTCTTCAATCCAGAATCCACACACTCATTTGCAACTAGAACTGCATCCAAAATTTGCCTTCCTTCCACAAAAGCATTTTGAGATTCTGAGACCACCTTCCTCACCACGTTTTTCAAACGAATAGCCAAAACTTTAGCCAACAACTTAAATGCTCCCCCAAGTAAACTGATAGGTCTAAAATTTCGAATGTCCTCTGCTTCTCCATTTTTTGGAATCTAAGCCACAAAAGAAGCATTTAAACTCTTTTCAAAATTCCCAAACTTCCAGAAATGATGGAACATACCCATCACTTCTTCTCTCACCCTTCCAACACTGTTGAAAAAAAGCCAAAGACATGCCATCAGGTCCTGGCGCTTTATCTCCATTCAAAGTTTTAGGAGCCACCACCACTTCCGATTCTTGAATAACTATCTATGTCTGATTCATTTTTACTATAACATTCTTTTGACCTAAAACTAATTTAGAGTTAGAATGCATATACCCTTGGTTGGTATAGACTACAAGTGTGCACATTGTTAAGAATTGTAGCATAGGGGGTAGTGGTTATGATATGATAGTTTTTTAGCAGATTTCTCCATCTATGTTTGTTTGTCCACTTTCACTATTCTAGCACCCTTGAAAAATTGTACATATCTTTCAATACGAATCTCTAAAAATATGAAATATGCATCTTATTCGATAAATCTCAACTAGTTCTATTTTACGAAATTTTTAAAATCATTGAACCAATAAAAATGAAAAGATATAGACAATTTAAAATATGACCCGAATTATGTTTGCTACCTAACAATAACAAGAAAAGAGTTTTTATTGCTGGTGTTTCAGAACCTGAAAAGATCAGACTTTGTAGCCTTATGGGCTTTCAACTTGGCTCTCTCCCTATGAGGTACCTTGGGGTTACTCTTATCTCTATGAAGCTCTCTGCATCTATATGTGCTCCTCTTATTTCTAAGTTTCCTACAAAATTGATCACTGGTCCGCTAGATCTCTATCCTATGTAGGGAGACTTCTGCTTATCACTTTGGTCCTCTTCAGTCTACAAGTTTTTTGCCCTATGCATTTCATCCTTCCCAAAGTAGTTGAGAAGCATATTGAACTCCTTATGAGGAACTTTCTTTGGTCAGGTTCTACTAAGTATAACCACTCTCACAAGGTTGCTTGGAAGCTCTCTGTTGTCCTAAAAATGAGGGTTACGGACTGGAATTATGCTGCAATGGCTAAACATCTTTGGGCTATATGTTCTCATCAAAATTCTCTATGGGTCAGATGGAGCTATCGATATGTCATCAAGAATCAATTCCTTCGATCAATGAATATCCCATCCTCTTGCTCCTGGACTTGGAAGAAGTTACTCCAGCTCAGGCCTAAAATGAGACCTTTTATCAAGCACATCATTGGTGATGGATGTCCCACTTATTTGTGGCATGATAACTGGCTCCCAACTGGGCCTCTTCTCGATTACATTGGCTATCACTCATGCTTGAAATGCATTTAGGATTCGTAATCCTGTAGTCTCCTGGCACAATGTTGTTTGGTCACAAAAGAGATTCCGACGTATAGTTTTATACTTTTATCAGCTTAAGAACAAGGGATAAGCTTCACAGATAGGGGGGTCATTTCTAGCTCTACTTGTCCTCTGTGATAAATTTCCTGAAACTCTAGATCACCTTCTTTTTTAGTGTTCCTTGTCCAGCTAGGTGTGGGCCATTGCAAATCTCTGCTGCATTCCGCTTGGTCCTCCCCTTTGGTCTTAAAAGCTTACCTGGTTCTCCTCTCATTTCAAAGGGAAGGGTTTCCCTAACCTTTTAGGCTTGCTTTTGCTGGTGCAATTGTTTGGCCATAGGTCTCCTCCAACAATTATTGGGTAAGTCAGATTTGAAGTAAGGGTAAAAGCTTCCCAAAGCAAGAGCATTAAGCCTACCCCTTTATCCACTCAGCTCTGCCAAAATTGGCACATTTCTTTTTAGGCTTTAGTCTCTTTTTGGTTCATTTCTTGTACAGGCTCATGCCTTAGTTTTTTGTTTTACTATGGATTCTTCCTCTGTTTTCTAATACAATGGTTACCGACAGAGGGAGTACTAAATTTGCCTGTACCAATTATTTCATGCCAGTTGCAAAAACTTTTTTGGGGAGGCAACAATGAGAATCACTTTTGTGACAGCTCCACAAAATGGTTACATCAAAATGGATAGTCGCTTTATATATTAGAATAGATAGATGGTAATGTAACACAAACAAAAAAGAAATATGTAACACTTTCAAAAATGTATCCCAACTTTTTTCAAATGCTCATATAAAAGTTGAGTGGTTATTTATGCTAATATAAACTGGATTAAGATTGGAGGATAGGTTTCCAAACTTCAAGCATTGCGCTACCAAGTTTTCCTCAGCCAACCGCACTACAGAATCTCCAATTCCAGTAAAATATCCTATCAATATTTCAGTAAAATATCCTATCTATGGTTCGGAAAAAAATTCCTAGTTAAATGCTGATCAGTACGTAATTCCAATAGTCAGGTTCCTTTTCGCCTATTTACTATACAATAAACCCCTCCAATTTTTTTTTATCAAAAAAAAAAAAACACCCTCCACTCTCTATATGTATATAAACAAGCTCATGCTCTTCTCTCTCTGACTTTCCCATAAACTAGATCTTTTCATAAAAGATGAAGCCCTTTGCAGTAGCTTTAGTCCTTGTCGTGATTATTATCTCTTTACATTGTGGTACATACTCAATTGACTATGCCAAATGTTCCCTATTTCATTCAACTTGATGTTCTTGGTTTCTTTTCTACATAGGTGAAAGTTACAAAGTGACGCTTATATGTAAGGATGAGAAGACATCTCGGCCATTGTCGACCGCCTTGGTGAACTTACTTGCGTCTACCTCTCTAAAAAAGAACTGTATTTTCAGAAGTGAATTATTGAGTACCAAGGACTTGTCACAACAAGAAGGAGAGGACCAATGTATAGACAAGTCTATAGCGAAGTCATTGCCTAGTCAATGGCCTTGGCTTGCAAGGAACGGATGTGGAAAATGGATTCGCCGAATTGAATGAAGCCAATGAATCTCATCACAAGGGGGAATGAACTCCAGGACTTTTCTTCCCGTTGTCTCGAGAGACCCTCTGCATGCCCATTTTAATTTATACCGAAATTGTAAAATTTCATGCCCATTTTAATTTATACCGAAATTGTAAAATTTCCACAATGTGCAACTCAACAACTATTAGGGGCCGCCAATTTCAATTCTGAAGTGGACCTCGAAAGTGTAGGATAAATCAGAATCTTCAATCTCCCATGGAGAGCTCTGGAACTTTGGTTCAAGTATCTTCGTTAAGCTCATTTTAAAAGAAACCAATTTATGTATGCTCTTCGTCGCCTCAAAGTTGAAGGCACGAAAAAATCCAATGTATTTGTTAGCAAACAAATCACAGGGATATCCAATACTTGAAATCAAAATTTCAGAACTAGAGTTTCAAATCATGGAAAAAAAAACATGATTGAATCCATATCTAAAACTATTAAATTAAATTAAAAGGAGGTAAGAATGAGTATTTAATGAGATCATGCTAGTTGTGCTGATTTAAAACATGATTGCATTTGTTCGTTTTGCATTAAATTTTTAAGAATTATTAATTTATCCTAATGAGAGGAATTTGAAAAGTAAAAAATATATAATTTTTTGTGAGTAAAGACCAAAAAAAAAAAAACCAATAATCCCCAAAATTTTGAATTAATTTCGTCTTTAGTAAAAACATTTAAGGTTTGATCATAATTTTTTATTTTTTAGATTCCTTTCATCAAGACAAGTCAATAATTCACAGAAAATCAACGCAAAAAACTAAAAATGTAATTTTTTTTATTAAGGACAAAAATAATCTGGCTCAAATTATTGCCAAAGCACTTAGGGATGTTTTGGCTAAATAATTGAGCCATATTTTTTTTTTAGTTCATACTGAAGTCTTTTTTATGCATGTACTAGTTTCATGTCATTTTTTTTATTATTGGTTCGTCTCAATGTGATGAATCTAAAAAGTAAAAAAATAATGAGTAAAATCTTCTAAAATTTCATTAAAAAAAAAAGATAATCCAAAACTGATAAATTTTTAAAATTGTTTTGGCTTCATTCACAAAAATTCGTCTGGATAATAATTTTTACTTTTTAGGATACTCTCGTCGAGACATAACAATAATCCACCAAAAATTTGATGTAAAACTAACCAAAAGAAAAAAACCTGAATAAGGACAAAAAAAAAATCTGACTCAAAAACACCTCTACTCTTACAACAATGCTAGTGACACACACCTTCGCACCAACATTTGCACCCACGTTGGTATTGGTTAGGGGATGCACACACACTGATAAGCCCTCAATAGTGTAAATAATGGGGCTTAGCTCTCTCATTTTTGTCACACACATGCATATCACAGCTTTAATGATTGATTTTGCACGTAGTGGTGTTTTTGTCCTTTACAAGTTAATCGTAAGAATAAGGCATGATTTGATGCCATGTATAGTCAAAGGGGTGCCCAAGTACCACCTACTCGTCGTAGGGCACGAACGGTATAAGACAAAGATGGAATGAAAGGGATAGGGTGGCCACTTTGTGGTGAACCACCTGCACTCAAGTGAAGCTATACTTAGTCAACTGTCTCCGACTTACTATTATAAGTAATTTGAATCCAAGGCCATGTGGCGCTCCGCCACCGAGTGATCCCGGGAGTCAAGGAATGAAGAATCAATCAAGACTCGGGAAGGCCAAAAGGGCAAGAGAGAATCAAGCGAAGCAAAAAGATGAAGCAGGCCTAGGGGATACCGGAATCACTGTTTTGCCCCATACTAGTATCCAGTAGCAAGTCTATATACCGGTATCACTGTTTTGCCCAAACCGGTATCCGGGCATTTTTCTACAGATTTTGTGCCTCAACATAGCTTACTTCTTGGGGCATTTTAGACTTTTTGTACATGATTTTGGGGGCTATGAAAACTGTAAAAACCCTAGCTTGTCTAGGTTTATAGATTTTCTTTAATCTAATCTCTTTTAAATATCGACCCACCAATCAAAACTTTAACCAATCAATGAAACGAAATCAAACAATCGAAGAACACCGATTTACGTGGAAAACCCTAAATGGGAAAAAAACCACGGGAAGGAATCATGCACTAGAAACATTGTGTGATTACAAATAGACTTACTTGATGACCGTGTATCCTCACCACGAATCCTAAGCCCTACTTGCCGAATCCACGTACATCACACCCTTGCATGATCGCCATGTCTTGAATCCTCAAGCCTTCCAAATGTTTTGCCTTTCGAACTCCACGAAAGGGCTTTGATAGAGAAACGTTGAATTGAATATCAATGAGAAAACCCTTTGAAGATGATCTTGATCTCACGGCATTGGACGACCTTCACAAATCTTCAAAGTTCATGAACCCTAGCACTCTATAATGGTATATCGAAGAGAGAGGCATAGAGGGTCGAAAATATGGCTGCTGTGGTGATTGGAAAAGACCTAATCGCTGAGATTTTATAGTTGCAGAATCGGGCATTTTTGCTGGCTGTTTTGCTCGAGCAAAAAATCCAGCAAAAACAAACAGAATGTTTTGCTGATAAAAGGCCTTGAAATGCTTGAGCAAAACATCCAGCAACTACCTTTTGCCTTGTGCATTTTTGCCGACTGTTTTGCTCGAGCAAAACATCCAGCAACCTCCATCAGAATGTTGTGCTATTAAAAATCCTTGAAATGCTTGAGCAAAACATGTAGCACCCAACCTTGTCTTCAAAATGAGCAATCCGTCTTGACTAAAAAAAAACTACCGCACTCGAAATAAAAATACATGTTGATACGATTCCTTTTCCACACCTAAAACAGACACTCTAAAATTAAATACCAAAGATTACATTGCCATAAAAAATACAATACACCCAAATGTATATGTTTTGGGCATGGATTTGCCAAAGCAAAGGAAGCTCGGCCTATTGGGCTTACAATCTCCCCCTTTGGCACTTCCATGACAAAACACACTGAACATTAAACACTACACCTCCTAAAAAAGTGTGAATAGGAAACCTGCAAGCTGCACCACAGACACAAACACTTCACACAAACTATGAGTATTAAACTTCTCCCCCTTTTTGTCACGGAAGGACAAAGGAAATAATAACCAAGAATATCAGGGAACAATAGTGGGCAATGAACAACCATGAAACATGGGAACCAGCAAATAACAATGCATCATAGTAGTCATACTAACGTGCTAAATGAGATGTTATAATTAAGAATGACAATATAAAAATTTAGCAGCCAACAGAAATATTATGGAATTAGGAAAGAACTAGGGCCAACACAATCCTCAAACAAACAATCCTAAAAATCGAATGAACAACTTTGGTGCAACAAAACCAATTTCGAGAAAAAGATACTGATTATTCGATATAGAATTAGTGATTAACTGCCCCTTTTAAAAAATAAAAACAAGTATATAAGAGACATAATTAGAGCCACACTGTTTAAGTTATTTATAAATTTTTCTTTGAAGAACGATAGAACTAAAGAGACTCCTTGACACAAATCATCCATCCAAAATAAAATTTATTTTTAAGATCAAGCACATGTGAAGCGGGTTGATGGTTATTGGGTTCAATGAGCACACATAAAGTATAATGCACTGACACATCTTAAATTCAAATAGCAAGAATATACTTAGACAACAGATGTATCATGAGTCAAGTACCGATGACAAACGTGAGTGTGTGACACGTCAATTATAGCGAGATCAACTTAACACAAAACTTGGTTTCTCATGTAGGCACGGCGTGTCAAGATAAACTCTCTCCAAGAAGTCAAACCAAGCAATTTTTTTGGATTTGTCAATGAGCCAAACTCCCCCTCAACAAATGCTGTGAAAATTTCCACCTTCAGCTCATGCATTTTTTTATTTTGTGTATTTTTTTAAAATAAAAGAACCTCCTTAACTAAGTTCAATGCTCATAATGTGGTCGTGCAATGCCAAAGTCCCTTAAGCTTTCTAATTGACCCGTGTAACGAGCTTTAGGCCAGTGACACCCAAACCAAATGGTCTTAGGGCACTAGGTATAGAGAATACCCCAACGGACTTAATTACTCGAGTCAAAAAGGCTACGAACTCAAGCAAACCCCATATTACACTCCCGAAACTCTCCACCGTTTGACGCGAACACTCACTGCTTACTGAGGCAAGAGGCCCGGTTACTAAGTGAAAAGCCCGAAAATGCAGAGAATATGAATTCAATCTCATCACACTTTTCAACTAAACACCCACACAATAATAATTTTTTTTTTCGTTATATAAACGGCCTTGATAAAATCATAACTGCTAAGCGGTCAATCTCAAAGGAGTTGCACAAGGCACATGCCAGCTACATGAGAAATGTCGATTAGGAGTTAGGAGCAGGCTATAGCTGATGTGAATGAAGTGTAAATCATAGGACATGACCCATACTACATTTGATTCTAGAATATCATCCAAGCTATATAGAGATAAAAGAGATGTATACACATGCACAATATGAAGATCCTCATAAAATCTCATAACAATTAACCGATTCACCGTCATGTCTAAAAGGCAACAAACACAAAAGATAGTTTTTTTTTTAATCAAGATAATTAAGACAACTATAAAGGAAAGCAACATTGGAAACATAAAAACAAATAAATAAAATCTTTTTGAGATTTTTGTTAATGAAGAATTTAACAAACTAAGCAATAAAGACCAACACAAACCATAACTCTAGGTAAACCATATCCAATGAAAAACAACCTAGAGTATGGGTATGAGACCAAGCCTTAAAAGGCAAAGTTAACGCCTCTGGATGATCCAGTGTCATCTAGAGGGATGGAAGAGAAATCAGCACGGGGTCTTAAATCTGTCCTCCTCACCCAAACAGGTCTAATTTTGACATTTTTATTTTTTTCCGTCAACTTAGCCGTACGGTTAGGATTCACATTCATATTATGTTCATGTCGAGTCACCCTAAGTCCTGGTCTTTGGGTTCTACCCCTATAACCATAAGCATGGTAATATTTGGAAGGAGTATTGGGATAACCATGAAGTTTAAAACAATTTGGTTGAATGTGGCCCTTCACCCCACAAAAATGGCATGTATGAATAAAATTATTATATTTATGAGAATGTGCAGGAGTAAAAGTATTATAATAATGAGAATGTGCAAAGTGTGTGCATGAAGTATGAGTGTCATGTAATTTCCTACATTGAGGTCTAATATGGCCTTGAGCTCCACAATGATGACAAATAGGAATGAATTTTTCAACATTATTCCTTTGGTTGTATCGAGGAGTTTCGGCAAAAATTTTAGACTTAGCAAAATTTTGAATGGGCTTAGCTTTTACCTCCTTGTGCTTATTCTGAAATATTGAAACATTTACCGGGATTTTTGATGCACCCTTCATATTTTTTCCATGGGATACCTTTTCTCCTTTTTCTTGACTAGAGGATGAGGCATGATCTCCGAGCCCAGATCGATCGTCGACTGGCCTTTGAACCTCAAGAATGTCATCCAAGGCTTTGGATCCTGCATTAAAACGCTTGAAAACACAATTAGCATTACTCAGTTCAATAGATAGATCATTTATTTTACCTTTGTTTGTTACATTTAGATCTTCCAATTCACAGACTTTCTCTCGGAGTCGTGTAACTTCCCTTGTCAATTGATCTCTCTCTTGAGACATAAGTTCCAAAGATTTTGATGAATTCTTGGCCGCAGACAAGGCCTTGATCAACTCTCTACTTGTTACTTCACTCTTACTCTCTAGCTTGACATATTTCTTTTTAATTTTCAAGCTTTCTTTGTATAACATATTATACGCCACTTGAAGATCATCCGAATCCACTTCTTCTTCACTTTCATTGTTCTCTTCTATTTCACTACCTTTCTCATCTGTTTGATGTTTGGTTGCAAAGGCTAAGTAATTCTTTCCACTATCCTCATCTCTATCACTGTCTGACTTTTCACTCACGGAATCATCATCCCAAGTCTTTACATTATAAACTTTCTGCTTCATTTTCTTATTCGCACAATCATGAGCTAGATGTCCATATCCATGGCATTCATAACACTTCGGCCCAGAGGGTGGTCCTTTTACTCCTTTTCGCTCCTTGCTATTAGAAAATTCAATTTTACCTTTACTCTTCTTACCATTATTTTCATTTTTATAATTCTTTTTTTTAAAAAAATGTTTGAAATTTTTCATAAACAAATCCAAAGCCTCCATATCGTAATTATCATCACCATCAGAATCATTAGGCTCATTTTGTTTACTAGAAAATGCAATAGAATTTTCAAAAGTTTTAGTGGAAATTATATCCTGACCAAGGTTAGTCAATTCAAAGTTTTGAAATTGTCCGACTATTTCCTCAATAGACATCTCAGGTAGTTTTCTCTTACTCTCTAAGATATCTACCTTAGTTTTAAAACGAGCAGGAAGAGAACGTAAAATTTTCTTAACAACACGAAATGGAGTAATAGGCTCACCTAGGGTGTAACTGGTGTTGACAATGTGGTTGAGTTTTGCATAGAACTCATCAAAGGTCTCATCCTCCTCCATTCGAATCATTTCAAACTGGGTTGAGACCCTTTGTAACTTCCCTTGCTTCGCTATAGTTGTTCCTTCATGTGTCGTAACCAAACTATCCCATGCCTCCTTTGCCAATTTACATGTTGAAATTCGATGAAACTCTTTCGTGTCAACATATGTAAACAATACATTTAGTGCACGACTATTCGCAGCTCTTTCAGATTTCTCTGCTGGGGTATAACTAGCATTAGGTTTTGGTGTTGTGACACCATCAACTGTAACTTTTGGAGGCGTATATTTAACCACACAAGCATTCCAGACATCCTCGTCAATAGCCTTAAGATAGGCTATCATTTTTGCTTTCCAATGATCAAAGTTAGTCCTTTCTAATATCGGAGGTCGATTCGAATTTAACTCCATTGCAAAAATAAGGATCCGCTTAAAACCCGACGATTTTAATATAAAGCGACCCGCTCTGATACCACTTGTAAAAACCCTAGCTTGTCTAGGTTTATAGATTTTCTTTAATCTAATCTCTTTTAAATATTGACCCACCAATCAATGAAACGAAATCAAACAATTGAAGAACACCGATTTACGTGGAAAACCCTAAATGGGAAAAAAACCACGGGAAGGAATCATGCACTAGAAACATTGTGTGATTACAAATAGACTTACTTGATGACCGTGTATCCTCACCACGAATCCTAAGCCCTACTTGCCGAATCCACGTACATCACACCCTTGCATGATCGCCATGTCTTGAATCCTCAAGCCTTCCAAATGTTTTGCCTTTCGAACTCCACGAAAGGGCTTTGATAGAGAAATGTTGAATTGAATATCAATGAGAAAACCCTTTGAAGATGATCTTGATCTCACGGCATTGGACGGCCTTCACAAATCTTCAAAGTTCATGAACCCTAGCACTCTATAATGGTATATCGAAGAGAGAGGCATAGAGGGTCGAAAATATGGCTGCTGTGGTGATTGGAAAAGACCTAATCGCTGAGATTTTATAGTTGCAGAATCGGGCATTTTTGCTGGCTGTTTTGCTCGAGCAAAAAATCCAGCAAAAACAAACAGAATGTTTTGCTGATAAAAGGCCTTGAAATGCTCGAGCAAAACATCCAGCAACTACCTTTTGCCTTGTGCATTTTTTGCTGACTGTTTTGCTCGAGCATAACATCCAGCAACCTCCATCAGAATGTTGTGCTATTAAAAATCCTTGAAATGCTTGAGCAAAACATGTAGCACCCAACCTTGTCTTCAAAATGAGCAATCCGTCTTGACTAAAAAAAAACTACCGCACTCGAAATAAAAATACATGTTGATACGATTCCTTTTCCACACCTAAAACAGACACTCTAAAATTAAATACCAAAGATTACATTGCCATAAAAAATACGATACACCCAAATGTATATGTTTTGTGTAAGGACTTGTAATTTTATATAATTTTTCTAAAATTAATGTTGGGGAAGTGTGAGGAAATGAAAATAGAGTAATATAGGGTCAATGTGAAGTTAGTATTGCATTTGGGTCTTTGTGAGATGCATTATGAACATGAGGGGTGTTAGTGTGATTTGTGGGAGTATATATATATATGTATGGCTGATTTTTTTGCAAGAAAAACACTCTTCTCCTTCCCCAAAACCAACACCACTTTCTCCCTCTACTCTTCTCCCAAATTTCCTCCATCTCTCTACAAGATTCACACCTCCAAACCTCATTTCTTCAAGATTTACCTTCATATTTGTCATCTACACACGATTTGGAGTCCGGGTTTCTTTGGAGTTGCTTGGTGAGGTCTCACTTTGTTTGGAGTTGCAAGAACTAGCTAGGGCTTCCACTCTCTCATCCTTGGAGCTAAACCATTGAGGTAGGGAACCCATTTCTACCTCCTCTAAGTGTATATGGTTTGAATCAATGCATAATGTTCATATCTCTCCTTGATTTTCTACATAACTTTCATACCTCCATGGAAATTGGGTTTGAGCTTGTGTAATCTTGATTCTCCATAATTTGTTGGATTGGTCTTTGATTGGGTGTTGAGACATGCTATAATGATGCTTTGTTGTGCTTTGGAACCTCCATTTTTGCCTTGGATTGAAGCCCCATTCATTTTGAACAAGCTGTCAAAATTTCACTCGAAACCCGTTTGGATCGATCCAAACATAAGTTGGATCGATCCAAAACAGTCTGATGGTGTTTTGAACCATTTTGGATCGATCCAAAATTGTTCGGATCGATCCAAAACCTTCTGTTGGCTCCCGGATCATTTTGGATCGATCCAAACACCTTCGGATCGATCCAAACTCCTCTTGTTCAGGCAGATTATTGAACCAACTTCGCGGGCACGTCCCGGCTTCGTCCGAACTCCGATTGAGGTGATTCTTGAACCGTTGGAAAGTTCTATGAGTCTACTTTCAAACCCAATTGATCTCATATTCATAGCCTTTGTATTTTGAGAGATATGTGCTTTTTACTATCAGCGTGTCGTATTTTCTTGAGATTTATAACTCCATTTTCATGTTCCATTGCTCCGGGCCCTCATTGGTCCTTTCAAAGCTTCTCAAATTGACCTCTAAGCGTCGGTAACCTATCATGGTGCATTTCATGTTTTGTTTTGATTGTCTTGGTTTCTCACGCACTTGGACATGTGCTAACTTGACCATCACCGACACGTTTTGAGTTTTTGGAACAAAGATGATTGTGTGAATGTTTTGGGCACTAAGTTGAACTTATGAGTTGACAAATGGAAATGTAAATGTGAATTATGTGACACGGGGCCCGAAAGGGTATGCCCGGAGTGACAAAGGCCCGAAAGGGTATGCCCGGAGTGACACGGGGCCTTTATGGTATGCCCGGAGTGACACGGGGCCTATATGGCATGCCCGGAGAATAAACGAATGATTAAAAAGGAAAATGATGTATGTGATAAATGTGAAGGATACTTGGATTATTTTAGTAATTTTGGGAATTTGTGAAGTATTGTGCAATGAAATGCTTGTGTAAATGATTGTGTTTTGAAGGGAATAAACCCACGACACGAAATGTAACGTTTATGAGGAAACATATGGACACTTGGGTTTGGTTAGGTCTTTGGAGTATCTCCTAGACACTTCATCATCAAGTTGATCTATCGTGGTCCATTTTAGCTTACTCATTCTTATGTACCACATCATCACGTGCATCTTTCATTCTCTATACCCTTAGTGTTGGTAGAAAAGTTTCCTACGAGCTAGTGAGCTCACCCTATCTTCCCCAGGTACTCGGCAAGGCACATGATTGGGATGCTTGACGTGTGGATGCATTGCATGAAGCTTACATTGCATGGAGTTATTTCATCCTCTCTATAGCTTACTGTATTTTTGGGAGATGATTTTGTAACTTCTATTTCTTTAAATCTTTCGACAACCCAATATATGTAATAACTTTATTTATTGTTGGAACTAAAGTTCTGGGGTCCAGGTACCTTTGATGAGAGACACGTAGACCCGTAAATTTGGAAACTGTACTTTGACTTTGACTATTCTATGGAGATATGTTTGACTGTGATCCATCCTACGTGGATATTCTTTATAGTATGATTGTTAAAGTTGAGGGCGTGACAACTTGGTATCAGAGCATTTTGTTCGAAAACCTAGGAACCGTGGGAAGACTTTAAGTCTCGGGATTTAAAACCACTGCATAAAATTTTTGCTAAATCATGTTTTCTCATATATTGTGTGTGCTTGTGTGACATTCATGAGCATGGAGCATCATGTAGCATTTTGATAGTGTAAAATTGGCATCTTGTGGAGTTGTACACCCTTTTGGGAAAGCGTAGAGGGTTGGACCTCGTATGATATTGTGTCAGGATTAATGATAAATCTTTCTTTCTTATGTTCTTATTAGAGAAATGGCACCAAAGAGAGGAGCTTCACGTGCTAGGGGTCCAACCGGGGGACGAACCACTAGGCGTGGTAGGGGCGGTAGGGTGCAAGATGAGGCTAGTGTTCATGATGAAAGGGCGGGGAATGAGGTGAGCCAACCGGGGGAAACTGATAATCGGGATGAGCGGTAAACAAAGGCTAGACACGATAGGCTTGAGCAAGAAGTCAATCAAACCGGCCAATTAGCGGCCGAAATTGTGGCGGCCCTTGCGGCCCAAAACCTATTGAAAACACCATCTATGGGTTCGGATGCTAGGGAATGCATGAAGAATTTTCGTCGAATGGATGCACCGACGTTCGATGGGGATATTAGTGACCCACTTAGGCCGAACCATTGGCTTGCCGATATCCGTAAACTTTTTACCGCACTCGGGATCAACGATGACACAACTCGGGTAAATCTCGTAGCTTGTCAATTTACTAAGGCCGCGAATGAGTGGTGGGATTCGGTTTTGGCGCTTAGGAAGGATACACGGAGGTTGGATAGGTTGGCACGGGGCGTAGAGGAACCGGATGTTGAGAACATGACGTGGGCCGAGTTTGAGGCAATCTTTGAGGCGCAATATTTTCCAGAGTCGCTTAAGGACCAATTTAGGGACCAATTTGAGAACTTGAAGAAAGGGGACACGCCTATTTCGGAGTACTCCATGAGATTTCAACAACTATCTCGTTTTGCGCCGGAATTGGTTAACACCGAGGAAGGGAAGTGTAAGAGATTCTTGAAAGGGTTGGAGGATCCACTTAGGAGCCTAGTGATTGCATCACGTTGCAAGACCTTTGCGGAGATGGTAGAGACGGCTAGGACGCTTGAGGTTTCGAGCGGGGCGTCGAGTGGGACAAAGAAAGAAGTAACTAGGCTGACTCAAACCACCACTAGTGCACCGTCGGGTTATTATGGGGGGCAAGGGCATAAGAGGTCTCAAGATCAATACCAAGCTTCGCATAGCCAATCGGGTTTTCGGGTACCATCTTCTTCGGGCTCTCGGGGTGGTTCGGCTCGACCACCGTTGGTGTGCCACCAATGTAACCGCGTTGGTCACGTTCGTGCCTATTGTCCTTTTCTTCCGGGTCCTCATTCTCAGGGCACTCAATTTCCGGGTACTTGTTTTACTTGTGGGAAGACGGGTCATATTGCGAGAAATTGTACACGGAAAGGTGGAGCACGTAGTGCGTCTGGGTCTATTCAGCAGCCGAGGGGTGGTCACAGTTTCAGTAGAGGTTCACACGGACAGTCTCAGTATAGGCAGGGTTCTACTGGACAGGGTCAGTGGTTTATTGAGCGGGGTGCGAGTTCTTCGACACCGAGTCAGGGTTCCGTTCAGAGGGGTGGACACACGCAGAGTCAGACAGTTCCGGGGAGAGCCTATCATATCACTGCTTCCACACCTTTGCCACCACCGCCACCACCTACAACTTCTCAGGTTCCAGAAACTTCGGTCGTGAGGGGTACGTTTCTCCTCTTCAACTCATTCGCTAAGGTTTTATTTGATTCGGGCGCATCACATTCGTTCATTGCTTCTTCATTCGTATGTGCCTTGGAGTTAGAAATCGATAGTTTGCATCCTCCATTGTTTGTTGACACACCTTTGGGCGGTAGGGCACCACTTGATCGCATTTGTCGGGGTTGTGAGTTAGTCATTTTAGATCGCCGATTCGTGTTTGACTTCATTGTGCTAGACATGTCCGGGTTCGATATTATCTTGGGTATGGATTGGTTGTCCACGTATCATGCCACTATTGATTGTTATAAGCGTCGGGTCCGCATTTGCACAACGGAAGGAGGGTGTTTCGAATTCTTTGGGGAGCGTCGGGAACCAATTGAGCCGTACTTGTGTGATCCGCGGGAAAGGGAATCCATTTCATGTTTATTGGCTAGTTTAACCCTAGATGAGGACTTATCTATGCGCGGGGAATTGCCAAGGGTAGTTTGTGATTTCCCGGATGTGTTTCCGGAGGAGTTGCCAGGCTTGCCACCCGATAGGGAGATCGAGTTCGCGATTGACTTGTTACCGGGCACCGCACCAATTTCTATGCCTCCATATCGCTTTGCACCGGCCGAGTTGAGAGAACTCAAGACACAACTTCAAGAATTGCAAGATTTAGGCTTTATTCGACCGAGTACATCACCGTGGGGAGCACCGGCTCTATTTGCGCAAAAGAAGGATGGGTCGCTTCGCCTATGTATTGATTACCGTAAGTTGAACCGAGTCACGATTAAGAACAAGTACCCAATGCCTAGGATTGACGACTTGTTTGACCAACTTCGGGGTGCCACGTGCTTTTCTAAGATTGATTTGAGGTCCGGGTATCACCAATTGAGGGTTCGCCATGAGGACATTCCTAAAACTGCCTTTCGCACTCGTTATGGCCATTATGAGTTCGTGGTCATGCCTTTTGGCTTAACCAATGCACCTGCTACTTTCATGGACTTGATGAATCGAATCTTCCGGGCTTATCTTGATCGCTTCGTGGTCGTTTTTGTTGATGATATTCTTGTGTATTCTCCTTCCGAGGAAGATCACCAATCTCACCTCACTATCGTTCTTGAAATCTTGAGAGAGCACCAATTGTACGCTAAACTTAGTAAATGCGAGTTTTGGTTGTCCGAGGTGAAGTTCTTGGGTCATGTGGTATCGAAAGACGGGGTGTCCGTAGATCCAGGAAAGATTGAGTCGGTATTGAATTGGGAGCGTCCGAAGAGTGTCTTCGAGATTCGGAGTTTCTTGGGTTTGGCAGGGTATTACCGTCGTTTTGTACTAGATTTCTCTCGTTTAGCGACTCCGATGACTAGATTAACTCGCAAAGGGACGAAATTCGTGTGGGATGACAAGTGTGAGGCTGCGTTTAATGAATTGAAGAAGCGTTTGACCACCGCGCCGATTCTAATTGTGCCCGAGCGTGGAGTCGGCTACTCCGTTTATTGTGATGCCTCGCGGGAGGGACTTGGTTGCGTTTTGATGCAAAATGGGAAAGTGGTCGCGTATGGTTCACGGCAATTGAAAGATCACGAGCGCAATTACCTGACTCACGACTTAGAACTTGCGGCGGTTATATTTGCTTTGAAAAGTTGGAGGTATTACCTCTATGGTGAAAAGTTTGAAGTGTTTTCGGATCATAAAAGCTTGAAGTACTTATTTTCACAAAAAGAGCTTAATTTGCGTCAACGCCGTTGGATGGAGCACATGGAAGATTACGAATTCGAGTTGCAATATCACCCGGGAAAAGCGAATCTGGTAGCGGATGCGCTAAGTCGAAAACCGGCAAAATTGGCGAGTTTAGCGATTGACGAGTGGAAAATGATGAAGGACTTGGGGTTTTGCGCGTTGCATTGTGAGGAGGTCCGTGAGGGGGTAACCTTATGTAACTTGACGGTCCAATCGACTTTATCTACTCGGGTTATTGAAGTTCAACAAGCGGATGAGGAAGCGGGTAACTTCCGGATCAAATTTCTTAGCGGGGAAGCACCAAGTGGATGGATGATTCACGCCGACCAAAGTTTACGTTTCAAAGGCAAGCTATTCGTACCGGTTACGTGTCGGGATGAAGTTTTGCGAGAGTTTCACCATTCGCCGTTAGCCGTACACCCGGGTGGGACGAAAATGTATCATGATTTACATAGACAATTTTGGTGGCCAGGGATGAAACGGGACGTGGCTACTTTCGTATCGCGGTGTCTTACGTGTCAACAAGTAAAAGCGGAGCATCAACGACCGGCGGGAGAACTACAACCGTTACCTGTAGCCGAGTGGAAGTGGGAAAACGTGACCATGGATTTCGTGACGGGTTTACCGAGATCACCGAGGGGGCATGACGCCATATGGGTTATAGTTGATCGATTCACCAAGAGCGCTCACTTTTTGCCTATTCGAGTCACCGATTCGGTTGAGACGCTTAGCCGCTTGTATATCCGGGAGATTATTCGACTTCACGGGATTCCGGTGTCGATTGTGTCCGATAGAGATCCGCGTTTCACGGCTCGTTTTTGGCAAAGTTTGCAAGCCGCGCTTGGAACAAATTTGTTGTTTAGCACTGCGTATCATCCACAAACTGACGGGCAATCCGAGAGGACGATTCAAATTTTGGAAGATATGCTACGAGCTTGCGTGTTAGACTTTCGGGGTAATTGGGAGGATCACTTACCGTTAGTCGAGTTTGCCTACAACAATAGTTACCAATCGAGCATTGAGATGGCGCCTTATGAGGCTTTGTATGGTAGGCCGTGTAGATCACCGGTGTGTTGGACCGAGTTGGGGGAAGCAACGTTAGTGGGGCCCGAGTTGGTGAACGAAACCGCCGAGAACATGAGATTGATTCGCCAAAGACTTAAGGCCGCGCAAGAAGCTACAACCGAGAAGGTCAAGGTAATTCGTCAACGCCTATTAACCGCTCAAAGTCGTCAAAAGAGTTATGCCGATCGCCGGAGACGTCCGTTATCTTTTGAAGTGGGAGATCATGTGTTTCCCAAAATATCACCGCGTCGGGGCCTGATACGTTTTGGGCGAGGGGGTAAACTATCACCACGATATATTGGGCCATTTGATATCATTGAGAAGATTGGAGAGGTCGCGTATCGCTTGGCGTTACCACCGCGATTATCGGGGATTCACGATGTCTTTCACGTTTCAATGTTAAAGAAATACGAGCCGGATCCGTCACACGTGTTAGAATGGTCCGAATTAGAGCTTGAGGCCGACGCGTCTTATGGGGAAAAACCGATACGGATTATGGATACGCGAGAGAAAACTCTAAGGGGTAAAACTATTCTATTAATGCGGGTGTTATGGAATAATTTTGGGAGCGAAGAGTCAACATGGGAAAGAGAGGACGAGATGAAAGAAAAGTATCCGGAGTTGTTCACGACTTGATCAATGTGAGTACGTGATCTAGATATTGCATTTTATTTATCATGGTATCGAGTACACATAGCATATCATGCATGGATGGATATGTGGTCATTTGTATAGCTTTTGTGCAAATTTTGAGGACAAAATTTTTCTAAGGAGGGTAGAATGTAAGGACTTGTAATTTTATATAATTTTTCTAAAATTAATGTTGGGGAAGTGTGAGGAAATGAAAATAGAGTAATATAGGGTCAATGTGAAGTTAGTATTGCATTTGGGTCTTTGTGAGATGCATTATGAACATGAGGGGTGTTAGTGTGATTTGTGGGAGTATATATATATATATATGTATGGCTGATTTTTTTGCAAGAAAAACACTCTTCTCCTTCCCCAAAACCAACGCCACTTTCTCCCTCTACTCTTCTCCCAAATTTCCTCCATCTCTCTACAAGATTCACACCTCCAAACCTCATTTCTTCAAGATTTACCTTCATATTTGTCATCTACACACGATTTGGAGTCCGGGTTTCTTTGGAGTTGCTTGGTGAGGTCTCACTTTGTTTGGAGTTGCAAGAACTAGCTAGGGCTTCCACTCTCTCATCCTTGGAGCTAAACCATTGAGGTAGGGAACCCATTTCTACCTCCTCTAAGTGTATATGGTTTGAATCAATGCATAATGTTCATATCTCTCCTTGATTTTCTACATAACTTTCATACCTCCATGGAAATTGGGTTTGAGCTTGTGTAATCTTGATTCTCCATAATTTGTTGAATTGGTCTTTGATTGGGTGTTGAGACATGCTATAATGATGCTTTGTTGTGCTTTGGAACCTCCATTTTTGCCTTGGATTGAAGCCCCATTCATTTTGAACAAGCTGTCAAAATTTCACTCGAAACCCGTTTGGATCGATCCAAACATAAGTTGGATCGATCCAAAACAGTCTGATGGTGTTTTGAACCATTTTGGATCGATCCAAAATTGTTCGGATCGATCCAAAACCTTCTGTTGGCTCCCGGATCATTTTGGATCGATCCAAACACCTTCGGATCGATCCAAACTCCTCTTGTTCAGGCAGATTATTGAACCAACTTCGCGGGCACGTCCCGGCTTCGTCCGAACTCCGATTGAGGTGATTCTTGAACCGTTGGAAAGCTCTATGAGTCTACTTTCAAACCCAATTGATCTCATATTCATAGCCTTTGTATTTTGAGAGATATGTGCTTTTTACTATCAGCGTGTCGTATTTTCTTGAGATTTATAACTCCATTTTCATGTTCCATTGCTCCGGGCCCTCATTGGTCCTTTCAAAGCTTCTCAAATTGACCTCTAAGCGTCGGTAACCTATCATGGTGCATTTCATGTTTTGTTTTGATTGTCTTGGTTTCTCACACACTTGGACATGTGCTAACTTGACCATCACCGACACGTTTTGAGTTTTTGGAACAAAGATGATTGTGTGAATGTTTTGGGCACTAAGTTGAACTTATGAGTTGACAAATGGAAATGTAAATGTGAATTATGTGACACGGGGCCCGAAAGGGTATGCCCGGAGTGACACGGGGCCCGAAAGGGTATGCCCGGAGTGACACGGGGCCTTTATGGTATGCCCGGAGTGACACGGGGCCTATATGGCATGCCCGGAGAATAAACTAATGATTAAAAAGGAAAATGATGTATGTGATAAATGTGAAGGATACTTGGATTATTTTAGTAATTTTGGGAATTTGTGAAGTATTGTGCAATGAAATGCTTGTGTAAATGATTGTGTTTTGAAGGGAATAAACCCACGACACGAAATGTAACGTTTATGAGGAAACATATGGACACTTGGGTTTGGTTAGGTCTTTGGAGTATCTCCTAGACACTTCATCATCAAGTTGATCTATCGTGGTCCATTTTAGCTTACTCATTCTTATGTACCACATCATCACGTGCATCTTTCATTCTCTATACCCTTAGTGTTGGTAGAAAAGTTTCCTACGAGCTAGTGAGCTCACCCTATCTTCCCCAGGTACTCGGCAAGGCACATGATTGGGATGCTTGACGTGTGGATGCATTGCATGAAGCTTACATTGCATGGAGTTATTTCATCCTCTCCATAGCTTACTGTATTTTTGGGAGATGATTTTGTAACTTCTATTTCTTTAAATCTTTCGACAACCCAATATATGTAATAACTTTATTTATTGTTGGAACTAAAGTTCTGGGGTCCAGGTACCTTTGATGAGAGACACGTAGACCCGTAAATTTGGAACTGTACTTTGACTTTGACTATTCTATGGAGATATGTTTGACTGTGATCCATCCTACGTGGATATTCTTTATAGTATGATTGTTAAAGTTGAGGGCGTGACATTTTGGGCATGGATTTGCCAAAGCAAAGGAAGCTCGGCCTATTGGGCTTACAAAAGCCATCCAAACCCCAGATTTTAGGCTATCTCTTATTTTTTTCTTTCTCTCTACCTCCCTCCCCTTCTCTATTCATTTCTTACACTTCTCTATTCATTTTGGGCTTGTAATCCTTGGTTTCAAGGATTTGGTCTTCGTTAATGTTGTAAGTACTCTCATTTACTTCAAGGACCTTGTGTTTTATCAATTTTATTTTCGTTTTTAGCACGCCTCTATCTTTCTCCTTGACGATTTCCATGATTCCTTGTAGTATGTGTGAATAGTAGATTAGGCTTAGTCATGGGGTGACCCCCATGACTTAGGTGGATCTCACTTTCCCTTTCATGTACACGTAAAAGTTTGGTTTGATTTTGGGTTAGATTCAATTGTTATGTATCAAAACTAGGGTTTGTTAACCGTCTTGATTTTGTGTCGAAAAAGGATTCTCCATTTGCCACATATTATGCTTGGAGCTATTTCACTCCAAGTATTTGTAAATAAGCTCCACAAAATTCATCCCACTGTTAAATCTATTTCCTAGAATTTTGTGGGTTGGTAAATGGATAGAGTGCTCAAACTTTGATCTGATTTTAGTTTTGTTAACTTCTTTAATTGGGTGTAGACAAATTTTTTGGCACACACAATGCTTGAAACTGTGACATTCTAGGTGTTCGATAAAATGTCCAAATGAGGTTCTTTCCATTTCCAAAACCCCATATTTTGTGAGAACTCGATTTTCATTGTTAAATCTTTCGCTTGAAAACATCTGGCAGTGTCACTCAACGACTTATCATTGAGAAAAGTGAATTTAACTCGGTTATGGGTGTTATAAATCCCTAGACCTAGCATTCTTTTAGTTATCGTTAAAACTTTATTTTCTGGTTATTTAGAGGTAAAGAAAATTCCACAATCATAGCCAAAAGGTTGGTCATTCTAAAAGCTGAAACCCATACCGTAAATCAAACCTCCCAATAGCTTCGAGTGCCTTCCTTGTGGAAATCGACCCCGGAATTCCAGGTATCATGCTGACAACGACCTAGCACTACGCTTTGGGTGTCCTACTCTACAATATAACGCTAGGTTGCAAGCACACACGAATATTTGCGTTTGTGCAAAGTGTTAGTGCACTTTTGAGCATCTCTAGCATTTTTTTTAATATTCTTGTTACCACAAATGTATTTTCTTATGAGAAAATATAGAGACACTAACATTTGTATTAATAATTGTACAAACTCTCTCAAACATATTTGGTGTGAGAATTTGTGCAAATGTTGATGCAAGTGTTAGGGCCTAAAACAAATCCTTTTTTTTTTTATGACCGGAAACCTCCATTGGATGGTGCAAGTTCGTGCAAATGAAAAGGTCAAAATCAGGGACGGAGCCAGGAATTCCACTACGTAGGGGCGAATTTTTTTTTCCAAAATACTATGCATGGGTGAATCTATATAATTCATAGGAAAATATTTTTTTTTCTATGTAATACTAGAGGTTTTTTTTTTTCTTGCAGGGGCAACCGCCCCTACTAGCCCCCCTTTAGCTCCATCACTGGTCAAAATGAAATGTTAATTTTGTCGTTAAGAGCATCCATTGCATTTACGTCTCACATGCATGAAGAGGATTATGTGTCTAAAGTGAAACAGTATAAATAAGTTACTCCCTCCGATCCTTTTCAAATGATACCTTTGGAAAACGTGTATTTTTTTGTAGCTATTAAAAAATGCACTTTCGTAGCATGTTTTTAAAATTTTTTGCACCAAATTAAAGTACTCAATGAACACTTTAATTTGGTATAAAAATAAAAAATATATATAAACAAATATGGTTTTTAGGAGTTTGATATTGAACATATTCCGATAGGGGTTACTTAAAAAGGGACGGAGGGAGTATTATTAAGGGGGTTGTGATAATGCCAAAACCGCTTTTGATAATGCCAAAAATCAACTCGATCGAATATTTTTAAGTGACTCATCGGAACACAAATAACTTGAAAAGTGGTTGTGATCCAGTATTTGTGTCCATTTGTGTTCCATTTCTTTTTCAAGTTATTTGCGTTCCGGTGAAGTACTTAAAGATATCCAATCGAGTTGATTTTTGGTACATGTGTAGTACTCGATGAACTATACACAATGAATTTCTCTGATCATCGGAACGAGGCCAGTGCTGCCGCGCAATGGCTGCACAGCAGGGCAATGTCCATAATAATTGAAGAGATGAATAATGAGTAGGGAGAAATGTGAATCATAATTGGAGAGGGTATAATGAGTGGGTATAATGTGAAAAACACCTTTTCGCTAATTTTCACGGCGACCCTATCCGTCACTTTTGATCGGTCTCTCAGTAGATAGCTGAGCGACAAAGATGCGAACTCTGTACTCATACCTTTCTCTCTCACATTTCCGTCCGAAAATTCTCCACTCTAAAACCCAACTACACATCCTTCCTCTATTTCTTCTCTTCTGTATCGTCTCGCACCTCAAACCCCATCTCCAATTTCCTTATCGAAACCTTAGCATTCTCTGAACCACAAGCCATTTCCATCTCCAACCGCTTCACACCCACCAGAACCCTGGAAAGGCCCACACTCCGTGGTTCAATTTCTAAGACAACTTGGCTTCTCCGACCCACACATTCGATCCTCCATTCGGCATACTCCTAAGATCCTCTTCGCTGACGTAGACAAGACGTTGAAGCCCAAGCTGCAGTTTTTTCAGAACCTGGGTTCTCGCTGGTCCTGATTTGAGTAAGTTCATTTCAACTCATTCTCATGTTTTGCACGATAGTTTGGAGAAAACATTGACCCCCTGCGTTGACATAATCAAGAAAACCCTCGTCAATGATAAGAAAAATCAGTATTTGATTCGGGTTCTGCAGAGGTCCTATGGGGTCGTCACTAAACCCTTATCGAGATTAAAATCCAGCATTGCCTTCTTGGAGAGTTGTGGCATTGTTGGGTCCCAGCTCTCGATGCTTTTGAAGAATGAACCTCGTGTTTTCTTCATGCCAGAGACTGCTCTTAGGGGCCTCATTTCGAGAGCTATAGATGTGGGGTTTTCTGTAGATTCGAGGATGTTGGTTCATGCTGTGCACACGGTCAGTTGCATGACTGATGAGACTATAAGTAAGAAGTTTGAATTGTTTAGGAGTTTTGGGTTTTCGGTGGATGAATGCATGCAAATGTTTAGGAGGGCTCCAAGGTTATTTGCGGCTTCGGAAGGGAAGTTGAAGTTTGGGATGGAGTTCTTCTTATATGATGTCAAGTTGGAAAGGTCTGTATTAGTTAGTAGGCCTACGTGTTTGACGTACAGCATGGGGGAGAGAGTAATCCCTCGGTACAGGGTTTTACAAGTTATAAAATGCAAGAGGCTATTAAAGAAGGTGCCAAGTTTACATAATGTATTGCACTTAACGGAAGAGAAGTTTATAGAGAAATTTGTATCGAGGTTTACAGATGATGCAGAGGAACTTTTGGTGGCTTACAGGGGATCCTGAATGGAATAGGAAATCTTAACCCTTAGTCGATTGTTGTGTTTAGCAGTCATGACCAATTACGCTACGGATGTGGTACTTTTGGAACCTCCCTATGGGAAAGCCCTTGAGCACCTCTGGAACCATGACTGATATATCAGAACTCGAGTTTTCGTCTCACATTTCCCTCAAGTCCAATATGCAAAATAATTGCTGGTATTTTGGTGATAAAAGTTGGCTAGTTCTAGCTTTTTGATATGCACCGTCATTACAATTTTTCCGAACATGATAGCATGGTTTGATAACCGTAAGCAATTAGGGTGCGTTATGTTGAACCTTACAGGAATGAGACAGGTGAAGGGTGACTTATTGGATA
>CM037154.1:35666694-35833755 GCA_020921065.1 Vaccinium darrowii
TAAGAGGTGCAGTGGTTGTAGAAGAGTACACGACGCGTCCAAAAAGAATGAAAATTAATAATTGACCTTCCAGATTTATTAGGTGAGAAGAAATTGAGCTCCAAGGTAAAATGATACAGGACAATCTTCTCATAGCAATGATGCACTTCATGCCAATTTTGCAAGACTACAAAACCAGGGGCGGACATAAGGGGTGCAAACGGGGGCCTGGGCTCTGCTCACCCCCAATTATTCCAAGTTTTTTATTATCTTTATGGTTTTGTTTGTAAAAATTATGAAGAAAAGTCCCCTTAAAATTGTTTTATTAATATATGAGGATATATGATATTTGGATTTGGGGTTGTTGTGCACCATCCAAGCCGTCCGTTGCTAGGATGGACGGTCCAAATTTTATCTTGCACACACGACAGCAAATAGTTCGGATGCAATCTAGGTCGTCCATCTGAGTAACGGACGGCTCGGATAGTGCACAACACCTGCTATGCATCCCATGCACAGCAGCAACCCTATGTCCAAGATATTTGATGTTAATTTATGAATATATATGATTTGGTTCCCGCGATAGGAATCTTGCGCCCGCCACTGTTAATAACACATTTAGCGTGACGATATTGGATTGATCATGAAAAACTGTGAGCTTCATTCAAAATGTGCCCAATCTACTAGCACAATATTCTGGACATTTTTAATTTTTTTTCGTAGTAGTACAAGTACCTTAGGTAGCTAGACAAGATACGTGCACTTCAATTAATTACGGGGATCAATTAAAACCGGAAAAGAACCCCTCATGAATTGGTCCTAAATTTCTTATTTCACAATATTTTAATTGTAGTCTCAATTCTATTTTTTGAAAAATATTGTCCTTTTTTTTTTGGAAAAAATGTTCTAATATTTGATGAAATCATGTGTAAGTGCCGTTGGTCATTCATGAATGAGAATTTTCTAATAATTAAAAAAAAAAAAGACAATGAGAAAAGGGTTTAGAGAAAGGATCACGTTTTGTTTTTTTTTTTTTTTTGGATAAATTCGTTAACCAGTAAGAAAGACAAATCGATTATGTGGATGAAAATACATTAATTGGACTTTTGAGGATACAATTGTTTACTATTTGAAAAAAAATAGATATGCGTCGCCAGATTGATAAACATTACTGTAAAAAAACATATTTAGACACAAATTCGAATCTACATGGCTGAAAATGTGACATGAGATCCACATTTATTAGACAGTTGCAAGCACACGCTTATCCAAATTCGTATCGCAACTTGTGTTCAATTCATTTTCCTATAATGATAAAATTGGTGCAAAAGAAGAAGAAATTTGAAATGCAAATAATTTGCTTTTAACTGGAACGTGATGCGTACGAGTCCCTTTTTTTTTTTTTCTTGTTTGTGTGTGAACTGAGATGTACTGTATACAAGTTCTTTACAATTATACATGTAAGGTGGGACCAAGAGGAGTAATGTTCGTCTGATCAGAAAATCACTGAAATAGAAAAGGAGCTGGAAATGGCAATAGGTAGGCCCCATCCACGTTCTCTGATTTTCAAAGCTTACCAAAAAGTAGAATTATTTAATTCATTACATGTCCTGTAAAGTTATTGCTAGTCATCGCAATGGACAATGGAGTAGGTTTGGATTAATTAAGTTGGGGAGAGATTCTCCTCTGCATGTGACCATTTTTTTTTATTTTTGTATAGTAACTTTTATATGAAGGAATGATTTTCACCCTCCATCCTGCAGCAAAAAGGACTATACAACGATTTGGTCAATGTTTATCAGCAATGATACATACCCGGAAATTTGACCCCAAAAATGACCCAGAAAACACATCCAAGGGGTGAGATTCACCCAATGCACTGAACAGTGCATTGGGTGAATCTCACCCCTTGGATGTGTTTTCTGGGTCATTTTCGGGGGCAAATTTCTGGGTATGTAGACTTATTGATGTTTTATGTAGGGATGAGTACTTTTTTTTTTTTTTTGCCATTCGTCATTTCTAATCTATTACATGGGAGAGGAGGAAATGATATTCAATCCCAGGATGCAATATAGGGTATCCAAGAACTCTATTGCATATTCGCATGAGGTAGCCACCACTTGCATAGGGATGCGTATTTTTGAAAGCGATATGTTAACATGACTCTAATTCCACAAGAAAGGGATGAGCATGAGTTTGGATAAATTATTTTTTTAATACAAACTGAAGTAGCAGAATTCACCAAAGAATAGTTAGTGTACTATTTCAAACGATATAAGTTCTCAAATCCAAGAGAATTCTTGACTCCATAAGAGAGAGATATTAAACTCAAAATTGTTATTGATTAAAAGCTGCAAAAATAAATAGATTACATATCCTTTTATAAGGAAACCCTAACAAACACTAAAAAATAAATAATCCCGAAAATTAGATAAAACTAGAAAGAAAAAAAAAAAACTTTGCCAATTGGAATAAAAATAAACGGAATTATCGCTAAGAGTAATTCGTCTTCTAATTATTTTCTAATATAACAAAAATACTAAATTGAAGCCTAAACGAAGGAATTTGGCCGAAATCCACCATCACTCATGACCGCACCACAGTTCTGCTTCAGCCCCCCATGTTGGGGTCAATTCCGGGCTCGTCAATAAGTTGCCAAATTTGACAATTTTCAATTAAAAGTTGTTTGGGCCCCCAAGTCTTTCTGTCGGTCTAATTGATCATAGCATTGAGCCTCCACTTATTCTACATCACAAACCCAAATAGGAACAGCGATATAGGAGGACAGTTAAATGAAAATATTATGGATGCGTAAATCGAAAATGACATAGATAATCCTTTAGCTTTCCACAACACGAGATTCTTTATTCTGGCTGGAGTTGTTTTCCATTATCATAATGTTTTTAGTTCACAATTTAAGCAATAGTAGTTGGTGTTTTTTGGTTAATTTGTAGTAATTCATTGGCCGTTTTGACATAATGAATTTCTTGTAAGAATCTCCCTCGGACACAGATATGTCCGAAGTCCAAACAGTCTATTTACGCGAAAACTGATCACGTACATCAATGGGTGCCATAAATTCGTATTTGGAATCGTGTCTGATGGGCTAAGCCGGGTGGCATCAATGGGTGTCTTTGGATCTTTGGTGGCATCAATGGGTGTCTTTGGGTTTTAGGTGGTTCTTTTTGGGTTGTGTTTCTTTTATTGGCTTCTCGCCAACTTTGAAACCTTCATTGGTGTTGTGTGAATGCTTTCGGCCTTTAGTATACTCTATGATGTCATTAGCTTTGCACTTTCCTTGTAATATTTTGTTGTTATCAATGAAATATTGCTTTTTCTGCCATTCAAAAAAAACTACAACATCAATAACGTACAATACACATAAAATCCCCAATTCGATTTTAAAAAGTTTTATCACTAAAATTAAAATTAATAGTGCCCTCCAATACCTCAAAACTTAGAGGAAAGGGACATTGCATTGCAAAATCATGTTGCAGAATCAACTCCGAAAGGCATCAGAGAGGGAAAATTTAGAGAGAATTCAATTCAATTTTTTTTGTTCATTATCTTGCTTCTTTCGTTAAGAATCTGCATTAATATTCTAGAACAACAGGAATGCACAAATACGAAAGGGAAAAAATAGAAAGAAATCCACTACAATTTGTTGTAGGCGAGCTAATCAGCCAAGTTTATTATAGTTTAATTTCTCTATATACATCACATGATAGTCGAATAGATAGAATGTTACAACATACTCGCTCTGCTGTGTGGTTTCACAGGAATGTTCGCAAGTGGGCATGGTTAGCTTGGCATAAGAGGCTGGCTACATAGGATAGGCTCCGGGATTGGGGGATTGATGTGCAACCTTCTTGTGTTTTGTGCCATCAGCAGTTGGAATCCCATGCTCGTCTATTCTTTGATTGTTGCTTCTCCAATTACATTTGGTCTGATCTTTTGAGAAGGAACTTGATTTTTCGAAACCCTGGGAATTGGGATGCTGAGATTGCTTGGTTTAGTTTACATTGCAAAGGTACAAGTCTTAAAGCTTCTCTTGGCAAGTTATCCATAGCAGCTGCTCTGCTCTTTACCATATTTGGCTGGAATGTAACGTCAGGATCTTCATTCAGAAGTCCTGCAACCCTGATGATGTTATCTCTGTCATTGTGGCAAATGTTAGAGAAATGATTTGTTCATGAGGCAAGTGGCCCTCATTCGAATGAGAAATTTAGTTTGTGTCGGAATTGGAGTGTATCCTCTTCCTTGCTTATTACGGGGTGTTCTACTAACAAAAAACTATTTTTTCCAAAACACCGAGACAAGTCATTCTCTCACAACACATGACATAAAAAACCGTGAAAAACTAGTTTTTTTAAAAAACTGGGTTAGTAGAACACCCCCTTAGAAGGAGTAGGATTTAGATTCTGCTTCTAGTTGTTTGTCTTTGGTTGTATCTAGTTGTTTCTCCTAAGGTTTGGCCCTGGGATATTCGGTTTCTTGTGGTTGGTTATAAAATGTTAACTTACCCACAAAAAAGAAAATACACGCTATGTCGTACCGTGATTGTCCATTTTCACTGTTTACATGTTTTTAACCATTATCTATATTTTTGAATAGATACTGTAATTTCTTGAAAACTTCGTTTGATAGAGGGATAAAAATAGAAAAGTACAACCAAGTATAATTGCAGATAGAATTGGTAAAAATGGAAAAGTGCAACCAAGTATGAGTCAGAGACTAGGTAAAACTGCATGCATCGTTCCACAACCACTCCAAATGGCTTTTTCGACATGAAGACAAGCAAGCTCAATGGAAAGATTGCATTGCTTTAAGTTCAGAGCATCTTTGAATAGTTATGCAGGGGAAATAACACAAACAGACAGAAATTGCTACAATACACACCCATTAAAAGTGTATATCATATGCATTTATTGTATAGTTCAGATTGTGCCACCTCATTGACAATCGTAATATTTTTTAGTTTTTCGTAATTTTTCAGCAATATGATTCATAAATTTTCTATAATTCGTAACATTTTGGTGTGTCTCGTAACTTTAAAAAAAAAATCGTAACTTTGATAGAGGTGTGTATCATACACACTTAAATAAGAGAGTGTGTACTGTAACATTTTTCCAAATGGAATGATGGTGAGTTTTCATGACTTTAAGGACCAAAATCCAAAACCAAGCCTTGGAAACTATCTTATGTGGGACTTTTCCATAACCACTCTCAATCTCTTTTTCGACATGAACACAGCATATTATTATTATTTGTTGTTATTACTCACTCCGTCCCAATTTATGTGTCCCCTTGAAAAGACGTATATTCTTTTGGACGTGAAAAAATGTATTTTCAGACAATTTTTTTAAATTCTTTTTGCACCAATTTGATGTAAAGAATATGAAAAAAAAATTATAAAGTGAAACAAATTTTTTTTGGGGTTTGAAAATGTACAGATTCGCGTAGTAGACACTTAAAATAGGACAGAGAGAATATTATTAACAGTGACACTATGATCCTGAAAAAGTGTACCAAAAAATTTACTGCACACTCACAATAGGTATGAATACTGCGTAATTACTTGAGACGAGGTCCATACATGTTGTGAGTATGATATCGGGGGTGTTCCACTAAAAAAAAACTGTTTTTTCCAAAAACCAAAATAGGTCATTCTCTCACAATACATCGCATAAAAAACCGTAAAAAACCAGTTTATTCTAAAAACACCCTTAGCGGAATACTCCGTAGAATTTTCGGTAGATTTTTTTAGTACCTTTAATATTTATTTCTGCTGGACTCCAGTTCTCACAAGATTACAGAAGACCCATTAATATAATTACATGAGCCACAAATTAAGGACTGATTCGTCGATCATATAGTTCATTCGATGGAGGGTTCAGATTGACTGGAGACCTTGTCATGTTTGGGATTTGTATTGATTTGTACACATTGAATCTTGGAGGTAAGGTTTAAAATGTAGGCTAGCAGTTTACCAATCTTCTTGATCATATATGTAATACATCACACACGTTTTCGACATAGATAATTACGTAATGTTATGTGCATGGTTTTCTTTGTTTGTCGGGAGGCAGTTTACGAGACCAAGCGACTATTTCAATGTTCACAAATCTCCAAAAACACACACACACATAGAGAGAGAGAGAGAGAAAGGGGAACTATCTAGTCCGGGATTCTTGGAGTCTGGGATCCACCTTCCTGATATATTTTTTTTAATCCAAAATGTCTAATGTATTTAAAACGTGTTTTTAAGAGTCCCCGCGAGAAATCGTAAAAAAAAAAAAAAATACTGGTAAGGGCTTGATCCAAGCAGTTTTTCATAAAACTGTATATGTATTTTTTTTTTTGTGGATCAAGCCCTTCCCGGTATTTTTTGCTGACGATTTTTTGCGAGAACCTTTAAAAACACTTTTTAAACACATTGGACAATTTGGATTATGCAAAAACACGTTTTAAAACTTTCAAAACACCAAAAAACCTACAGCCCAGGATCTTGGACTAGATAACAGGTGCGTATATATATATATATATATATATATATATATATATATATATATATATATATATATATATATATATATATATATATATATCTTAAACGATTTTGTCTTGTTGTGAGACCCGCGTGACCGCGTCTTCTACCTCTAGCTGAAATTATGCAGAGAACTTGTCTAGGGTTCCGCAAAAATTGAACTTGTCTATGAGATAAACGACGTTAGAGCAGAGGCGGCTCCACCCTCAGCTGAGGGTGGTCGCCCGAACACCCTGGAATTTTTTTTTTTGTTAGAAATACATGTAAAAAAAATTTATTTTCAATATTTTTGTCATTTTGAACACCCTAAAAAAAATGTTTGAACACCCTAACCAATATATTTGAACCATTTTGAACACCCTACCTAAAATGTTTGAACACCCAATCTCAAAAAGTGACTTCTTCCCACAAGACTCACACACTCTTTTATCATTTCTTTTCTTTCCCCCCACCCTGCCACCGTTTCTTTCTTCAATTCCCCTCTTCCCCTTGGATTTATTCTCCCCTCTCTCTCTCTCTCTGAACAATTGATTCGTTGATCAGTCAATACACACACATCGACTTTATTACCTTAATTCTTTGTGGTCACCCCCAGATCCTCCTAAACATTTTGGAACTATTCTATTCTGGTACTTCATTGGAGCATGAAAATAGTCTAATTACTCCGGTCCTCTAAATGGCTCAATTTTGAATCTAACCCCATCTCAACTACTAAAATTGTAGAGAAATACTATAGATACTACTAACTATTATACAAATTACTTGCACGAAATGTGCATGTGACACTCACCAAATGAGTCTACAACAACATTCACCAATATTTACCTACTCTAACTCATCCTCCTAACATATGGGATGTCCATTTAATTTTCCGTCAGTTTAATCCCAATTGGTTCAAAGAGTACAAAAATTGGTTGAAATACAGTAAGGATGCAACATTTTGTCTACGTTGTTATTTTTTCATCCTGATTTCCGTAAGCAAGCGAGGGGTTGCAATCTCATGTGGGAGGCAACAATAGTGCTCATAACCAAGTTGTGAAGATCTTCCATTCTTGAAATTCTGAGCAATTGAATGGGAGATCAGTGGATAAACGATTGCATGATTACTTATATGGAGAGTGATGCATTTGATACTGATGCTATTATGGAACGGTTTCGAAATATGAAAAGTCGTTGAGGAAAAATTCTAATATACTAAATATTTTGCTTTTTTTTGGTGGCATTTTTTATATTAGAATTTTTTTTTTTGGCATATGCACAGTTATTATTTTTAGAGGACTGTAGTAGAATTTCTGAACACCCTCACGAGAAATCCTGGAGCCGCCACTGCGTTAGAGGGAGACAATCTTGTGTAGAAAAAGATTACTAATTACTATGATGTGTCAGTCTCGTGTAACTCTTCTTCGCAACAGATGCAAGGCGAGTTTAACCTAATTTTTTAAGAGCTTTTTGACAGTTTTTTTTTGGTTGTTTTCTCTTAAAATATATCAAATTTTTGTACCATATTATTCGTCTTGACGATATATAGGAATCGGATTGACGTTTTGGTCTTTTAGTCGTCTTCCATAAACTCTTTTCAGTTTTGGTCTATATTTTTATACTTTTCAAATAACTTTCATCGAGCCGAACGATGTGGTTTACAAATTACATAGAAAAGTACCTTATTTTTTAATCCAAAAATTATAAAAAAAATTCGAATGAAACCAATTTTGTGGAACGGAGAGAACATTTATGAAAATTGTTGATATAGTTGATGGTACTAGAACCGTGAATCAAGGAGGTGTAAATTATAATTAAGGGGGTATTCTACTAACAAAAAAATAATTTCTTTTAAAAATCAATATAGGTCATTCTCTCACGATACATCATATAAAAATCCATGAAAAGCTTGTTTATTTTAAAAATACCCTTAGCTGAATACCCCATAAATACTACATTGCAGGACAAGATTTATCCAAAGATATGGTCCAGCTGCATTAACACAGAAAAATCAAATCACATCCTTTTTCCACGTGAAGCTTTGTCCGGGTCTTAATTTGGTTCCTTTGAATGAGTGTGATAGACATTGGACCAATTAAAAGCTAGTACAAGGTTTAATTTCTTGCAATGGAATTACTTTAAAAAGTCATCTACGTAACGTACGGTCTCCATTAATATCATGCACGTGATTAAATATTAGTCCTCTTAGCGGTGCTCCAAATACCCTTCAACACGAAATTGGAAATTTTGTAGTGCGTCACTCGAGTTCTCTATCTTGGCAATCATATCTGAATTTGTACCATTAATTGTCGAGATAAACAACTCAGATGCAACACTACAAGATTTACAATACAAGATCCCGGGTCCCCTCAACACCACACATTTCTATAGGTCTACACTTTGTGTTTGGACCTCACAAAGATTGAAGGGTGTTGGAGCACCATGTGGCAGTCCCACCAAATAATTTTTCCATTGGTCAAATTACTAACGGTCATCTTACCTTGCATGAATGGCTTATTAGCAATTTGTTGCGCAGTTGATGATTTTTAATGAATTTCTATACCTTTTCAAATAGTTTAAGAATTATTAGTATATCTTTTTATCCTATAGGTATTGGTTGGATTTTATGTTTAACAACTTTTCTTGGATATGAATATTCTTTAATGACTACAATGACATTTTTAATTCTATATTACATTAAAAAAAAAAAAATACTAATAGAAGAAGATCGATCACCAAACTACACAGCGAAGGCTAAAAGGATCATTTTGAGTGTAATTGAAAGCCATAACTTGAGCTCACTACATAATTTGAGCTCACTAATAGAAATTTCCGAAATTGAAGGAGCGATAATTGCCATAGCTTTTCCCTCTAGCTCTGGTCCCCAAAAATGATATGTGCAAAGAAAATTTGCAAGGAATTATGCAAGAAAGGTCCAGTACGGATCCCAAACGGCTAATCTAAGCCGCTCAAAAATTTAAAAAACACATTTCGAGTGGGCTTGCGAGAAACTAGCTCCATCCGATATGTGTGGATGCTTGATCCAAACTTTCATTTTTGAATGGCTCGGATGAAAAAAGAAAAATGAAAGTTTGGATCGAGCATCTAAACATATTGGATGGAGCTGGTTTTTAGAGGGCCTACTTGAAATGTGTTTCTAAAATTCTTGAGCGGCTCGGATTAGTAATTCAGAATCCGTACGGGGCCCCGCAGGACCTTTCCTGCATGATTCTCTGCAAATATTTTCCTTGCATATAGCATTTCTGGGGGTCTAGTTTATTTTACGCATTAATTGAAGTCACCACGCATGCTTATCCCATGCATGCACATGGTTTCTAAAAATCAAACCATTGAAGTCAAATTACGCATGCTTATCCCATGCATGCACATGGTCTCTAAAAATCAAACCATTGAAGTCAAATTTTAGAAACACATTTTAAGTGGGCCCGCTAAAAACCAGCTCCATCCGATATGTTTGAATGCTCGATCCAAACTTTCATTTTTTCTTTTTTCATCCGAGCCATTCTAAAATGAAAGTTTGGATCAAGCATCCACACATATCGGATGGAGCTCGTTTCTCGCAATTCCACTCGAAATGTGTTTTTAAAATTTTTGAGCGGCTTAGATCAGCCGTTTGAAATCAGGCCCCGTAGGGCCTTCCTTGCGTGATTCCTTGCAAATCTTCTTTGCACATATCATTTTTTGGGGTCTAATTTATTTTGCGCATTAATTGAAGTCACCACGCATGCTTATCCCATGCATGCGCATGCATGGTCTCTAAAAATCAAACCATTGAAGTCAAATTACGCTTTAGGTATTTAATAGCCCAGATTTTGGCCCACATTACCTTTTAAAAATAAAGAACCAGACCAAATCTAATACAACCTAAGCTACAAGATGGCTTGATGGTGTATTACTAGAAAGCGATATATATGAGGTCATTCATTGGAAGGGTTTTCCAGCGATTGTGTAGGTAAACATAAGAGTGCAGTTTAGGGTTTTTTTTTTTTTTTTTTTGATCCCTCTAGGTTTGTGACGCTTCGAATTTCGGATACATTAATAACATATTTTTTCAAAACGATTTAAGTCAACTACTTAAATAACAACGGAAGCATAATTTGATTTGTCGACAAAATAATTTTTGTTAGACAAGTTTACAATTTAATCTAGCTCTAAAAAGGAACGGAGCAGCAACTATTAACGAATCTAGGGTTCCACAATTTTTGTCATCCAGGAGGCTTCACCTTTAGGTTAATCTTGTCCTTCAATTTCGTCTTCACTGCCCAGCGTAAAAAGAAAAGGTATATGAATACCATGAGCAAATGACACTCAGCAGATATTGATGCAGAACAAGTAGCGGCCCAATTCTATGATCAATTGGACTAGTCGAAGCCTAGGAGGCCCAAACAACTCTTAATTGAAAATTGCCAAATTCGGCAATTTATCGACGAGCCCGGAATAGGCCCAAACTTGGTGGGCTGAAGCAGAATCGCGCTGCGATCAATACTCACCACCCTAATCGTGACTGATGGTGGATTTCGGCCAAATTCATTCGTTTAGGCCTTCAATTTAGTAATTTTGCTATTTTAGGTAATAATTAGATTACGAATTACTCTTAGCGTGTAATTCCGTTTTCAATGATTCCAGTTGGGAATTTCTTATTTTTCTTTCTAGTTTTCAATTTTGGAAGTTTCCCCAATTTTCGGGATACTTTATTTTTTGGTAAGTTTTTGCTAGGGTTTGCTAGTTTTCCCTATAAAAGGGCATGTAACCTCTATTATTATTCAGCTTTTAATCAATTATAAATCAGAGTTATTCTCTTTCTTCTTGTGGATTCAAGAAACTCGTGGATTCGAGACCTATTTTCGTTTGAACTAGTACGCAACTAGTTTCTCGTGAATTCCGCTGCGTCAGATATACTCCTCCCCATTAACCCTTACATTACAAGTCATTCACAGTTCGATATAAAGGAAGTGCAGCAGCTTCTCTTCTAAAAAGCCTTTAACAAATGAATTACCCTCTTATTGTTCACCCCATCCCCAGTTATCACTGAGTTCTATATCCGTTCATCACAAGATTCAGTTTCTAACTATCACCACATTTAGTTTTTCCATCATCACCAGATTCACTTTCCCACCTCTTGAGAATGTACAATACAGCTCATTCATCAAGATGCGCATATAACACATAATGATATATATTTTCAGCGCATATCCTGTAATACCCCGACCCTTAATTATGGGTATAAGTAGATTATGTGTCGAGTCTTAGCTAATTATGTGGGTTAATGGTTTAATTAGTTTACTTAAATTATGGAAATAGGAGAGCAGAGTGTATGATGATCCATCTGATTGGGATAAATTTAATGGGTTGAGTTTAATAGTAAACTCTACTTCATGGTACATCTGGCATGTGAATACTAAGAAAAGTATTGACCTATAAAGGAGAATGTTAGTTGCAAGAGATCTATATGTTTCTTTTCTTTTTCTTTTTTTTTTTAAAACTTTGAGAGTCTATCTCTAGATATTCAGTTTGAAGTGCGACTAGCCACCGCAATCTCATTGAATATCTGGAGTGGAAGCTCTTAACCAAGAAAAAAAAAAAAAAAAAAAAGAGAGGAAGATTTGCATTTTATTACGGAATTCAGTAAGGATAGATCATGTGAAGTTATAGTCAAAGATTGGTGCTCCCTTGTAACTTGTTGATTATATACTTCTGAATTTGAATATGGGTTTCTTGGTATGGGAATTAATTGCAAAAGAAATGAAAAGAAAAGAGGAGTATGTGTACTTTGTACCTTATAGAGTGTGCTAAAAACTAAGTTCTTATTTTGTTTCATTTGCAATTGAGGCTCCGTTTGTTTCGGACGAAAACGTTTTCTAGGAAAATATTTTACGTGGAAAACATTTTCCGGTGTTTGGGTACAAGAAAAAAGAAAAGTCAATGGAAATTTTCCAAAATAAAAAAGTCAACAGCAAAGTGAAATAACAGGAGGTGGAAAACATTTTCCGGATTTTGGAGGAAAACATTTTCCATCGGCACTCTGCCTTTGCCCCGATCTCCCCCAATCTTTGAGAATCACGCATGTCCGACTCCCTGGCACAAGTCATCTCTCTCTCTCTCTCTCTCTCTCTCTCACACACACACACATCATTACTCTTCGACGGATCAAATCCCATTTCCGTAATCTTCTCAACAATTTCCTTGGAATGGTCTGGGTGTCTCACCAACGAGCTAGGTTGGGTCCTAACGAAGAATGAAATCCGAGACTCAGGAACCCTGAGGCCTCGCAGAAACTCTATATTGGGTGCTATATACTTTTTCACATCGTAATATAGGATCCAACCAGACCATCTAATAGCAGCTAGCAGCTACAAAATTCTCGTTGGTGTGAAGTACACTCTTGAGGAAACTGAAACTCCAATGGAGTTGAAGAAATCTAATTTGGGAGTTATAAATATGGATTGAGTTTGAAGTTAACGTGCTTGGGTTTGAAATTCCATCGTATGGTTCAATCTCCTTTCAATGTGCCCACCAACTGTTTGATAATTTGCTTAGGCTACAACATGATTGGTTCCATATTTTCTCCTTGAATCTTTGTTATGTTGAGCTGAATGTATTTAGGAAGGTGATGGGTGAAGGAAAACGGCAACTCAAAGCGGTAAGAGTTGTACTCAGGATAAGGGTGTCCTTTAACCACTAGGCAAACCCCAAGGTCTTTCCTCCAACCTATTTCTAAAATAGCATCATTTTATTATGTCCACTCCTCCTGCAATGCTGTGTCTGTTTAAAAATTATCTCCAGGAGGCACCGACACCAAGTAAGAGTTGCAGCATCGGTTGGTAGGCTGATATCATCTTGTTTAAGTCTGCTGTCGAAAATAATTAAGGTCCCGATTCATTGTAATAACAAGCGATTGATGTTTGATCTTGTGAGAATTGGTAATTGATGTTTGAATATCTGGATATCTGCTGAGTGAATGCCTATTGTTTCAATAAATTGGTACCATTATTCCTGTATTTGGCTATAAGTGAGGAGAAAAAGTTATTTGTACCTCTGCAGCTATACGAGTATTAAACTTTGTTTATTGTTTGATTTCTCTTGGATTTTGTTTCTATATTACAAGGGTATTTATGTCATTTGGGTTATGTTGGATTTTTTATCCTTTATATAGTATGGGTACCATTTCTATTTTTACAAGGATATTTTGGTTAGTTTGTCAATTAGTGATTTCCAAGTCTACCAAACAATGGAAAATGTTTTCTAGAAAATGTTTTCATATCACAACCAAATACTGGAAAACATATGAAAACATTTTCTTTTCTAGAAAAAGTTTTCCATGGAAAAGGTTTTCCAGAAAACATTTTCCGCCTGAAACAAACGGAGCCTAAGAGAGCAATTTAACTACCTTGGGTGTCCTTTGTGGAATTGCTAAATATTGTGTGCTTGAGGATGGTTACGAAGAGTATGTACGATGGGTGATTTAACATTGTTTGCTATGCCCTCAATGAATATGTTTTTCTATGTCTTATTGAAATCGATGAGATTACTGCTAAAAGGACAGAAGGAGTATGGATATTGCCATATAGATGTTGGATTCATTAACTTGAGATGGTATAGGATATCATGTTGTGGAATTGAAAGATCTGAATTGTTTACTTGAGGATTTGTTGCTTTGAATATTTCCCCAGGATAGTTGTCCGATCCTAGAGAAACCGTAGGTGTAACTTGTGATCTCGTCATGGTGTAGGATCAGAATTGGTGACTAAGTTGGTAAGTTATCACGACTCTTAAATGCTCTTGAGATTAGTTTTACATATAGAGAGACTAAGAGTAAAATAATAAATCCAAAAAGGTTAAGTCCTAGGTTGCTGGCATGGCTATACTGAAATGAATTATTAGGAACTTAAGGTAGCGGGCAAAGTTTTAAATCTCGGTATGAGGATACGTAACGGTATCGGTGATACAGTCAAATATTGGCCAATATCGGCCTGTATCGGACCGTAAATCCGTCAAATATCGGTATCGGTCCCTTAAAAAACCGATACATATCGACCGATACATCGCGTGTCTGCCGATATTTAAATCCTTGCGGGGAAGCAACCGAGATCACCTAGGAAGATATCAAGTTTGGACATTTGTAAATTTGGCTGAACAGTATGAAAGATCAGCTGAGAATTTTTTTATTGTGGTGATTCGATATATAAAATGATATATCATATATGTAGTTCAGAGGGAAAGCAAAATTCTAGATTATTGTTGTACCATACGGGACGCCATGGGTTGGGAATTCACAACAAACTTGGGATACCTCATATTTCTCACCTTCTAGTGAGCTTTTTATCACTTGTTTGGAAAATCCCTCTGGTAATACTGTTTGCATGCAGAAAATGAGTAGGAAAAATGGCTTTGCTAACTATTTTTGGAGCAGGATTTGTTAGTAATTTTTTGTAGGTGGGCCTACATAAATTATATAATTAGATATTGTATATTGTCGAATAAGGTTTGAGTGGTGTCGGTATCACCCATTGAGTTGTGATCGTCTAATAAATATGACCGGATAATTGACAAATCTCTGCTAGCACGTATTTGGGTTATATCACATGTGTTAAGTGGTGCGGATTATTAGTAAGTGTAGAGACCATTCAAGACCCATTAGGGTTCCATCTATTCAAGGATGGAGCCAGGGAGGGGCTAGTAGGGGTAGTCGTCCCCCCCTACGTCTTAAAAAATTTGTATTGGTACATTGAAAAAAAAAAATTATCATCAAACTATATAGTCCCATCCCCCCTCCGTTTTTTCGTTAAAGAAAATAATAGTAACAGCTTTAATATTTGTCAAGCTATGAAACAACTTTGTACTAAAACTGGTTTTAATGAGGTTTAAACCCAATTCTTTTAAACAAAACAACGCCCAAAATTTATAACCCAACTCATTTTAGGGACTTAAGGCTCGTTCACTTTTAAAAACTAAGGCTTACTGAAATTTCGAAAGCCCAAAACTCTTTAACATGGTCTGTGGACATCAAAGTAAAATTTCATATCGTTGTCTTGATTTTAATTTTTTTTTATTGTGTATATCCGTTCCCCCTCCGCCAAAATCCTGGCTCCGTCCCTGCATCTATTATGATAGGCTATGATGGAACCAAGGCCTATAAATATATGGTTAAGTCTCCACTCCAAACTCTAATCTCTTTTCTCATACCATCCCATCGAGTGTGAGACTAAGGTCAAAATTAAGAGTAGGTCTTTGGAGGTGGAAGACGAACAACCACACATACAAGGTTTTCATCCTCCATGGCGACAGGTATGCATCCATTATTGTTTTCTTCAATGGTTTGACATGAGTTCTTGAATATAGGGTTTCTTATGAAATCTTACAAGCGGTATCAGAGTCTCTTGTCAGATTATTGAGAAAAATATAAAGTTTATTTTTCCCCTTTATTGAAGAAACTGGTAATGACTTTACATGCCTTATATTGGCTGGTTTTCGGATCGTCGTTGGTAGACGGCTTTTACTGTTTAGATATTGGTCAATACATACGTTAGTATTTGATCTAAATTGCCTACTGTGCTGCTAGTATGGCTACGGGTTTTCAAGGCTATGTGACAATAATTTTATTTTATTATTATATTTTTTTAATTCCTCGCTAAATCTCGGTTGGTAACTTTTGTTACCTACTTGTGCGGATAAAGTTTTTTGGTTTATTTTTTGATCGGCAACAAGATTTTATTAAAGCTCGACAAAGGGTACATCGAGAAGAGCCATAACCAAGCACAAAGCATGGGACTGGCAAAGAGACCCTATCTAGCGAAATGCTAGATAGGGGAGAGAAAAGGACAAAACGACACCCAACAAAACAACAACTCGACAAACCCCAACCCTCAAAGCACAACCTATGGACCAAAAAGCAACCATGAGCAAAACGCCAGAGACCCGGAAAAGTATCCTAAAACAAAAGACAAAACCTAAAAACAACCTCAAAACCACACTCCCTTAATAGACTCACAACAAAACCATCAAGATGAGGAGCTCCTCTGCAATTTCGCAAGATCCTTAGTTTTCAATTCAATCATCTTTTTTATGTAGTGAACATCATTCTCCACAAAATCCACTCCCAATCTTCTACCCACCTCCAATGTGGATTGAAGATCATTGTTCACCACATCTTGTTCCTGTCTACAACAATCCTTCTCCAAATCCGCTAGAAAATCATCATCCATTTCAGTATCCATCACCATATGAGCATTCTTAAGAAAAATAGAATTCCTATTACGGATGCCAAAAGAAGATAGAGAAGATGTAGAAACCTCCTTACTTGATTTCTTTTGCTTGAAAACTTTCATCCCGAAATCCGAAAGGAGTTTCTTCTTGCTAATCTTCTTATTAGATCTACGCACCCTCCTCTCCAATTTCAGAATCACTTCATGGATTGATCTCTCTTTTACAAAGTAAGGCCCATCTCTCCTCTTCTTAGCCAAAGATCTGGGAAGAACCCTCTTAGGCTCAATCACTTGCTCATTAGATTTGGGAAGAACCATCCAAACCTTCATATGTCAAAGGATCCATAGTCGAATTGAAATCCACTCCATTAACCTGGCTGGAATCCATGAAAGGAGAAATAGTGCCATCATCATTTTGAGCTCCTTTATCTCCATGACCCAAAGGACTAAGAGAATCCCCAACAATTGAAGTAGACAAGGAATTGGAGTCTACATTCACATCGATCTTCAACTCTGAAAGCTATCATTTCAGTAGTGCGATCCTTGCTACCAACCAAGTCCTCGCAATCAACCTTATCCCCTTCTTTGATCAAATTCTTTTTTTCTTTGCATTTACAATCGCACGTAGGTGTTTACATATAAAATTAACAAATCCAATAATTAATTGACACGTAATTGAAAATGCCAAACATTGGCAATTACCTGTTGATAAAGATACGCTGGATTAAAGGAATATAAATGATTAAATACGATGTCGTATTGTGTTCAAAGATGAAAAGCAGTTATTGGCAGTTACAAGCCATTGCCGACGTAAAGGGTGGTTTCGAAGCCATGGTATTAACTGCTAAACATATAAACTCCACGTGTGGATTTGGGAAACAAGGCAAATTGGCAGTTATAACACGTGGAATGCTTATCGAAAGGTGGTTATTCACCTTAACGTTTAAACATTTGAGTTTGTTTAAACAACTGTACAGATTCAAAATCAAAACTTCTGGATGAAGAATTAGAAGGATTCAAATTCAGACATGGAAAAACAACTGCCAACTCGAAGAATGGAAGTTAGAGTTCGAAGCAAGCCAAATGTTCAAATTCATTGAGCGGGAAGTTCAAATTGCAAGCAGCGCCTATAAATAGAAGAAATTGAAGAGTGAAAAGCCCCCGGACAAATCTTCAACAAACAGCTATCAAAAAACTGATGCTTGGTTTATTCATTGGCAAAGTAGTTTAGGATTTCGAACTCAGTTCGAAGTAGTTTAGGATCTCGAACTCAGTTCGAAGTAGTTTAGGAAGTAGATTAGGAAGTAGTTAGGATTAATCTCGGTTGTTCTTGTAACAATCACCCGTTCGAAGTTCTTGTATCTGAAGTTGGAGACAATTTCGAAGTAAGTTTACCTTTGATTTATTAATCGAAGTATCTTGTTTCTTTTCGTTCTTCGATTTCCTAAGTTTGTTGGTTTACATTTCTTCACTTGTTGAAAAATCCTCTTAATTGAGGTAATTGAACCAATAAAACACAATCGCCTGATTAGATTTGGTTTTTCCAAAGTTAATCTGAGGGAGGAGATTGAAACTCTCTCTGGCACGCTCGCACACAATTTTTTTCATTGCAAAGAAGTAAAAAGAACCAAAACAGTAGGTGGGTACTAGTGATGCTACAGTATACATATTATGTATCAAACATGGTTAGATTGTTCATAGACATCTGTTATGAGGATCAAATTTACTGTTTTTTATTTTATATGCCATCATTATACAGTTTGATTACGGCAACAATATTTTTGCTAGTTTCAGTAAGAAAAATTGGAGAAAAATATAAAGCATGTTTTTTTTTATATTTTATTTTTCCGATTCAAGAAACTACTAATAAATCAGTTGATAACTGGATTGCACAAGGAGAACTTAATTTATTCCTGAAACTCGAGATACTTGTCTGATCAACTAGTGATAAGTTAGTTGATTGTTGGGTATTGTGATTATGTACTTCATATGGTCATCTGCTTGACTTATCAACAATCCGCTATAGTTTTCGGTTCTTGTGCAATTATAGATGACAGCTATTCGGTTACATTAGCTATCAACTTGTTATTACTTGTTTCATTAAAGTAATTAAATTGGGGCATAAAGATTATTTTGTAGTCCATACCTAGGGTTTAGGAGAATTAAAGTAATAAGCCGCCAAAGTGGCTCTATTATGGAGATTATCTTAAACTTGAAGGTAACAGTTTTGGATTACATAAAGTTATGTTTAAATCCATGCGGGAAATAATCGGCCCAAAGGAAGATTATTATTTGGCCAGATTTAAACGGTATAAGGTAGTCAATCTTTTGAATAATTTAATTTTTAGGATTTACCTATGCGTTCAAAAGTCGGCCCAAATGAAGGCTTTTGATTGGCCAGGCCTATTTGTATTGTTCATGTTAACTAGCCTTATTTATTTTTTTGAGAAAACCACTTGCATGTTATAGTTACTGTCCAAAGACTTGATTATAATGATGCGTTAGGTTTCTCGTTAGGGCCCACCACTAAAGACATAATCTTTGTAAATTTTAGTTTATGTATGTTTGTCTAAATTGTTTGCCCCTACAATTAGACCAATTTTTGCATGATAATTATAATCAAGTTTTTTATTTTTATCATTGCATTATTGATATTTGTTAATCGTGAGCTTCTCTTTTGTATTATTATAGTGAGTACATCTTCTATATCTGTCAATTTGAACAAAATTTCAACATATTCTCTTGGTTATTTGGGCACTAAGAAAAGCAAATTCGATCATAAGGGTAAGGGAATTTCACATGCTGGGACTTCACAGACAAATGTGAAACAGAATCAAGGGCGGCTCTAGGATTTTCATCTAGCGCTGACCAAAATGTACAACGTATTTATGATGAAAGCTGTATGCAAAAAAGTCGTCCAATTCTCTTCAATTTTTTAGTGTTTTCACAATAAACCTAATGTCAGACAACTATTATCCATATATATTTATTATATATAGGCTTTCATAAGTGAGCCATGCTTGTTTTGTTTTGTTAGAGCTATAACAATTAGGTTCAAATTTTGTTGGAAAGATTTATTTTAATTTCAAACAAGTAACCATGCGCCAAAAATAGCAAAACAAATTTAATTTATATCTAAATTTTAAATTTTTTTCGGTGCATTTTTTAAACTGCGGAGAGCCAGGGCCCACCCCATCCCTAGGCTGGCTCCGCCCATGAACACCATAGCAATAAATCGAAACTATGCGCGAAGAATCAAAAGCCAAATCAGAGCTCCATTGCCATATCTCCTAAAGAAAATTTCCCAACCAGTTACCACATTTTCCCTCAATCATAGACCTCAAAATCTCTAATGTGGGAAAAGTCAGCACTCAGCACCATATAATTTCTCCCCATTCGTCTAATTTGAGTGTAAAAACACCGTCACTAGTGAAAGTATCTCTAATCAAGTCAACAGATTTGAGAGATGGAACCTAAGCAATGATGCTTCTCAATAACCAACCCTCCCCATCCACTATATTTTCTTCATTGGCTTTGATAGTAATGATTGTAGACGTCGAACTCGTCCCTTTCACAACTTCCGCGCAAAAGAAGGTTTCGAAGCATTCCCAACAACTCTTTGCTGTGAACTAGGTTAGCTTTTACCCTGACTAAATTCCATTCTTCATCCCTATAAAATAATAACAATCCACACAAACGGAAGCGGAGATGGTGTAGTGCAGCAAATGCGCCACACCTTGCAACGCAATTTGAGCTGCCCAAAAGTGTTTTTGACGGCACGTATTAATTTTTTTTTAATCCAATCCATCAAAAATACTTTTGGACAGCTAGAACATCACACTGCACGGTGCAGACAGAGACAAAAAACAAAATATATGTTCACATAAATCTGAACCCATTTATCACTGGATAAATGATAAATGAATCCGAAATACAGCTATCTTTATCAATACACAATCAACAAGATTTTTTACATGACAAATGTTCTCGACGAAATTTGAAAAATGGAAGTTTTTATCAAGTTTGAGAGTCCAGAAAAATGACATCAACTTGATGATGTAGGGACTACAAGCAAAGGTTCAACAACAATAATATTAGAAGTGAAGAAAAATTATAATGTCATAATGATTAATCGATTTGCCTCGGTGTCGATGGAGACTTACAAGTCTAAGGTCACAAGTTTGATTACCCTCGGCAGCAATTTGTCCTTAGGTCCACGTCACCCCACACAAATGCCTTAACAGGCTTATCAACTTTTGAGGCCTCATTCAAGACTTATTTAGTATTGGCTTTATTACGGGCCGGTACAAAAGACAAATATTTATTATCACTAACTCCAATCATTCTTTTTAATTACCACTAACTCCATTAAGGTCAATCACTCTTTTTTGGGGTTTAGACACTTAGGGTGCACTTTTCTATTATAAGATTTTTAGTGGTTTAGACACTTTTATAGGGTACCCTAGGATTTTAGGCACTTTCATAGGGGACCCTAGGATTTAGGTTTAGACACTTTCATAGGGTACCCTAGGGTTTAGGTTTAGGGTGCACTTTCCTATTATAGGGTTTTTAGTGGTTTAGGCACTTTCATAGGTACCCTAGGATTTTAGGCACTTTCATAGGGTACCCTAGGGTTTAGGTTTAGGCACTTTCATAGTGTACCCTGGTATTTAGGTGGGGTGGGTAGAGAGAGAGGAGACTGATGGGATGGGGAGACTAACAGGACAGGGGACTGACGGACTGACACACACATGGGGGGGTAAAACAAGTAATCGGTGCTTTTTGAATTTTCTTGTGGAGCGCATGGTTCAGCCCTCCACAAAAGTGGAGCGGCTGGCAAAAAGCTCTATTAAGTACTCCCTCCGTCCCTTTTTAAATGTGTACAATGGGAAACGTGTATTTTTGCGGACATTAAAAAATGTACTTTCGTATAATATTTTTAAATTTTTTTTGCACCAAATTAAAGTACTCAATGAGCACTTTAATTTGGTATAAAGAGAATTAAAAAATTAAATAGGGAAATATGTTTTTTAGGAGTTTGAAATTACACGTATTCCCAGGGTACGCACTTAAAAAGGGACGGAGGGAGTATTTACTAAAGGCACGGCGCAACGTAATTTGACCTCAACTTTATGAACTGTCATTTATCGCGAATAACTCAGTAATTGCCTCATGCTTGAAGCCACGACGTAACACATTTTGAGCACAATTAAATTGAAATACCCCTTCCTACCTCTGACTAACCCAACTTTTTCCAGAAAATCTTTGTTGTAAAAAAAAAAAGGATTCAAATAGGAACAAATAATCAACTTAAAGTAAGTAAATCCAAGAAAATACATCAGTTCACAACAACCGACATAAAAGGGAAAAACTGAATATAATCAACTTCACCATCCAACTATTAATCAACTTCACCATCCGACTATCAACTAAACCAAAGAAAATAAAAGCATTTGATCAACCACATCCCAGGCAATTACAATATTAAAATCCAACAACCATACATCGTAGCAAGTGTAAATGACAAAATTCTTACCAAAAGTTAATTCACATTCCATAAAACGTCTAAATTAGAAGACATCGTGAAACAGAATACGTACATATTTACTTTGCCAAAATGTGTCCACTTTACAAAAATAAAGATGGCTAGTGTAGATGAAAATGCCAAGGGAAATAACACTTTTAATTTGAGCTCTGGGGGAAGCATGTTTTTTTTTATGATAGTGGTGTAGATGTAAACACTGATGAGCCTAGGTTGCATGGTCTTCCTTGTACAATCAACCTGCATCTTTCACTATAATAGTTCTCCAACCCTATCAGTTGTTGCAAATTAGAGTTCCAAGAGCAAAAACTACTCAAGTCTAGATGGTATCCTAGCATCCAAAGCATGAATTACTTGGTCAAAAACAATAACCAAGAATGCTGGCACAGTAGATTAATAATGGAGGCAAATCAAGAAGGGGAGTGATACTCACTGAAACATTTTATGAACAGGTGAAAGGCGCAAAAGCATTTTTTTTTTTTTTTCCGTTCATGTGCAAAGCAAAGCCAACTTTGAATTGGACTCATAAATTTGGAGTGTGTGTAGATTACTAAAGTCTCACATAAAAGTTGTGTGTCAATTTTATTACTGGAAAGTGAAAAGCAGCTGTAGTATATGGACTTCCTTCCTTTTTCTTCTTCAATGAAAAGCATAGGATAAATAGAGCTATTTCCAAACATCCATCTATACCCAAGAGAGACATGGAGAGAAGTAGACCTATACTTTGCTTGCAGGTACCTTTCAACATGAAGCATCTACGTTCCGTTCCTCAATTGAATCACACTACCGAAGATTGCACTTCAAAAACTGAAACCTAGCAGAACTGGAAGTAATTCGTTTTCAATTTCAGCCCCAAAATAGAGGAATGTTCATAGATATAATGACAAAAAAAAAGAGCAATCCTAAAGTATGTAGTAACTGCAGCACTATGAGGATGAACCTCGCATCAATATGCAGCATGAGAAGCAAATGAGGTAGGAATATCGAGTCATTCGTACCTCTAGAAAGTTACGTTGGGAATTTTGCTCGCCCACCTTTGTCAAAGTATTATGATTCAATTTTAAATTGAAACCCAACAAAATGAACCTAGAGAACATTTAAAAACAACAGAAACCAACAAACTGGAATATGGAAAAGAAATAAGAGTTACCTAACGTAAACCAAAGAAGGAACCCAATGTGGAAAATTTGTCAAACTAAACGGCATGATTCAATAGATAATAAAGAAATGGAAAGAAAGAATTTTCCTGGCTTTTTTTCCACGAAAGAAGGAATGTGAGAGAAGTTATCAAACACCTTGCAAAAAAAGATTTTCCCATCTCATTAAAAAGTAAAATTCTGCACCCTAACACCCTGCAAAAAAAGATTTTCCCATCTCTTTAAATAGTCCACCACTATCTATATTCCTAGGGATTGCCCGTGCCTAAAAGCACGAAGCGACGTAATTTGAGGTCAACTTTATGAACTATCATTTTGCTATTTACCACCATAAATAGCGAATGCCCGTGCCTTCACACACATGCGAATGTAATATTGGCTTGATTACGCTAATGGATGTCCGTGCCTGAATGCACGGCTTGAACAATTAGCACACATAAACCAATAGCCCAAGAGAGAAAAAACAATTAGCACACAAACCAATAGCTAGCACACATAATAATTTATTGAATTAACACAACACCTACAAAGTCCAACATAGAGAATACGTTAGGACTGTTGAAAGATTTTCTCTCAATAGCAAAACCAAGAGCCCAAATAAGACATGAAAAATCCCTCAAAACATAGTTTGACTACTTGATAGGGTAGAACCTTACCAAATTTGATCATCGCCCTCTCACCCTTTTTTGAGAGTGTGATTGCCCAGCTTAATCCTTTGACCTTTTGTTCCACAACACCCATCTCTACCTCTCAATCCTTTGGCTTTTTTTTCTCGTTGCATTCCCAACATAGCCGCTATGCGAATCACACCTTATCTCGACAAATGATAAACAGTAGAATGAGTTGGAGGGACAAAAAAGGATTTTAGTAATATCAAATTAAGCATTAGGACCTGTTGTGACCAAATAAAATTAAAGTGAGCATCCAAAAAAATGCTTTATACAAATGTGAATGCTTGTTGAAGAGCATCGTCCTTAGTTCCTATAATATATCAATGACGATTGCAAGTTCCAAGTATAGCAGCATCAACACGACTTTGAGAATACCAGTACCATTGGCCCTATAAGCTACATAAATCTTAAGGAAAAGTACAGAATGCAAAATACTCCGACTGGTACCATAAAAAAGAAAAAGACAGAAGAGAGCACTATATTGCACGGGTTTTAAACTCTGACATATACCAAACTGATGTCTTATGGCAAGAGAAAAAAGAAAAAGATGTTAAAGAAGGGACCTCACTTATAGCTCATTAGGGACCTCACTTATAGCTACTCTTTGCTCCACGGTGGCTCGACGGATAGATGTTAAAGAAAGGAAGAATGTAGGTTGTCTCGGTTGGATACATGAGAGCGCTCTATCCCTTTCACGTCGCAAGCGTTGGCCCGATTGGTATCCTGGGCGATTTTTTTCAATACTCTCTCATTCTCTTCTATTACGTTGGGCCAATGTAGCCTTTGATATTGTGTTATCATTAGCTTTCTAGAACATAAATACGTGAGCGTTAGATAGTGTTTGTCAAGAACATCATTTCTTACACCTTGTTTTCCCATAAGCTTTAACATCAGGCATTGAATCTAGATTCCTTATTGTCAAGGGACACGCAAAAGACACGGGGCACACACATGGGTTCTTGTTTGTTTACTCATCAAAAGATAGGAAAAAAGTGCATAGAGGAAGAGGAAAAGATTGGTACCACTGGAAATGCATTCTCCTTTCCCTTACTCGTGGAGATTACTTTCTCTTTACCCTTCAAATTTGCTTCCGCCATTTCGGTGTCCTTTCAAAAAAATACGTTAAAATGTGACAACAACTTTTCATTTCACGAAAGGAAGATAGAAGTATCAGACTATCTATGGTAGATAAATAAATTGAAAGAGTACATGGAATTTTATGTAAAAAAATGGAATGACAACACCACTCATTAGGTTAAAATACGTTGAAGACGAAAGAAAAGTTAAAGAATCATACCACCGGACATGCATTATATTTTCTCTTATTCATAGCGATTACTTTTTCTCTCCCCTTAGACTTTGCCGCAGCCATTTCTTTGTCCTATAAATAACATTTAAAAAAGTTTGAAGAAACTTTCTTCCCATAACTGAAAAATAATATGTGCCGCCAAGAAAGAGGGAGGAGATCGGCGGAAGATGAGGGTGAGGAGAGAACAGATTGGCGAGTGATGTGTCGCCAATGCATGGTTTAATGAACCCGCCGATCATCTCTTTCTGAGAGCATTTTTCACCGTAGTATTGTTAGACCTATGTTGGTCTGTTAATTTGGGCAAAGAAGGGAGACATAAGGCCGTGATTTTGGATTCAAAATTTGAATCATTTTTTTTTTAATTATCAGTGACAGCCCTTCAATTGGACTTCCGCCCTTAAACATGGTATTTACGGGAGTGCCACTCAAAAGTTAGTTTGTGATAGGGATATTTTTGGACCATTAGATTGTATAGAATGAGGGGTGGAAATTCGCTAAGAGATGAATATTTTATTCAAAACAATCCTTGTTTTGTTATATAGATGGGCCTTGTCATCCATAGCCTGTTATGACTACCCCGTTCAAGTCATGATCCAGCCCATCCCCACTCTGTTAACTCCTTCAAGTCATGATCAGCCCATCCACTCTGTTAACTCCTTCATAAGTTCATAACCACCACCCGCCGCGCACAATAGCCCCTCCACCACACCCCTCCTCCCCACCGGTCAAAATGGACACCGTAGACTCACCGGAACCCCAACAACCCCAGACCGCCACCGATACACACCCTCTCTCCTCCACCCTTAACGAGCTTCTCACCTCCGAAGACCATCTCACCAGCCAATTCAGCACCCTAAACGACCTCTGCCCCGAGCTCTCCTCCCTCCACGACCTCGCCACCCGCGGCTCCTACCGCTCCATCCTCGACAAGGTCTCTAGAGCGAGAAAACTCTCTCTCCTCTCCCTACCCCACCACCACCTCACCTACCTCTCCTACAACGCCCTCGCCCTCACCAAACTCCGCCGCTACTCTGACGCCGCAGCAGAAATCGATTCTCTCCAATTCGACCTCGACTCCCCCAATTACACTTTCCAATTCTACCCCCAACTCTACCCGAACCAATCTGGATCCTTCGTCCCCTTCGCCCTCCGCTGGATCCACGCCCTCCTCCCCGAAAAACTCGGTAAGCGCAATGAAACCCTAGATCGGTTATACACACTTCTCGATTTTGTGACAACCAAATTAAAAAAGCAAAATGTGTCGTTGTCTGTTGTTTCTGCTGAGTTGTGGAGGAAACGCGAGGTTTTCGTGATTAATTCAATAATAAGTCACCACTTGAGTCAGAAGGAGTTTGGGGTGTGTTTGGATTTGATTGAGAATTTGGTTGATCGGAGAAGGGAATTTAAGGATACGCATCTGGATACGGATTTGTTGTCGAAATTAGGTTATATTCAGTTGCAATATGGGGATTTGGAAGGGGCGAAGAGGACTTTTGATAGGATTGAGGGATTGGTGAAGGAGAAAATGGGTGAGGCTGGGATTAGGAATCTTGTGAGTAGGAATAAGGCCTTGGTTTATTTGGTTGGGAAGGATTATATGTCGGCGGTGAGGGAGTACGAGGAGTGTATCGAGAGGGATGGGTCGGATGTGGTGGCAGTGAATAACAAGGCGATATGCTTGATGTACTTGAGGGAGTTGTCGGGTTCGATCAGCGTGTTGGAGAGTGCGTTGGAGAGGGTCCCTACTGTGGCTTTGAATGAAACCCTTGTGGTGAATTTGTGTAGCATGTATGAGTTGGCGTACATTAATCACTCGGATATTAAGCGGACGCTTAGTAATTGGATCGCTCGAGTTGCTCCTGATGATTTTGATACATCTTGTACTCGTGTGTGAGGTATTTGCGCAGTTAAAGTGCCTTTCTCATTGTTGATTAGTTGTTCATGTCATACATCCTGATTTTGAATTGTATCTTAAGCATTGCAATTTCATGAACTTCTTTGTTGTTTAATGCTTGCTTAAGCTTTAGCCTAAATGGATGGGAATCTCAGTTCTTTTGTATGGGATTAAATTTGGTTGTATACGCAAATTAATAACTAGAACTTAATAATCCGTTGTATGCTAGTGAATTTGCAATGTATTTGATGTACTTATAAGGTTTGATGTTCGTAATGGTGATAATTCCTTTACAATAACCAGCACTCTAAAATCCAGTAGTTCAATCCTGATTTTTCCGGTCCTTGATGGGTTCACTTCCTGCCTGCATTTTGTTTGGTCACATTACTTCATTGAAAACAAAGCAACCACAAGTGCACAGGAGCATACCCTAAACCATTACCCCTGCATGTCCGTGTCCCAACACGGGCAATACAGCGACCTATTTGGAGTGTCGGTGCTTTATAGATTACCAGCTCTGTGAATACTAGCCCAATTAACCTCATGTGCCAATGACAAATCAGCTTTTTCACAAGAGAAAGGACACTCGGAAAACAAATGATCGTGGCTTTCTGCACCAACATTGCAGAGAACACACACCCAATTAAGTTAATCCCTTCCCAACTGTATAATCTGTCTTTAGTTGCAAGTCTACCTTGAATAGCCATCCATTGGATGATAGCCCATCAAGGCACATGGTTTTTGAACCACACAACGCTAAACCAGTCCACCTCCGGACGTGCCTGCATTTTTCCTCTAGATGATTCTGTGCCTGATGAGTGATAACCAAAACTATTAAAATGCAATTGTTTTTTGTAGATTTCTCTTGGGATTAATGAGTTCTGTTCCCACCTAAACCTTCAATTTTGCTTCTGGTAAAGGTGAAGCAATTTTTTTTGTTCGCAATAGAAGTTGACATTTTCCAGTTTTGTCAATTAGCTAGACATTATAGCAACGTATGTAGGTACTCAACAAACATCCAACTAAACTTTCAAAACAACAATAAGTGTTACCTCAAAGTCATTGACCCTGTTATTGGGGTGTGCATTACTTTCGTCAATAGTCCGGCATGAAATGGTGAGCATTTAGGGCATCACAAGTCTTATTGAGGGTATCATATATGGGATGGTTTAACAAGGTTATGATGTATAAGCCTTCTGTCCATATCTAGTCTCTTCTGCCTAGATTACCATTTTTATTGGTTTATTGAAGAGCAGTGCGGAAAACATGCTGCTTGCCCAAGTTGTCCGTACTTTGCTTATACCTTGCACTTAGATACTGTTATTCCATTTGGAACTCCCATTGCCCACTTATGATCAGTTTATGTTTTCCTAGAGGTTTAAAAGTTGAATTTAATCTGTAGGATACCATCTGATAGGTTAAACTTTGGCTAAAGAGTATTAAAAATCCATAATTTGGATTATGCACTTTCAGTCCGTTGGATACCCCTTGATAGGTTACGCAATGTGTGCATTTTTGTTTCTGGCAAAACCTGTTGTGAAAATTTGTGGGGTGGTTTGGCCTGAGGGGGCTCGTTGGCAGTATTACATCAGGAATGGTTTAATAACGGTGGGATTACGTATGCAGATCTCGTCAATTCAGATAGATTAGTATTTTCGACAGTTTACTCTCAATGTGGAAGTCGTAGGAAACAAATAAAATTGGAAAGTTTACCGAGTTTTTTCGTTGTTTTCTTTTACCTCGTCCTTGAGTGATTTACTTATCTTTGATCTTCGAATCATCTCATTTTGACTAATTTATGTTGGCTTGGAGTTTTAGTATTTAAGTTAGCATGTAGTCTGTCGGTTGCCTCTTGATATGTGAAACGTTGGATGTACGTTATCACAAATTATCTTGTGAATAAAGCTGGAGGATCTCTTTTCCATTTCTTAATTTAAGTTTTTGGAGGATCTACTCATTCTCTTAATAGTTGCTTTTAGAGCTTGCATGATATCTATTTACATGCATATATAGTTGACTTGCCAAACTTAGTTTGCACTTGTTGACTGCTATGGACATCCATACCTGTAGTGTTTTTTCCCCCTGTTTGGGTACGAAGTTTTGAAGAATCAAATTTGTCATGGGTTGTAACCGAAGCCACAGCCATTGTGCCCCCTGCAGGGCAAGATCCATCCTTGTTGAAGACTGTCAAGCCATCGCTTGGAGCTAGACTAGTTAATAGGATTGGCATCCTTGAGTTGCACATCTCTCTCTGTAAGGTACTATTGTTAACCAGTTTTCATGATATGTTTTCTTCGTCGAATTTTGATACTGTAATAATTCAGGAAAAGGAGGGAAACGGATGCTCAATTTTAAAGTGAGTAGACAGAATTCCATACTCGATCTCATAGAGTCAGAGAATTCTGTGGAAAGCCGTATTTGATGTTGACACTTGAAACTAAGTGCTTTTGTTATGTCAGTAAATATCAAAAGAAAGTCTTGCATGCAAAATTGTCCAGCTTGGTAAAGAACCACGTAGTTCAATCTAGTTCTCTAAGAAGCACGCACACGTCTATCGGCGTCAGTACCTGTCGGATAGAGAACGACGAGACACAATACGCTCCGGACACGCTTTGAACGCGCCTAAATACATATTCAATTCCTCTATTAGATTTTTTAGTCGGACACACTCTGGACGCTCTTGGGATATCTGAGGAACACATTAGAAGGTTAAAAGCCAAAATTTCCCTGGGGTATTTAGTTCAAACAATAGAGTGACCGTAGCTTTTTATCTTCTAGCGTTAATACTATTTCTGATTTTTTTTTTCCCCCCCGTTTGATAGATTATTTATTTGGGTTAAAATCACTTAGACCCCCTCATCTATCACGCATCCTCATATAACACCCTTCATCTTTAAATCCTATCAACCACACCCCCTCATCTTTTAACCCGTATCACTTAACACCCTTCCGTCAATATTTTTAGCAGAATCTGACTATTCCATCCAAATACACATTTTTATACCATATTTACCCTCCACTACATCCCTTACCTTGTGATACCCTCCTCAATTGATTTCACCTTACAAAAGAAAGACCCAGGTTTGAAAATGCTCCAAATTAAGAACAATGTTCCAAGTTTTTCTTTTGCTGCAAACGTGGAAACCCTAAACTTGGCAAAACCTGTTTTGGAGATTATGTTCAAAAAGTGAGATGCAAGTTATAAATTACCATGATGAGCAAATCCAGATGATATTTTGCCCAAAATCTTTGCAACAAACAATGCAAGAGCAAAAATTTCTAGCTCCGAACAAAACCCAGATGGGGCTTTCCTGTTGTTTTAGTTCAATCTAATGAGGAGGAGAGAGGACCTACAATTTAAAGAGTTTAAGTCTCAGCAAAAGCTACAAAAACAATTTCGAAGTCACCATGATAAATGAGAAATCTCCAAATCATAACCCACAAGCTATACAAAACCGAAATCGCGAAAGACCCAAAACAAATTTTCTTCGACCACCAAGCTTCAATCAAAGAATGAGGAGAATCCAATTGGAGCAGGAATTGATTTCGCCGATCGGAGGCTCACAGTGGTGGAGGAGAATCCAACCGGTTTGTTTTCAAGCTCAGTAGTCATCTCATTCTTCGGTTTCTTCCCCTACATTAACAGATCCGGCAACCTCTTGCTCTGACAACGATTACCATTTCCGGCGAACAAAGCATCTACCCCATTCTCTCACATCAGTCATCACTGGTTCGATTTCAAGCTCAAAACCACCACCAGTTTCATGTTTTACGGTTTGGGTAGGTAGGGGTTTTGGAGGTTTTCCGGCGGCGGCAGAGAAGGCAAGAGATGGTGGAGGGTAGGTGGTGGTGTGAGTAACGATGATATGGGTATTTAGGGGAGGACCGTTGGCAATGGCGGTGGTGGTGGGTGGTGGGAGCGGCAAAGAGAAGGAAAGGGAGGGAGGTGGGTTTTGGGAGAATAGAGAGAAGAGGGGAGGAAAGAGAGAGGTTTTTGGGGTTGCAAAATGAACCCTATCGCACCAGCCATTATAAAACAAGGGGTATTTCAGTCAATTCATGACTTTTTTCAACGGTGTTACACATTTCATATTGCGAGAAAGATGAGAGGGTGTGGTTGATAGGTTTTAAAGATGAAGGGTGTTATGTGTGGATCCGTGATAGATGAGGGGGTCTAAGTGATTTTAACCCTATTATTTTTTTGTTCTCTCTTTGAACTCATAGGATACATCTATTGCAAAAACTAAAATTTTCTCGGCCGTATTTGTTCTTCCTAATTAGTTCTTGAGACTAGCTAGGCATGCAATACAATATAGCTGCCATTTTGCAAGAAACTGTTAAGGAAAAAATGAGTTTGGTCCCCTGTTATCGATTTTGTTAGAGAAGTTGTCATAATATTATAATTGGTCAGTGTAACATGTAGAAAGTAGGAGTACTTTTACAACCTCTAGAGAAGGAATGGAGGGCCTATAGCGAGCCAAACTCACTACAGGATGTAGTGAGCTCGGCTCAGCTGTCCGATCGGCGATCTTGAGGGGAGAATGTTAACTCTTCCTGCAAAAGCAACTATGGGGACTAAATTCAAGGTTTCAATTCTTGGAATTATCCTCTACTCAAGTTAGCGCCCTGTGTTTCACATTTACATATATTTTTGGATAATCAGATGTCGGGGCCATCTTACACGCACCTTGACTAATTCTAGAGCGTTGATGTTGATGACTAGGCAAAAATCCTCTAACGGCCCCAAAATTTTTAATGTTTATCCTCTGTTTCAAATCTTTCCCCTACTTCGCCATGGTCTTCTTGTTGGCATATAAATTTCAACCAAAATTTAGTACATACCGTCAAATTAATCATGGTCAAGCCTACAGGCTAAATGGCATATAAAAGAGCTTGTGGCAAAAGTTATATTGCCCCAATAAGCCCGCAAATCAATGAATATATGTTGAGCCCACAAAATATTAAACATGTTGGGCATACGGATGGAGTAAAACCTACAAATTAGTTGACAGCGTAGTCACAAATCAATAATAATACGTGGAGCCCAAGAAATACTTCTGATGAAACAAAAAGAAGGATCCGGGGTGGGTGCTACGAGGTAAGTGTTGTGCGCCATGGTTTGCGGCAAAATTACGTAGTTTGCTTGATTTTTTGGCACATCTCCAAAACTTCCAAAGGCCTTGTTTGGAGGAAGAAAAAAAAAACACTACAAAGGGCCTAAATCTTAAACCCAAAGTGCCTAAACTTATTATACCCTACCCCAAAGAGCCTAAATTCTCTAAAATTGAACCCCAAAATTAACTCTTCAAACAGGGCCCTAGGAAGCTTTAGAAGTGTACCAAGAAAATGAGCAAAACAACGTAGTTTTGCCGCACAACATGATGCAAAACTCTACCGCACAACACCTCCCCAGATTGGAAGGGACCTCCCCCTCGCAACGTAAAAAATATAGAGAGAGAAAAAAAGAAAAAGAAAGAAAGAAGAAGATGGCGGCGTTCCTCTCCCCTCCCTCTGCCCCCAATCTGCCATATCATGATATGGTTTCCTTCTCCCTCCCCCTTTCCCGGTTTCGTTCCCGCTCATGTCAGTTCGGTGGTCTTCCACGCCGGTTTTCCTTGTTGGAGGTTTCCGGTTTTGGGCCTAACAGTGAGTGGTAGATCTGCACACGGTTGGGGGGTTCAAGGTTGCACCAATTCTGGTGTGGTGCTGCGTTCTTTGGTGGCTATGGTTGCTCCTTGTTGTGGCTGAGGTTGTGCCTAGGTTTTGGTGGGCAAGTTGGCGGTTGGGCGGTGGATGGTGGTTCGATGGCGTTCATGTGTGGGTGCGGTTGATTTTGTTCTCGATTGCAGTGTCTTGATGCGGCTGGCGGGTGGTACAACAGGACAGCTCATAGGAACTCGATTCCCGGGTTCCGAAAGCGGCGGTGGCTGCGGCATTATGGGTGCAACAATTGTATGCTTTTTAGGGCTTTATTGTTTTGGGCTTTGCCCTTTTCATTGTGGGTCTTTGGGTGTCTGTTGATACTTATTGTTGATCTGGGTTCTTTGACCCATGAGGGTGGGGGCTTGTCCCATTTCCTTTGATTGGTTTCTCACCAATATTTGTGTTTAATGATAGTAATATTTTGCCCTTCCAAAAAAAAATAATAATAAGTGAATTTCATTCTATTAGGAATAAAATCAAGTCAACAAAATAAAAGCAATTCATTGCATTTTTCTGTACTTGATAAGGAAATTAAATTAATGTTCTTATTCAAGAATAAACTACTAACTAGCCACAGTGAGTCTACTGCGTGTATGTCTATATATTGATATACATAGATCTATTTTATCCACACAGTGACTCATTCAAGAATGAATTCGAAAAATTTATTGGCTTATTTTTTTCCTTTATTTAAAAAAATTTGAGTTTCGAACCTAATTTTTTACTTTCAGATTTTTCTGTTGAGACGAATCAATAATCCACAAAAAATTGACGCCAAACGAACGAATACAAAAAAAAAAAAAATTGAATAGAGACACACACAAAAAAAAAAGGTCAACTAACTTATTAAGCCAAACTAGGCCTTATATATATATATATATATATATATATATATATATATATATATATATATATATATATATATATATATATATACGGGGATTTTCCTATCCGGACTCCCGGATTGAAGGAAAATCCCCTTTTTTTTTTTTTTTTTTGCAAATTGTTTTTGGAAAATCTGAGGCGTCCAATGTGTTCAAAAGGTGTTTTCCAGGGTCCGCGCGGGAAATCTCCAAAAAAAATACCGGGAAGGGCTTGATCCAAGCAGTTTTTCGCAAAACTGCTTGGATCAAGCCCTTCCCGGTATATACAGTTTTTGCGAAAAATTGTTTGGATCAAGCCCTTCCCGATATTTTTTTTTTGGAGATTTCCCGTGCGGACCCTTGAAAACACCTTCTGAACACATTGGATGGCTCGGATTGTCAAAAAAATGCTCGGATCATGGAGGTCCAGAAGTCCGGAGTCCGGAGGAGAAGCTTACCCTATATATATATATATAGGAACCCCTTCCTATCCAAACCCCTATTTACGGACCTAACGTCCGGACCTCCACCTTCCCAATTTTTTTTTGAAAATCCGAACCGTTAGATGTGTTTAAAACGTGATTTTAAGGTCCAACGCGAAGATTTGGCCAAAAAAAAATACCCAGAAGGGCTTGATCGGGGCGGTTTTTCACAAAAACGCTATATTAGCATTTTTGTGAAAAACTGCCCCGATCAAGCCCTTCCGGGTATTTTTTTTGGCCAAATCGGTTTTTGTGAAAAACCGCCCCGATCAAGCCCTTCCGGGTATTTTTTTTGGCCAAATCTTCGTGTTGGACCTTAAAATCACGTTTTAAACACATCTAACGGTTCGGATTTTCAAAAAAAAATTGGGAAGGTGGAGGTCCGGACGTTTTAAAATCCGGGAGTTTGGATTGGAAGTTTTTTGTATATATATATATATATATATATATATATATATAGGATCAACTTCTAATGAGGGATCCCTCATTTTATTTAAAATGAGGACCTTATGCTTCCCGACCAAATTTCGACGATCCAAACCGTTAGATGTGTTTAAAATGTGTTTTTAAGGTCCACCGTAAGGATTCGTCCAAAAAAAATACCCGTAAGGGCTTCATCCGATCATTTTTTGTTAAAAACGCTATATATAATGTTTTTAACAAAAACTGATCGGATGAAGCCCTTGCGGATATTTTTTTTGGACGAATCCTCGCAGTGGACCTTAAAAACATATTTTAAACACATCTAACGGTTCGGATTGTCAAAATTCAATTCGGAAAGTGAAAAAATTGCTTGGTCCTCATTTTATTTAAAATGAGGAATCCCTCATTAGAAGTTGATCCATATATATATATATATATATATATATATATATATATATATATATATATATATATATATATATATATATATATATATATATATATTATGGTTGATTTTAGAGTGGCCCAATGATTCAAAGTTCCCAATTGGTATGTATTAAATTTCTACCTAGATATTTAGTTCCCAAAATTACTTTTATTTGGAATAGCTACTGAATTAAGATAAAAGAAGTTTCTCGTAAGTTTCCTTTCCTCGGCAAATGAACAACTAAATTTCAACTTTCCTACAACACTCACAGGAAAACAGATTTTCATTTCCTTTACTTCATTTTTCAATTTACTTTTTCCATGATTAACTTTCCTGCAAAACATTCCTCAGAACTAAATAGAACCTATGGGTTTTAGACAAATCCCTTTGCTTCTTTTGATTCTTTTTACTCTCAAAGAATAAAATACAATCTATTTAGTGAAATGAATATCTAGGAGAATTGCATCTAATTTTGGGCCGTATGGTCTAGTGTGGTTAATGCCTTATTTTATGGTTGAAACTTTTAGAAAATTATTGAACAAAATGAATATCTAAAACGGTCAATTGATGCAGAGTGGGCCTGGGTCATGAGAAAATGAATGCGACTTTCCATAAATATCATTTGTCAAGGAGGTTCATTTCAACATACCAACCAAATCAATCACCAAAGAAATTTCCAAATGAATCTCTTTCTACCTTCATTAGAGTACAGAACATCTGCATTTGGTATTTCTAGACCCACTTTAGGACCCCCACAAAAAATGGACATATGTCCTTAGGTTTCCTTGTAACTTGTTCAAACCTAAATAAAATGTGAAAATTTGGGCAAACTTTGTATTTGATCATCCTATTCAATGATATTCTATTCGGGTGAGTTTCCTGTGTGTGAGATTTACTTTTGCTCACCGGTCTTCTAACACAGTGGCTCACATTATTGCTTCTAAAGGTTTAGTCGGTAGGACTGAGTCTACTCCGTTTTGGTTCCTCGGTCCTTTGTTTAAGGACAGCACTTCCTCTTGATGAAATGCTTGATTGAATTTCTTTTTCGAGGAAAAAAAAAAAAGGAAGAAAGACAATGGAGTACACAATGTAGGTAGGAGATTTAGAGACGGAAGGTGGAACTCAGGCCTAACAATATTTCAAATCTATAAAGAAAAGAAAAAAAAGTACTCTCTCCGGCCCCATAAATATAGTCTCTTACGAAACTACGTGTAATTTTCAAACTAAAAAATACTCCCACTGTCCCAAAATTTTTGTTTGGTCCGCAAAACGAGGACCTAAAAATAATACGTTCTCTTAAAAGAAAATTTTCAAAATTATTTCATAAATCAAAAAAATATTGAATTCTTTCTTGAAAATTTTGTATTATTTTCAAGTCCTTGTTTTGCAGACCTGACAAAAAAATTGAGACGGAGGGAGTAATTTATTTAGCAAAATAATTTTTGAATTTTTTTTCCCCCGCATAAAAGTTCTTAATGAGATCTACCAAATGAAATCCATATTGCTAAAAAAATTATTTTTATAAGTGCATTATTTGTTAGTTTGAAAATTGAACATTATTTCTAGGGCTGCCCAGTGATCGCCCAATCCGTTCAATCCGCCCAAACCGATCCGTCCGTTTACTCACCCAAGGTACGTTACGGATGGATACGGATCCTAATATTTTTATTTTGACGGATACGGTTCGGTTGGTTTCTGTTCGATCCGCCCAATCCGCCTAATAATCCTTCTTTGATCCGCCCAATCCGTTCAATCTATAACCGAACCGACTCATCCGTTTGTCACCCACGGACGGTTGCGGATCTTCAAAAATAACAATCTATACGAGCGGATCAGATCGAGAACCGAACCGATCCGGCCAGAATCGATCCGTGGACACCCCTAGTAATTTCATAGGGGACTAACTTATGAGACGGAGGGAATACTAAGAAAAAGAACCTTAAGTTGTGGAATTAACAAATCAGAAATAGGGAAAGAGCTACGAAAATGTAGTAGTACATTGAATAAAAACAAATGATTTAATTAGTGGGCCAACAATTTGATTTTTGTGTTTCGTCCATACTACAAATAGCAGTCACTAGGGTTGGCCATTTCACCCGCCCCATCCGAATCCGATCCGATCCCCGATCCGAACGGATCGGCAATATGGAGATCTGTTTGGAGATTGGATAAGATATGGAGATTTTTTTTGAAAATGTTTGAGGATTGGATAGGGGGTGGAGATAGGCATGTCCCCGCTCCGAATCCGCTCCGAATCCGTTCCCCGCTCCGTCCCCGCCCCGCTCCACCCCGTCTCCGATCTGCCCCATCCCCGAATCCCTGAAATATAGGGGTCTATTTATGAATTATGAAACTTTGGGGTCTCACTGAATTTTCTTCAAATATATGGGGTTACACCAAAATTTCTCCAAACACATGGGTCTCACTGTAATTATTGTTCTAGGGCTTAAATCTACGTTGTTTCTTCTTTCACTTTTCATTTGCAGCCGACACACTCTCAAGAGTCTCAACAAACTGCAGAAAACCCTTCCACTCTCGATCTCACGCACAACAGTCATGCTCGATCTGTGACTCTCAATTTGCGACAAAGCCAAGGCCCACGGTAATCCCTCTTCTACGTTCTCGGTGGTTCATTAAATCAATTCATGGAATGTATTTAAAGCTTGATTTCCATGTGATGTTTGGACATGTATTCCCAATCATTAGAAACATGTTTTTCTAATGATTTTTGGTTTTTTTCTTCGCTTAGGTATATATTTTCTTGTGACTAGAACCTAATTAATTCCATCAAGTAAAAGCCAATTGAAACAAGTCAAAGTACATATCAATAGATGTGGCCCATTTAGTTTCCATCTTTGCGAACATCTCATTTTAAAAAAATTGGAGGGTTTTGAGAATGTAAACATAATGGAAAACATGGCCTTCTAATGATGTTTTCCAACTGGTGGGAGTTCGGAATTCATAATGTTATATGCTGGGTTGCCTGTTATTTTGTTCGGAATTCACACTTGATTTTAGGGAACATGATTTATAATTGGGCTTCTATAACTATTTACTTGTTACTCTAGGGAAAATGATTGGATCCCCCAAATCCCCGTGGGGATCCCCGTTCCCCATTTGGAGCGGGGATGGAGGATAAAAATAAATCCCCGTTGGAGATTGGATAGGGAATGGATATGAGTAAGGGGTTTGGGGATTGGGGGTGGAGATAGTAGTCTCCGGCCCCAATCCGTCCCCATGTCCATCCCTAGCAGTCACAGGCTGGCGTAGATGATATATGGGCTCTTATTTTTTTGGACCAAGCAGAATCTACCATACAAAATCTTGAGGTAACGTTTGGCCTCACTTTTCAGCAGCCATAAAAGTGATTCGACAGACATGGAGGGAGACAATCATAGGTGGGGTGTTGTAAAACGACATGAAGTTGAAAAGAGTGGTGGGAGATGACAAAGACATCACCAAATGGAGTCCACAAGTTTTTCGCTCAACAAATGATGTACTTAGCCATTGAAAGTGTCAAACGTGTCGTGCCGGCACTAGTTGTTGAGTGTACCAATATTCTGTTTAGGCATAGGGTGTCATATGAACCAGGACTGCACGATATAACCCATTTCGTTTGGTCTCTATAATCCTTCGTGTTGCGTCTCGTTACATCTATTTATTAACTATGGAGTGTCGTGCCGTTTTATTCATTTACTCTAAGCCCAACCCAACCCTTTGACACCACAATCCATTTTGGGAAGCCTTTACGTTTTGATATGCTTTAAAACTGTGCAACAAAAATGGTTCATCTATAATTTTTCACTTTAAACCCTCGAAAAGTCAGGACCGACCTTGGTCGTATCCCATGGGTCCAACTTTATATGAAAGTTAGTGTCATAAAGTGACCATATTCAAATGCTCACTTATTTAGTGTGAGTCCTTTTTAAGACTCGCAACTAAAAAGTGAACAATGACTTAATTGTTGATGACACTATACTCTTATAAGTCACACCAAAAAAAAATGGGGAATTGACTCCATTACTCTTATAACCATATAATATAAACATACAACATTGCCATTACTTCTTCTATTAAAGTTTTGAATGAATAATGCATTAACAAATACACACCCATTGCGCATGCATACTTTAATAAAGTGTTACTTGTCATTGATATTGTGCCCATCTTTTTAATAATTGTATAATTGCTTACTGCATGGTGATTGCCAAGGCCGACCCCTGATTTTTCGAGGGTCTAACGAAAAATTAAAAATGTGGTCTTTTTTTGTTTTGTTGGACTACTATAAGGATTGTCAAAGTAGTTGCTCCTAAAAGTTTGAATTTTCAGAGTCTAAAGCTGCCCCACCTCAAGTTTTATCTCATCAGTAATTGCATTTTAATAACAAATGATCATTCATAAAGCATTAAAGTAATAGCAATGTATTTCATGACCCTAATTACTTTAATAAAGTGCTACTTGTCATTGATATTGTGCACATCTTGTTAATTGTATAATTGCTTACTCGCATGGTGATGGCCGGGGCCGACCCCTAATTTTTCAAGGGTCTAACAAAAAATTAAAGATGTGGTCTTTTTTTGTTATAAGGATTGTCAAAGTAGCAGCGCTCTTAAAAGTTGTGAATTTCCAGGGTCTAAAGCTGCCGCACCTCAAGTTTTATCACAGAGCCGGCGTCCGTAATTGTCTTTTAATCACAAATGATCATTCATGCATAAAGCATTAAAGTAAGCTAGTAATGTATTTCATGACCCTAATTACAAACCAACTAATAGAAAAATAGTGATATATGACATTCCTCTTCGATCTTTTATAAAAGAGAATTGAACAATACGACGTCAACTTTTAAATTTCCTGTATAAACTATATTGTATGGGTAAATCACATCATTAATTGTTCATATATAGTAAATCTTCTTGTAAACACAGGGAGGAAGCCAGAATCTACAAACGGGAGGGGCCAAACGACAAGAAAGAAAATATCGACTGAATAGAACTCATGATTTTATACATATACATACATTTATATTCGATTACGTGTCATGAATAAACAAAGGAGATTTTTTAAAATGTAGGCAAATATTGTTCAAATTCAAGACCAAAACTAAGTTTGTTTCAATTTTCAGACTACTTCAGTAGATATGAGAGCACATGAGAGACAACAAAATCATATGATATTTCGGGGTTGCCGATCCTGCCTGTTGTCTTCTTATAAAAGAGAACTGTAAACTAACAAATAAACAGTAGTGATAGATAACATTGTTAGGAAAATCTGAACTAACACACTCAAAAATCACGAACACACAAAATTCTCAGGATCTTGGATGCTATGAATCACAGAAAACAAACTAGAGAAAAAGAGGAAGAGAAAAAAAACACAGAACACACAGATATACGAGGTTCGACAACTGCCTACTCCTCAGGAGCCACACCAGTTCACTATGAATCAATGGAGGAAACACTCAAAGTCTCTCTCTACAATTACAACAGCATAAAAGTGCTGAAACTTCCTCCACTATGAATCAGTGGAAGAATCTGTACATTTTTAAAAGTACTAAAACTTCATAAATTAGTTTTCGCAACCCAATAAACATATATGTGTGGAGGAAGTCAGAATATTACTCCCTCCGTTCCATATTATTGGTCCATTTTCGGCAGTCATGCCACTTAACAAAGTATCTATATTTCACAATCTATAATGTTTTTTATAATTGCAAAAATTTTGTTTTATAAAACAAATCGAGATCTATCAAATAAGATCCATATTAGATATAAAAAATAAAATAAAATAAACTATAAATTGAAAGTCATAGGCAATTCTTTGAGAGGTGTCAAATAGTGAAAAGCGACCAATAATATGGAACGGATGAAGTAGCTTTTTTCCATTTACAAAAAGTTGTGTTTTTGTTTGGCTAAAATAATAAAGTACTTTAGAAAACAAATTGAGGACTTTGATTACGTGCAAAATATCATAAACTCATAAACGGCAGTATTTTTTTTTTTCTCAATAATAACACGACGTTTTTTTTTTTTGACCCATAGGAAACATGAGACATTCGAAGAAGCAGAAAATATTTGGGACTGCTGCTTATTACTAGCTCCGCCCTATGTTTAGTCACCAAACAAATCAAGTGAAAAACCAAAAAAGTTAAGAAGATTTGGGATCTAAGTTTGTAAATTTGACCGCATATAAGTGTTGAACTGGAGTATATATTCAACGGCGCGAATAAACCGTGCATTTAGTGCACTGCACCACCCCGCTTCCTCAAAAACTAGGAATAAAGCAACATGGAAATCCCTTCCCTTTGCCTATTTGAATGCTTATAGAGATAACCACAGTATTTACATTGGTATGCATTTCTACACATCGTTAAATTATCCTTAAAATTTAAGGAAAATAGCTTTTACACTCCCTCCACTTTTTCATAAATGCATTCCATAATTTGTCTTTTACTCCCTCCGTCCCTTTTTAAGTATTTAACTTTCCATTTTGGGTTGTCACTAAATAAGTGTGATTTGAAAAGTTAATAAGTAAATGTTTGTACAATTATCATTTTGCCCTTTTGAAAAGTTAGTGGATAAAGAGTTAATGGGTAAAAGTGGAGGATAATTTTGGAAAATAGAGGTAAAAGTTGATGTAAAAAGTGTAAAATGGAAGAAAAAGTTGATGTGAAATGTATAATAATGATGTTTCTTTAATAAGTTGGATTTACGAAATAACACATTTAAGAAGGACGGAGAGAGTTGTAGTTAAAATCGAACACCACAATTTTCAAAGCAAACTAAAAGACAAATTTATAACTGCATTTACCAAAAAAATAGAGTGCGAAAATCATTTTTCTAATATTTAGTATCACAACCATGAACTTGGTGGCGGTGCCTATTCACAACTTGATAAGTAACATAGTTCTCCAACTTGTATATCTAACACACTAGCTATTAAGCTTGAGAGGTGGCGGTCACGGTGGTGGTGGCCGGTGCCGGGGAGTGATGGTGGTGGTGACTTCCATCTTTCATGGAATTAGCTGCGACGGAGCACTTCTCTTTTTTCTCATCATGTTTTATTTGTTGTTCCCTGCACTCTAGACTGCAAAATGCCGTATCCCCCCTAAAAAAATAAGAAGAAAATCAGAAGTGTAATACATTTTTTTCGCTCAGCAAAAATAGTTTATTAATTTTTGAAAATAAAGACAAAGATTAAACCAACGAATGGCACAACAGCAGGCACCACGCCACCTAAGACCCAGGAACCCGGAAGGCAAGATGCCAACAAGAACACTAAGGACCAAAAGACAAAAGGAAAAAAATAAAACAAACACCCAAACACCTCCGAAGAATCGGAAACAAACCAAAAACACCTACAACTACAGAAGAAACCGAAACAAAAAAAAAAAACAAAAAAGGAGAGATTTGTGGAAGAGTGATCAAAAATTTATTATTAACATGCTGACATTAAAAACATTTAGATAAGAAGAGATTAATATGTTGAAATGGTCTTTTTTTAATTTCTTTCACCTTTAGAATTTTTTTTATTTTTTTGCCATAATTTTTTTCCTCCCATCAAGATTACAAATTGAACTTTAAAAATGTCGTAAATCAAACAAAAAAAAAAAGTCGCAAAAAGACAACCAAAATGACTGAAGTAATATTTTTTCCCAAAACTACCGACCTTTCCTTCATAAAATTGATCCTCAGTAAAGCTACAAATACTTCCAACAAAGCTCTAAAAGTTATTACTGTATTATTCAATATTGTGTCTTGAAAATTCAAAAAGGGTAAGGCAACTTTTTTGCCGAAAGTGAGGGTAAAGCAACTCAAAATAGTCGATTTTAAATTTCGCCCGACAACTCAAAATAGTCAATTTTAAAGTTCTGACCGACAACTCAAAACGGTATGACGTTCATGGTGGGTTAACTCTTACCCGCCATGAACAATACTAACATTTGTAAATTGTCTGAATTTCTTGTCTTTCATAAAATAAAATAAAAAGTCTGATATTCTTGTAGGAGCCAACCAACCATTTGTTCAAGGTTTGCTTTGAAATTTCAATGTAATTCAAAAAATATGTTAAAAATAAATTTGTTCATACTTCAAAGGAAGAGTACTCAATATCAAATGAACTTTAATCAAATCGATTACAATGTGTGAGATTTTTACGCATTATAAATTGGACGAGCCGACTAGTAGCTGCTTCTTGATTTGAAAGCTTAACTTTAAAAAGTTATTCAATTTAATTTGTTTAAATAAAACAAACTTTCCATGGAACTACTTTAAATTTGGTAGTTTATAGTTTGTTTGTCGGTCATATCAACTTCCTTTGCAAAATAAAAGAAATTATATATCATATTGGAGGAGGGGACAGCAGCTGCTGTGCGACACAAAACCGCCCAGTTTTGTGGGCAACCCAATTGTTTTGCCGAATGCGATCTTGGGGGACCCACTTTCGGCTCTCATACAAACAATTCTAACTGTTAAATAATTTTAAAATAATTATTCAAGTAGTCTAGATAAAAATCAGGCCCATTGGATATTTTTATGTAATTGATCTAATTCATTTGATTTTCATTCAGAATTCAGGACCCTGTAATTTGAAAGAGTCTTCAAGAAAATTTATATAATTTTACGCTAAGTATCGCATTGATCTGAACCATAGGTTTTGTAGGGCTCGTTACGAAGAGCATCCAATAAAAAAAATTGTCTTGATCGGACATCGATAGTTATTAAAAAAAACATATTTTTGGTTTTTTTATACCTATCGATGTCCAAACATGACAATTGAGTTGCTCACAAAATTGGGCCGTTTCGTGCCGCACAGCAGCTGATGCGCAAAATGTGCACAGCAGCCTCCCCTACTCCATGTCATATCTCATGTATCATCCTTATTCCTTAGTAACATAAAAAAATAAAAAATAAAATGAAAAACTGTTTTTATCTTCCGTTTATTTTCATTAATAGTCATATCCATCTCGTAAAATTATTATGGTTCTCTTTTCAATAACTTCCTAAATTTTTTTTAAAGGCATTCAAAAAAAATTCTCAATTCAAATAACTTCAACAAATATGATTGGGACCAAGCTATCATCAAGTTTATAGTTTGGGTATTTTCGATTCTTAAGCCACATCAATGATCAGAATCGTTTATTTTATAGAGCTATTTGAGTTGCACACGCAAAGAATTAGCTTTGATCAAATCATCAAACATCGATGGGTACTTTTACCGCACGCAAAAAATTAGTTTGATTAAACGTCGATGGCTATATGAACAAATAAGGGCCCAGAAAGGCGCAAACTGAACCGGACTAGACACCATGCAAACTTGGCTCAAATTTACAGATGCATGTACATCCAAATATATATAATCCATATATATATATATATATATATGTGTGTGTATATGCATCATTCATGTACATAAATGTATTTTGAAACACATGTCAAGCCCATGAGTGATAGAAAGAGAAAAGAAAAACCGAAAAAAAAAAAAAAGATCTAAAAATACCTGTACATGAAGATATCACGGCCAGGTCTCAAACGGCGGTTACACAGTCCACACGTCCTCAAAAACGGCGCCGTCTCTACAACCACCTCGCCGCCGCCTGAACTCCTCTTGTGCGGCGACGCCGTTGCCATCGGACGGCGATCCACCCCACTGGGCCCACTGACCACCGCAACGTTCCTCTTCCGTTGATCGTTGATAGCAGAACCTTGATGAGAATCTGACTGTTCTGACGGTTCCACGTCGTCGGGCAGATCCACGTTGATTCCGGTCATGCTCATAGTCCTCTTCATCGGACCCCTCCCATGCTTTCCCAGCAACATTTTTCAGAGAGAGAAACTATAGATACAGAAATATACGTCTGTATCTTTAGAGAGAGAGAGAGACGGAGTGGAGTGAAAATGGATGGTGGGGGAGTGAGAAGATAAAGAAAGTCTTGGGGTGGGGGAGAGAGAATCTGGACCGTTGATTTGTTTGCACCGATTTTTGGGGGAAAAGCGACGTCAGCAATCACCTTAAAGTCCAATTGTGTCGTCACCTTTAAATTTTTTGACTAATTTTCTTTTTGTGGTGGTGGGCCCATTGATGATACCCGTCAAAAAGTGTACATGCTCACTCCTTTAGCTTTACGTGACATGAACGGCTGAGAGTTGTTTGATTTTTTTGAACTGCCTCAGAGTTGTTTTATTGGCCCCACATTTTTGTTTTTGGAAAAAAAATTTTGCAAAAAAAAGTGAAAGATTTTAAGTGTGGTCTTTCCCATTTTTAGCAAAAATTACTAAAACTTCTGAAAATATATAATTGATGTATGTGTAGAAAATAGTGAGATTTTAAGTGTAGACTTTCCCGTTTTTAGCTAAAAGTACTAAAACCTCTGAAAATATATAATTGATGTATGTGTAGAAAATAGTGAAAGATTTTAAGGGTAGTCTTTACCGTTTTTAGCTAAAACTAGCCAAAAGTACTAGAACTTCCGAAAATGTATGAAGAAAATGATTTGTTTCGAAATTCATGTTTATGAGTTTTAGGAAATGAAAAACTATGGATTATTCTTTTTAAAACTTGTTGTTTTTAATGACTTTTTTGTTTATTTTGTGTCAAAATTTAAAGATTATTGTAATAATTGTGGACGAGAAGGATTTCAAATATAAATCGTACAATAAAATTTAAACAAAGATTACTAAAGAAAAAAAAATTAAAGAACTGTCTAATTTAGATTTTTTTTTTTTACATTAATGAACCTTATGAAAAAAAAAAAGAACCTATATAATATTGTTTATTAATTTCTAAGCAAAAATCCTATGCATCATGTAAGTCCACAGTTCAGACAATCCAAGAGAAAGGAACTTTGCCATCTTATTACATCGGATTTTGGTAGTTGATCACACAAATTGATAGATTTTTTTGATAGAAACACAATCTTGCTCAATCACAGTAATCTCTGACATTATCACAGAAGAAAGAACAACATTTGATAATTCTGTAAAAAAAAAAAAAAAAAACAACTAGCCAAAATAAAATTTGATCTTTAGTGACATTTTTTTAGTGAGTGTCACTAATTCTGTAATTAGTGTCAGCTTAGTAAAAAAAAGTTGTCACTGAATATTTTTTAACAACAAACTTTTAGTGACACGTTGTCACTGAAACCCAATTTTTTTTTTTTTTTTTGTAGTGTGTTATCTTAGTAATATGTGTGAAAATTTGGAAAAATAAAAAGTAAGTAAGCATATGCACAAGGACAAAAGGGAAAAAAATGTGAATATAAAAAGCATGCTGAAATCATGAACTTTTTAATTGTATTTTACGGTTTCCATTGTTTTTTCCAAGGTTTGAGGGAAAGTGATTCATAGGGGGGTAAAATAGAGATTCGGATTGCACGGTTGAGAAGACCTGGCCGGCTGCTCCAGTAGAAAAGGACGGAAATAAAAAATAGTGATTGTATTCTAATTGCACTTGGACCCCAAATTAAGTAGAATTACATCTTTTTTAGTGAGGGGGCAGTATTGTAATGGGAAGGTTTCAAGTTTGAGTTGATGGAATAACGTCGGTTAATGATTAAAAAAGAAATAACATCTTTATTTGTTTTTTTTTGTTTTTTTTTTTGCATCGATTTTTTTGTATTATTGGTTTGTCTCGACGAAGGGAATCCAAAAAGGTAAAAGATTATGATTAGAACTCTCAATTTTTTTAATAAGATCGGAAAAAGTATAAAAAGTATCTTTTTTACATATTTTTGTCTTTATTCAAAAAAAAAAAAAAGCTTCCATCAATTCATTTAGGGCATCCTTATCAGAGGCACCAAAAAAAAATACCAAATTTAACTTCAAAAATACCTTTTACAAATTTAGCAAGTCACGTTTCCAAAAACTCACAAAATCAAACTCTCTATTCTAACTTTATTATATTAAACTATTCTTACTTTCTATTCCTACTCCCCAAAAGTAATTAAAAAAAAAGTGAACAGTGCATGAATAGTGCATGAACAGTGCGTGAATAGTACCCTGGTGAGTGAACAGCGCCTCACCAAATTTGGTGCGGTACTGTAACAAAGTCAGAAACTTAACAAATTTGATCAACCATTTGGTGAGCCTGATTTTGGCCTTATTTTGGGTTTTGACTCTCTATTTTTGTTAAGAAGTTAATTTGTTCATCCACATAAGAACATCCTCATTTGGCTCTCTTCTTTAACTTTTGAGTTAAAGTAGAAAGCCAAACCTCCAAAATAAGCCAAAATCAGGCTCACCAAATGATTGATCAAATTGGTTAAACTTCTAATTTTGCTACAATACCGCACCAAATTTGGTGCAACACTGTTCACTCACCAGTGCACTATTCATGCACTGTTCATTTTTTTAATATTACTTTTGGGGAGTAGAAGTAGAAAGAAAGAATAGTTTAATGTAGTAAAGTTAGAATAGAGAGTCTGATTCTGTGAATTTTTTGTAAAAGTGGCTTGCTAAATTATAAAAGGTGTTTTTGAAGTTAAATTTGGTGTAAAATTTGATGCTCCTGATAATGATGCTCTTAAGCTAAAGCTACTACAATGTCAAGTGAAAAATAGGGATGACAATTTTCATTGCCTCGTACTCCCCCATCCAAAACATGTATCATATGGGCGGTTTCGTAACTATTTCTTCAATTTTGGTTTCAGTTTAAAGAGAGAAAAAAAAAGTAATTTTTACCTGATGTCAATCTACCTCACCTCATTACTCGCTCCGAACCCATCTTGAATATAATTTTTTGTAATTATATTTCTAATCAAATACCATACTATGCATAAAACCTTTTATATAGATATATCAATGCAGATCATCGCTGATCAAAAACTAAAAGTCTCACGGTTCAATTCCAATCCGATCTGCGACTCATAGATCGGTTTCAGATTTGTCCATAGATTTTCAACTTATTCTAAAAAAATCATCAACTCATTCAAAAACTCAAAACATTGAAACAAACACTTCAGTAGTATTGTTAACAAATGAGAATATAAAGTATCAAGAAGAACATAGAAAGAGCAGTCACTGAAAAAGAAATAATAAAAGCTTATTAAACATTTCAACAAATTCTGCAAGTTAACAAGTATATGTAGTAGAAGTGTAGAACTGTAGAAGACTTCTATATAACAATTTACCCCCTAGATTTTATAGGAAATAACAATATAACCCTTCATATAAAAATATCAAATTGACGATATTTATAACCCTTCATATAAAAATATCAAATTGACAATATTTATAAGAGTGGTAAAACTATTTATCTATACATATATATTTGTTTTTTTTTTTAAATTATATATAATAAAAATCTCACGGTCTGGATCGGTTAATCCATGCTTTCAAAATCAAAATCTATGTCTAGACTGTGATTCATAGTTTTTTATTTTTTGAACCCTTGTCCAGACCATTAATTCAAAATGTGCGGATTGATTCAGTCCGGACTGGATTCATAGTTCACCGATTTTTTTGAACAACCCTAGTTTTATAGGTCTGTCTTGACTACGAGGGACGGTTCAAATTCCAACTCATTGTGCTAGTACGTACACTTCGTGTGTATTGAACATGATCCCTTTAAGGTAATTGTCTTAATACTGATATTATAAGACAATTAGAACCTTATGATTATTATGAATATTTATGCTCTTAATCTAAAGATAATACATAGATGTGTAAATGCTTTTGACTTTGATTCATTAGATAGGTAGATCTTCTTTGGGGTCAATAGTCTCGGTGAGTTAGGTCGCAACATTATATGTATGACAACTATTAATTATTAATGGAATTCTCGTCCTGGTAGGGATTGATGATATCCCCTTGTGTAAACTTATAAGTTTCGATTATGTCAAACCCTGTTAGTTGATATTTGTATCTAACACATCAAATGATCAAATGATTAAGTGGAAAGTCTTAAGATATTTCATAAGATGTTAGTTAAATAAAATTATAAGTAATTTAATTTAATCAATGCATATTTATAATCTTAAAATGGGAAGATATTTAAGTATTTAATAACATGGGGCTAGAAACATAATTGAGATAAGGATAGGAGTGCGATTATAATTCTATAGTAGTGTGAATTATAATTTGTGAAATAAAATATATACTCTTGGTCGATTAGGATTTCTTATTTGCACAAAGAGCCCGGATTCATACCTCAAGTCCCTGTCCTAACCCTATAAATATAACGTAATGTTCTCTAAATACCACACACTCATTCAGAAAACTAGAAGAGAGACTGTGAGAATAAGGAGATCACGTAGGAATCCACGCTTGGCTACGTGATCAAGGTATACAAGGGAATACGACAGAAGATCATGAGGTACCATCGAGCGGAATCGTAGCATACAGTAAATTTAGCCTGTTAAGTTCAACAAATAAATAAGTCCACCAGGGTTCGTGTTTACAGAAGTGAGGTAAAACCCTAATTCAACCATGTAGGGTTTGTTATTGTTTTTTTTTTTTTTTTTATTCTAATCTGAACTAGTAATTAGTGGGTTTTGGGTTTCGTTTCCCAATGAGATGCAAGATTTCATAGAGTTCAATGAAACCCTCAATTTCTATATCCCACTTAAGAAGTTTCCAATCTTGACATTTTTTTTTTATTGGCTACAAAAATTATTACTCTTTCTGTCTCAAATTGCTTGTCCCTTTTGGAGAAACTATAGGAGTGAGCACGGGTCGGGTTGGGTTTTGGTCGGGTTCGGGTTAGTAGTGATCGGGCTCAAAAAAACTGGATGCGGAACCGAACCGAACCGAACTACCATAGAAACTGATGGGTTTGGGTACATCGGGTTTCAATCCAGTTCGGTTCGGGTTGTCGGGTTGGAAGAAACCCCAAATTTCGCATCTGCTATTATACTTCAGAGAGAGGGAGAAGCTTCCAGATTCATCACCAAAAGGTCCAAAATACACAAAACAAATCATTGTATCTTTAACACATAGATCGTAATCTTTGAAAACTAACAGTTAACAAATCATCGTATCATAAAGACATAAACACATAGAGATCCCCAAATTCCAGATCTGATATCATACTTCAGAGAGAGAAAGAGAGAGAGAGAGAGAGAGATCACATATCATTGTTGCCGCTGTCGGTTGTCTCGCAATTTCGTCGTTGCCATCGTTGTTGATTAAGGTCGTCATCGCCACCATAGTCGTCAATCCAGTGGAGAGACTAGAAAGAGATCCGACTTCTAAGATAGAGAAAGGGGGTGTGCGATTTGAGAGATATAGACGACGGTGGATGGCTGCTCGTCTCTCAATCCCAGATCAAAGAGAGAGAGACGGTGTTGGAAGTTTGGAACGTGGAAGTGGAGAGAGAGAGAGAGAGAGAAGGGGTGGGATCTGAATTGTGAGGTTCTGACTTCTAAGGGTTGTGTGGGTAATGGGTAAAGGGGTGTGTGTGTGGGTGTGTGATATACAGTTAGGATCCTATCAGGACTCCCTGACATAGTCTTACGTCCACACCTCCCATCTCCCGGCCATTTGGTCGGAATCTGATCTGTTGGATGTGTTTAAAATGTGTTTTTAAGGGTCTACGCGAGGATTTGTAAAAAAAAATACTCGGAAGGGGTTGATCCGAGCAGTTTTCAATAAAACTGCACATAAATACATATATTGCAGTTTTATCAAAAACTACTCGAATCAAGCCCTTCCTTTTTTTTTTTTTTTACGAATCCTCACTTAGACCTTCAAAAACACGTTTTAAACACTTTGGACGGTTCGGATCATCACAACATGGCCGGGAAAGGGAAGGTGTGGACGTAAGCTATGTCAAGGAATCCTGACTGTATATATATACATATATAGTACACCTGTTGGGATTCCCATCAGGGAGTCTTACAATTCTCCAATTTCTCGATCAATTTTTTATGATCTGAATCACCCAATGTGTTTAAAAGGTGTTTTTAAGGATCCTCAAGAGAAATCAGTGAAAAAAATACCGGGAAGGGCTTGATCCGATCAGTTTTCAATAAAAATGTATATATATAGTTTTTATCAAAAACTGATCGGATCAAGCCCTTCCCGGTATTTTTTTCACTTATTTCATGCAGGAACCCTTAAAAATACCTTTTTAAACACATTGGACAGTTCGGATCATGAAAATTTGATCGGGAAATAGGAGTCCCTGATGGGAAGCCCATCAGTTATACCTGATTGGAAGTGGACTGTATACCTTAAAAATACCTTTTTAAACACATTGGACAGTTCGGATCATGAAAATTTGATCGGGAAATAGGAGTCCCCGATGGAAAGCCCATCAGTTATACCTGATTGGAAGTGGATTGTATATATATATAGTCCACTTCCGGTCCAAACTCCCTTAACTTGTTAAGTTACGGACCTCATTGATCCCGATCGAACTTCGATGATCCGAACCATATACAGTTTTTGTGAAAACGGCTCGGATCAAGCCCTTTCCGGTATTTTTTTTTGATGATTTCTCGCAGGAACCATAAAAAACACCTTTTAAACACATTGGACGGTTTGGATCATCGAGATTCGATCAGGATCAATGAGGTCCGTAACTTATGAAAATCCGGGAGTTTGGACCGGAAGTTTGGTGTATATATATATATATATATATATATATATATATATATATATATATATACGCCACCGATCCAGTCAAGGATCCTGGATTTCCCGGATTGAAGCGTTTTGATGCTTTTAACGATTGTTTTTTGGAAATCCGAGCCGTCCAATATGTTCAAAAGGTGTTTTCCAAGGTCCACGCGGGAAATCTTAAAAAAAAAAAAATACCGAGAAGGGCTTGATCCAAGCGGTTTTTCGCAAAATTGTAAATGTACAATTTTGCGAAAAACCGCTTGGATCAAGCCCTTCCCGGTATTTTTTTTTTTTTAAGATTTCCCGCGTGGACCTTGGAAAACACCTTTTGAACACATTGGACGGCTCGGATCGTCAAAAAAATATCGGGAAGGTGGAGTCCCGGATCCGGGACTCCCGGACTAGATAGTTCCTCTATATATATATATATATATATATAGAGGAACTCTCTAGTCCGGGACCCTTGGGTCCGGATCTCATAGTTCCGGATCAAATTTTCATGATCCGAACCGTCCAATGTGTTCAAAAGGTGTTTTCCAAGGTCCACGTGGGAAATCTTCAAAAAAAAATACCGGGAAGGACTTGATCCACGCAATTTTGTAAATATGCAGTTTTTGCGAAAAATTGCGTGGATCAAGCCCTTCCCGGTATTTTTTTTTGAAGATTTCCCGCGTGGGCCTTGGAAAACACCTTTTGAACACATTGGACGGCTCGGATCGTCAAAAAAATATCGGGAAGGGCTTCAAAATGCTTCAATCCGGGATTTCCGGGATCCTTGACAGGATCCTCCCCGTATATATATATATATATATATATATATATATATATATATATATATATATATATATATATATATATATATATATATATATATATATCGGGTTGGGTAACCCGAAATCTTAAACATCAAACCGAGACCCGACCCGACTTCATCGGGTTACTAATATTTCAACCCGAATCCGACCCGGTGATCTCTTAAACCTGTCCGAAACCGATCGGGTCGGGTCGGGTTCGGTTCGGGTTGTTGGGTAGGGTCGGATTTTGCTCACCCCTAGGAAACTAAATATTAAGAGGATAGGCAATGATTACATCAAATTCAAATTGTGAGGCATAACTTTCCTACATCGCCCTTGAATTCTCTTTCTTTAATACAAAGATGACTACTTCTAGGGACCACTCTAAATGGATTATCATTTTAGGGGACATCCCTAAAAAAAAAAAAGAACCAGTGATTTGGGATGGAGGGAGTATTAAGGAACGATAAATAGTACATCGAGAGACAAGAGCCTAAGTACAATCCACAAGACAAAGCTTATAAGCATTGCAAAGGGCAGAGCAGAAAAAATCCAGCGAAATTGCTGGAAAGATAAGGAAAAGATTACAGGTAGCTAAGCTTAAAACAAAAAGAAATGGTCAACACAAAAAAGTTCCATTGCAGTCGCAGCACTAGAATCCAAACTTCTTATTAGGCCAGCAAACTAAAGCTCCCCAATCAAAAGCAATGGAGAAACATGAAGCCGGGGCCTTAATCAATTAATATAACACCTCCTTCACAAGCATGACCTTTGATAGCAAATCTTCAAACAGGACACTGTATTGATAAAACACCTCACAAACATCAAATGGCTGCATCAGGGCAGCGTATCATGATATCCCCAAGCATAACTGGCAGTAGCTATTAGTTAGTTAATACCTGCAACAAAGCTCGACACCTGGAAGGGATGCATTTATTAGATAAAATGTGTAATCTTGACGACAAATTATTGAAATGATTGGTGAAAAATTTAAATGAAAGGGAATATCTCAAATATTTGGGATACTTATTGATTTATCCGTATTTTTATATTTACGAAATGATCTCTTATTCATGAGCATATCAAGTCAAACACTCATATGCTCAAGCTCGGCTTGAATTTATAAACAAACAATAAAAAGTTATTGAGGTTGGCTTATACCTTGTTTGGATTAGTTTGAACAAGCAGAAAGTCGAGTTGGGCCGAGCTGAGACTATTTGGATCGTTTAGCAGCCCTATTTACCTACTAAATTATTAGAGGAAACACAATGAATGGTGATATTTTATTCTCACGTAGATTTGTGTAAAATCTATTCTACCTAATTGCATGAAATTGTAGTGTATTTTTATATTACGGATCAAGGCCGCACTGAACGGCAGATGAGTCTAGGCAACTGCCCTATCAACATTTTAAATTTCTACTAGAATGATGGTAGTTTTTATCTTTAAAAAACGTAAAAATTATTTATCTTTTTTTTTTGGGTACTTATCGTACTGTTTATCAGTACATTGATGTTAGTGAGATACTTTAGGAAAGTTACACCAAGAGTACTAGGTATAGTTATCACCACATGAGATGTCACATAAGATGCCTAACAGAATCTTTATAGGAGTTTAATTTGTTTACTTAAACAAACAAATACGGACTGAGCAAAAAAAAAAAACAAACAAACAAACAAATATGGAGTAAATAATCTGTATTGGACATGGAGATCATGTAATGGGAAGTTGCACTGTAAGATTGTAGTGCAGCATTTAAGTCGTTCATTACGCAATTAATGATTTCATCTCAACACTTACAGGAATCGGAAATATTGTAATGAGTTCCGATTCTCTTTGTTATCAAGCAATCGAAGATTCAAGAAATCTAAAGAGATTCTAGGAGTTCCATTTTGATCACCAATATCTTCCTTTCATTGGTTGACCATGTGTGGACCTTGAGGTTAGTGCACTTTTTTGTATAAACATGACTTTGGGTAGAACTGATTCAACTGAAGCCATGTTAACCAATGAGAGAATTATTTTCTAACTGGGGGTCAACAAAATCATTTCCCAAAAAAAAAAAAATTCAAATTTGACATGGCATGCCAAGCAGATGAATTGACAGTTAAAGCCACTCCAAGTTAAAACTCATTTACCCAAAAAAAAAATCATTAATGCAATTCAAAACTATCAATCCATAAATTGATGTTGTTTTGGGGTACCTTATATCTCCTCTGATCTGATTTTGTAATTTGAATTAAGAAAATGATAATGAATTAGACAAAACAAAAGTAAAATAGTTGAGAACTTATGAACAAGAATAGACGAAAATAATTGTCCTTTTTAAGATCCAGAAACTCTTATTGATTTTTCTTGGAATATTAATCTTGCGTGTACAATAATTATCATACTTTAAATCCAAAGCCAGTATCCCATGCAATTAGATGATGGATTTTTTCACACTCAGTTAAAAATGGAGGGTTTCTTTTTTTTACACAATCAAAGTACATGAAATTGACAATTTGACAATCAAAGAAAACAAGAGCTAAAGTTCAAGAAAATAATTGAGAGGTAATTTTTTCCTCGCCGCTGAAAAATAACGGGTTTTTTGGGGGTAAAAATAAAGGTTCTTACATCAAAGCATAAAAACCACATACCCAGCCCAGTTCAATGTTAATGGTTTTGGGCCTCCCAGTCTTCTGCAAATATTGGAACTCTTCCAAGATTTGGGCTCGGCCTGCTCAAACATAGCAAGTATAAGCTCCACAGTAGCAGCCCACTCTATCAACACTGACTGATGTAGCGGCGAGTAAAATAACCGTCAAACAGCGAATCCAGTCCAAACCAATTCAAACCGAAGAGTTTGGTTCGGTTTTCTTATAATGTGGTTTGGTTCGGTTTTCTTATAATGTGGTTTGGTTCGATTTTCTTGACAATTCCGGTTCCAAACCGATCCAATCCGTATAATATTTATATAGATATATTTGTTGTATATTATATGTGGAATTTGTTTAGATACACAAAATGAACTTTTTTTCTCCTAGTCAATTACTAATTTCCTAATCTAATGCTTCATTCACCACCCTTTTCATTTACTTTCAAGATTAAACCCTATGGTAACTTACATTCCTATGAGTAATACACTAAACATGCACGGCTTAGACTTAGTCAATTGATTTTCTAATCTTTTTACTTGTTAACTAATTTTTGAATCTAGTATTCTAGTACATGGCCCTATTTCTCCACTGATTACTACTAGTATTCTACTCTATTTTAGTTGGTTGATGTTAGTGAGTTTTGGTGATCTTAGCAGAAATTGTTTTAATACAATTGTGGGTTAACTTATCTATGTAATTTCAAGTAATTTGAATAATTTATGAAGATGATATCTCAATTTCAAAAGAATCGTAGTTCAAAACCGAAACCGAACTATATTTTAATGGGACTCTTTGGCATTGAGACTCTTTGGGCATAAATGTTGGAGTATTAGGAAATAGCTTCAGGAAAACTGGGAGCAAGAATTCCATGAACAGGATGATGATAAAAACCGCAACAGAAACTAGCCTGAAAAAATCAGCTGTGGTTCGGGTTAGCCGTTGCCTCTCCTTCCTGGATAAACCTTCCCACCAGCGAGTTTAAGCAGCAATCTCGAACCAGTGGCGGACGCAGGATTGTTGCTGTGGGGGGACCACTCCATCAGGGACTGATCTAGGAATTCCCCACAGTGGAGGGCACCAATTTCTACTAAGCTTAACAAAAATTTAAAGCGTAGCACAACAATACAAAACTAGTTTTCACCTTATGCAATATTAGCATATTGTATATCAGCATATGTATATGAAAAACCGTAAATTCTCAATCAGAAAGCCCTAATTAAAACCCTAATAAAAAAACACTAATTAAAAAGCCCAACCTATCATTCAAATAAATGATTTTAACTCTTGGAATTTGGAAGAATCTGTAAAGGAACTTTGGTTGTATATAAACAAGGGACAATTACCACTAAGTCCACTTTTGAGAAAATAATTTCCACCGGGGCATTTTGGTTTTTTTTTTTTTTCTCCCTTTCAAAGTACTTAAATTCAAAGTGCCTAAACCCTAGTAGCAATTAAGTTTCAACCCTAGACCAAGCGAAAATTAAATTTCCAAAACGTCTACAAGTAATTTTCAGTACAAACAATATAGAATGGGACAAAAGTCACAAACCCCAACTTAACATTCAAAGTAGCAAATGTGGGAAACTGGAAACCGACATCCAAATATTTTATTTATATACTAATATTTATGTATGTATTAATATATGCAGACCAACATATGTATGTCTGGATAAGAAAAACATATGTATTATCCATATCATATCAGAGAGAGACCGAGAGTTGAGAGAGATTGAGAGTGAGAGACCTCCTCAGCTTGGTGAAGTGATGGGTTGGATTGGTGAACGGCGATCTCGTTGGTGACTGCCAACGGTGAGCAATTCATTGTCTCAACGGTTGCCTTCTCCAGTTCTCCTCCTCCTTTCTCTCCAAATCTAAAAGGAGCATCATTTGTTTTTTCTTTTTCTTTTTTGGATCTGGTGAGCCTTATCCTCTGCTATTTTTTGTTTAGACGGCAGCCTTCTCCTGCATTTTTTGTTTACATTTGATTTTTGTTATTTAAAAAAAAAAAAACTGAAATTGAGGGGGGGCACGTGACCCCCCTTGCCCCTGTGTCCCTCCGTCCCTGCACTCCATAGCAAATATACAGAAAAACTAAAAATGTACTATTACTAGTAAGAAGCTTGCAGGGGTTTGCAAGGACCAAAACCCCCTAATACCCCCAAGTCCTCCCCTATCTCGAGCTGATCCTCACATCAGCCCAGAGTAGCTTAAAACCTAACCAATAGTGTTGCAGTGTTGATATAAATAATCCTTCCAATGAATTATCTTCTTTGCCCAAAGATCCATTTGCAAGATATTTTTTGTTATTTACTAACTCAAAATTAACTAATCAGGTGGTTTAGTGTAGATATAGCTTCTGTTGATGTTTTCGTTAATTCTTGGGTGGAGATTGTTCTAAGCCTAATTTTGCTCATTGATGTTGCTAAGTTGTATCAATTCTGAGTTGTACCTCTGTTCTAGTTGACCTCTGGTTAACTTTGTTATCTCCCCTTGGGTCCTTGAGGGCATTGTCGCTTGGAGGGGTGCCAACCTAGTTGGGGTGTCTCCTTACTTTGTGATGTCTCTTTCGGATCCTTTTAATCTTTGTAATTTGTTTCCAAAGATTAATAAAATCTTTTTTGCCGTTCAAAAAAAAAAAAAATCTAAGTTTGCTTTATAAGTGGTTTCAAATACTTATTATATTTTAAAAATGATGTATGATAACCCCATTTGTTATGAACTCTCAAAAGGGAACAAAAAAAAAACATTTGATTTCTGTGTGTTTGAACTATGAAATAAGTGGTGCACCACCGTATCGGATAGGAGCGGGGTCTCCTCTACCTAGGAGCGGGGTCTCCTTTTCTCTCACTAGGGTTTTCACCGTTTCTCAGCCGCCGCCCCTTTCTTCCCTACCATCACAGATAATACCACCACAGATCTAACCCCCTTTCTTCCCTCTACTCGCTCTTCTTCTCTGACCGCTGTTTTGGGGGTGGGGTTGCCGCCCTCGCGCCCCACCCCCGCTTGGTTTCCTTTTGCCGGCCACCGGTTCTCAACCCCCCGCTGTTTTCCTCCACCAACCGCCACCCCCCTTCACCATTTTTCCTCTTTTCCCACCAGCCCCACCGTTCTCCGCCGCCCTCCTCTTTCCCACCAGCCTCCATCAATCCAACATGTCCACCTCTCCTTCCAACATCTCCACCTCTCCATCCTCCATCTCCATCGTTTGTCTCGGATTCTAACGGTGGGTTGAACTCCGGTGGTTTGGCCCCCTCCGACGCAATAAAGCTCCAGATCTGTAGGCGGCTGGCTTTGGAGCTTGGTTTTATTCCGGAGATGCAACTGGTTTGCAACTCGGTCCGACTCGGTGAGGCGACTCAGTGGGTGTATCGGTCCTGAGTTTCAGATTAGTTTTTTTCTTTTTGTTGCTTTGATTGTTTGATAGTTGTTGGTTGCTGCGCTCCAATGTTTTTATGGTTCTGTTTAGTTAGTCTTCTCGATTACTACTGCGCTGTTTTGCTTAATGGATTGAGCTGGGAATCCGTTGGGATTCTTTACCGCTGCTTGTGAATAAGATTCATAATCCACGTCCTTGGTGTCGGGTCTGCTTCGGCAGGTGTGTCTAAGAGTCGGTGACCTCGTGTCGTTTGCCGTACTCATGTCACTTGTTAGTGGTTTTGGTCTCTTTCCTGTCTTTCGTTGTAATCGATGCCGTATGGCGTTTTAAATGATATGCTGACATTTTCAAAAAAAAAAAAAAAAAAACTATGAAATAAGTTGGGGCAATTTACAACTTTTGTGTGGGGTCAAAATAGCAAAAATTGACTTCAAACTATCAAATATTCTTGTGAGAATTCAAAGTTAATGGGGTTAAGTGACCCCCCTTGTACCTACATCTCTCCACCCATGTCACCGCTATATACTTGGTTAAAATTCCGATTTCATCCCTGTGTCTTTATGTTCTTGGTATCCTTGGGTTTTTTTCACAGAAAATAAAACTGAACAAATGGGAAATGCACTCAAAAGGATAACTTTTCTGGTCTGGTAAGGGAAATGAGAAGAAAATGCACTAAAAGGTTAATTTGAGATACATTTGTTGCATACAACAACCCAAGTTGAACATGCTTGGAAGCTCGTTAGCTTTCAAATCAAATTTAAACAAATTACTACTCAGCTCGACGAACTAAAAATGTTTTAAAAAGTTCCAACTACAAATGATTAGTCACTGGAGTTCATTTGCAATTGAATTGCCTAACAAGTCTCACTTTACCATATCTTTGAGGATAAATTACATAAACCACCTTTGATGTTTCTAGAAATTTTAGATTTACCCTCACATTTGGAAAATTACAAATTACCCACTATTGCAAACAAATTACACCCTTGTCGTGACGTAGTTGTTAGAAAATTCAATTGAATCGGGTTGAGATCATCAAATCCTAATTTCAATGGACCAAAAATCTTTTTTGTAGCCTATAAAAAGCTATTTTAGATATCTACAGCCTTTCAATAGCTATAAAAGGATAGTTTTGTGCATTATAATTAGAATTTGATGATGTCAGACAAATTCTGTTGAATTTCCTAACGACTACATCGCGTCAGGGGAGTTATTTGTTATACGACAGGGGTAACTTGTAATTTCCCGAATGTGAGGAGACAATTTGTAATATTGAGAAACCTCAAGGATGGTTTTAATAATTTTACCGTATTTTTTAAGCTTCTTAAGTTTTTTAGGTTGATTATAAAAAAGTTAGACTACGCGCAATAATAGACAGTGAGTGCCCCAATATATGAAACCTCTAGAGTCACCACTAGTTATGAGACTAATAATTTTGAGCTTTGAGCAAATGAGCCTAATATCTACATAGAAAAAAAATTGATTGAAAACTAGACTTCTAACGGGAGGCAGGGATTCTGGTATGTGTTGGACACAACAAATTACTATGCGACTTATATGGGCTTGTCGAGAGCTTGAAAATATAATCTGAACTATTTTTATTATTTTGGCCAAGCGATAGGATATTAGTATATTAGTTAATTTAGATTAGTACAAAGAATATCGATGTTGTTTTGTCAACTCGAACTCAACAACTCCCAGCACCTAAGTAGTGGCACACAACCAATTAAGCGAGAAACCATGTTCTATTTAATCTGAACTATTCACTTCATAACTCATGACGTGTTTTACAGTTGTAAGATAAAATTGAGTCGATCTGAAATCTAAAACTTGGTAAACAAATGACATTTTTATTCTATAAATTAACAACAAGTACGATTTGAAAAACGCACAACACAATATTTTGGTTCGTTTACTGAATTAATAATGTTTGATCGACTTAGTTTTTTTCTCAATGCAATCTTTAATTTAGTTCAAAGAAATTGTAATTCTTTTGCATTAAAGCACTTTATTTTTATGTAAAAATTACGATGATGGGTGTTCGAGTTTAGCTTATGAGAATCTTGGTTAATTTTATTTCAACTTTAATCTGGTCTTTAATCCGGTTAAAGATAAATCTTTCATGCTATGCTCAAACGGGGGATATATGGAAAATTATTTTCGCATAATTTGACCTCGAACCCGATCAAGTTCGAGTTCAGCTTATCTCATCTTGGTTAATTTTATTTCAACTTTAATCTGGTTAAAGATAAATCATTCATGCTATGCTCAAACAGGGGATATATAGAAAACTATTTTCGCATAATTTGACCTCGAACCCGATCAATTGTGTGAGACCAATCCCACCGATACTAAGACTAACCCTTCGGGCTCAATGACTTCTATTTAGCTCTTTGTCCATTTCTCGTGGCTAACGGGTGTTCGACTAAGGCAATTTTTAGAATAAATTAGCTTTTTACGATTTTTTTTTATGTGATATATTGTTAAAGAATGACTGGCCTTGATTTTTGAGAAAAAACCGTTTTTTGAAGAGGAAAAAAGGGAAAATGACCGAACAGTGATTTTTAAAATTAAAAATCCTGATTTCACTATTTGGTCATTTCCCCCAATTTGAATGTGTAATTATTTCTCTCCATGAAATCGTATTTTTTTTCCCAACTTCCACTGTTTGGTCATTTGAAAAGGGGAACGCCTTCCTTCCTTCCCCACGTATATGTTCAAACCCAATAGCAGATCCAACCCTTTGTAAGTTCCGTCATTGTTCTCAAATTTACAACTGGAAAAATGTATGCTTCGTACACCGTATTACTTTATTTGCTTTTTGGGTACTTCTTTCTTGTGATTTTGATGTTTTACCCGTGATCCTTTTTTTATCGTTTTCCAGTTAATTTGACTTTTGATTTGGTACATGCTGTTATTGTGAAGAATTAGCTGGTAGATTTTCTGGGCATGTTTTCAATCAGGAACTTGTGATTCTGTAAAATTGTGATAGAATTTCTTCATTCCTTGAATTAATTGAACTAAATGGTGAATATTCTTGATTAGTTGATTTGCACTGGTTTTTGTTTTCATCACCGACTATTCTTACGAAGTTTATGGTTTCCAATATCTACTCATTATTGTCATAAAAACTGCTTAAATTAAATAATGGGTATCAGTATGTGGTGACATAGCTTGGCATCCATTTCTTTCAGTTTATCATCTTCTTTCATCTACGGACTAAAATTGTAAGTTACGTGTTTTTAGTATCATCTTTATTCGTAATTGACATCCATTGCGTGATGGTTTTAATTAGATTGCTAAGATGTCCAATGGATCACCACATGTTGCACCCGGAGCCACCAGTTTCCGCAGATTTGGCAATGATTCTAGAGCTTATTATCGTTTTGGGAATTCTGGTATGAGATTCTTTTCCAAGGGCTTTAGTGTCCTCTTGTTTCCTAAAATCAAGTGCCTGCCCGTTGCGGCATACCCACAGGTCCATTTAAGATTGCTGAGAAATGGTGGCTTTAGCTCAAACCGGTTTGAGTTGCATACAGTTGAGGCATCAGTTCATACTGCATCCATAGAAGATCCAATCTTTTCCTCCTTACATGGCACCACGGAAGATCTAGGGAAGATTCCAAGTGAGTTTACTCCATTAGCTGGATTGTCTGTCTGTATTAATTAGTGATTCAGAATCTCAAATTTTCCTCTCGATATACCATTCATGCCAACCCTTCTGATTGTGGCTATATCATCCTATTCAGATGAGTCTACTTTGATCTTAATTCGACATGGTGAATCATTGTGGAATGAGAAGAACCTGTTCTCTGGTTGTGTTGATGTGCCATTGACCAATAAAGGTGTCGAAGAAGCAATTGAAGCTGGTAAAAGAATTAGCAATCTACCTATTGACATTATTTACACATCTGCATTGATTCGTGCTCAAATGACTGCTATGCTGGCACTGACCCAACATCGCTGCTACAAGGTATTTCGCCATAGATCTTTCCTATTGTCTTCATCCCTTTTTTGGATGAGCCAAAAATTAGCAAAAACCAGATAAATAAAACTAAAAACACAAGCAGAAAGGAAGAGAGAGAGGGTTCATTTTTTTACAGACATTTCAGTCTACTACACTGGAATATTAGGACTGCTTCCACATTGGATGTAAATGTTGTTTTGAAAATCTGCTATGCGTATAACTATACTCTCTATGCTTCTAGTTCTCTGGAACAACTGTCTTGTCGAATTTTATTTATTTCATCTTGTTACTTACTTTTAAAACTTAGTTTAGATATTCTCTTGTTTAGCCTCTTGGCTCTTGCTATGAAATATCTTACACAGGCTGGATACTAATGGGAATGAACTAACAGAAGACCATACTTAAAAGATTTCCACTAAATTTTCAATTCAAATGAAATTGCAACAAGGTGGACCCAATAAGGTTCCTTCCCAAAACTCATCATGTATATCACAACTTTTCTCATGCCACATGAATGCTGGTTTTTTGCTTGCTATCCCATTGGTGTATACGAAACTTGTGTCTCTGCGCCTCCTTGAGAATTCTGGACAAAATTGCACCAGCCAATCAATTCATTGTTGTTGAATATTAATCTTGAGAATTATGTTTGTACTGATGATGAATACATGAAAATAAAAGACATAGCCAGCCAAGCCAAGCATTCGAGGTCTCTATCATTCCTTGAACGGTTGGACCCTTTGGTGTGTGATGTATGCGTCCTCTGTGGATGTGTATGCGTGTATTGGCAAAAGATGACAAGTAAATGTAAACTAGTATATGTCTATTGACCTTGCATCGGCGCAATTGCAGGGATGATTGATGAGTAATCTTTCAAATTAGTGTGCAATATACTGGTGTACTATGTTGTAATTCATTACGTAATGCGTTTCAGACCCAAGGATTTCTTACTACACTAAGTTGTTTTATTCGTATCATCAACAATTATCCTTTTATCAACAGAAAAGGAATGCTTATTCTTTTACACGTTTGCACCCTTAATATTTCCAGGTTCCCATAATTGTACATGATGAGAGTGAAGAGTCCAAAAAGTGGAGTCAGATCCATAGCGAAAATACCAAGAAGCAATGCATTCCGGTTGTGAAGGCTTGGCAATTAAATGAAAGAAGGAACCTTTCTGTCTATGTTTTCCCTTCTCTCGCCTTTGCAATTTATAATCATCCGAATTTTGAGCTTAATTTTAAGAATTAGAAACTTTTTTTATACAGATATGGGGAGTTACAAGGTTTTAACAAACAGGAGACGGCTGAAAGATATGGAAAAGAGCAAGTTCATGAATGGCGGAGAAGTTACAGTACATGCCCTCCCAATGGTGAAAGTTTGGAAATGACATCTCGAAGAGCTGTTGCTTATTTCAGAGAGCATGTAAGCATCACTACATTCATCTCTTCTATTATGTAAGTTTCTGAAGATGATATCTTAACATGTTTTGTTGACCAATTCTAAGTCTAGAACCGTCATTAGGAATGTTCTGACGCATGTGGTTATTAGGTTTGAAGTGTCTCTGTGTAAACACACAAATACTGAGAATGATTTTATTGCAGATTGAACCCCAACTTTTGTCGGGAAAGCATGTAATGGTTGCTGCCCATGCGAATTCACTGAGGGCCATTATTATGTACCTTGACAATTTAACTTCTCAGGAGGTAATGCTGCAATCTATTCAGTTTTTTTTTCCCCCTCTTTTTTATGCTTGCTTTGTGGCATATAAGGTCAAGCTTTAGGTTTAGAAGTCATAGTCACGCCTTAGGAGCAGGGGTGGCTGCAACATTACGGCAAGGTAAATAAAAAATCACTATTATGTTTTATGTCACAATTTTCGTAGTTTTAGGGGAAATTGTTATTGTTGGACAACCTTGGATGCACCCTTTGGACTGTACCAATTGCCAAAAAAATCACCATTTTGTTTTATGTCACAATTTTCATAGTTTTAGGGGCAATTGTTAGTGTTGGACCGCCTTGGATGACCCCTTTGGACAGTACCAATATCCAACAAGTTGAGAAAGAGTCCAATGGTACTTTTAAACTCTTCTCAATGGATCTAGTAGCTTTTCAATGTGTTTGCAATGAAAATTTTCATTTTTTGCATGTTTGTTTTTGTACTTAATGGTGTCATTTAATGAAGTTCTCTTTTCCTTGTGGTTGAATAGTTTATTCTATACTTGTCAGTTTATGGAAAGGAAATGATAGGTACTGTAAATTCTACATTTATTTTGGAATAGAAATTGTAAGATCATAGTTGAGGGTTCAACTTGGTTGTTTGTGGGTAGCTCACTGTCTGAACATTTACTTTTTTTCTTATTCTTGTTCCCGGATATATTTAGGCTGCACGCCCTTAACACTCTTTATAATTAAAAGATTGCATGTCATCAGTGGGTTGAAATTAACCCCTGCTTGAGACTTAAGAGCATGTATCCTAAGCTAGGGGTTTCCTGAATACAAGTTATGTTTCTGTCTTCTGGACAGGTTATTGATTTAGAATTGTCAAATGGGGTACCAATGCTCTACATTTGTAAAGAGGGAAAAATCATCAGGAGGGGAAGTCCTCTAGGATCAACAGAGGCTGGCGTCTATGCTTATACCAGGGTATTAACTTTCTACTCTATATTTTTATGTTCAATTTCTTGTTCCACTATCAGCTTAAATAGCAGTCAAATCTTGAGATCTTGCACTTGCAACATTGTCTAGTTGCCCTTTGAATTTGCTGAAATGAAAAGATAATACTGACAGTATTGTTGGTTTGGTCTTTTTGACCAATCAGACTCTTGGGTTTGTATTTTGTACTTCTGTAGTCAATTAGCCAGGATATTTTATTGGCTTTAAGATGCTTAGTAGTATGTGTGTGTAAGATATGTCTTACATTTGTTTGTTGGTGGTTTCAAATTCCAATATCTATAAGAGGACTTGAATGGAGGCAAACATGTCAAAATCAACACGAATTCCAGTGGCAGGCACCATGTACTCATGTATTTGATTGGCGTCCCGGTCTGAACCTAACTAACTACAACTAATAATATTGCTTTTCGCCCAACTATAGCAAAAAACATGCCAAAAATCAAAATTTTATGCTGATTTGTGAATATTCAGCTATTAATGCTCAAATTGACTAGCTATGGGATTCAAAGTGGAGCTTAAAGAAGTATGAAAATCAGGCTAAAATGCAATAAAATGTCCAAAAGCTGAAAGTTCTATTCCTTCAACTTCCTTGAAACAAAGATTATGGTTTCATTTACAGTGAAGTAAAAAGTATATAAAACTTTCTCAATTACGGTCTTTATTTTCTCTGGGAATGTGGTGTCTATTCTACCAGTACTCAATGCTTAAGTTAAATGCCTGTGACGCGATTGTCTTTGTTTTTAGTTACTATGCTTGTGCTATGTCTAGAATGTTTTTCCAATAAGGGAACATATAGCAGCACCATTTAGTGTACGGTAATGTTAACAATGATGGAATTTGCAATATCCAAATTTTTGACTTTCACTTTGAGTTGTCGAGACTTTATTCTCGCCCAAAGGTGAAGGCCGTAACTGTTGATTTCCCGTTAGAACCCTTCAAACATTCTATTTCCTGTTTTTTTTGGTCTAATCATCCCCCATACGTTTCTAATACCTAGAGCAATACGGTGTGACTTGGTTTTTTCTTTCTGCAGGATTTGGCCCTCTACAGACAAGAACTAGACGAAATGTACCTTTGAAGTCTAAATACAAGGTGAGCTCTATGGTCTTAAAGCGTTTTTATGAGAACACCACACCCTTTCTTGGCTTTCAGTAACAATCGTTTGATAGTTTTCTGGCGGTAATGTCATTTTGTGGTAGTTTAGCACAAGGAAAGAAGAGCGAAAAAAGAACAAGATGCAGATCTAATGAAGGCAGATGCTGAGCAATTGTCGAGTTTTTATCAGGTGATCTTCACAGAAGATTAGGCCTGTATTGCATGAACAGCCTTGATTAACCTTGGTTCCTGACAGCCGGAGACTCACGTAGAAGATTGAGAAATAAAGGAGGAGAATAAATCCTCCAAGCCAAATGTGTTGCATGAACAGCCTTCATTTACCTTGGTTCCCGACAGCCAAAGAATCACGTAGAAGATTGAGAAAGAAAGAAGGAGAATAAATCCTCCAAATGCTGCTTCTTCGCATGGAAAACCCAGCAAACACCTAATCCTCATGCTTAGCACATTCCCTCAATTTTCATCAAGCTTTTGGCTTTTATTAGGAAATGAGCATATTGTAACCACCTCGCGATATTCCCTTGGCATTCCTTATGCCAGTGAAGAAAAAGCAGAATTGAAGCTATTTTTCACAATCAATCCTGGGTCTGCTGATATCAAACTAGATACTGCTTTTGATTTATCGGTTCTTGGTAATCAGATGTGAATAATTCTCCAACACTTGACGCAAATAAATAGTGTTGTGATCGCGAGGAAACAATTTAGGATGATTAATTTCATTAGAAGATTACCATGCAATACCCAATATATAGAATCTCTTATTTTATGAGTTAAGTAACTAACTGAATCCAAGTCTACCATTTTTTGTGATAGACGAGTCAAGTGTCCACTCTTTATCATGTAGTCGCAGAGTTGTAATCTACTAACTAGGAGTAATGCTACAGACACTAAATAATTTAGGGGGTGTTCCACTAACAAAAAATTGTTTTTTCCAAAAACCGAGACATGTCATTCTCTCACAATACATTACATAAAAAACCGTGAAAAATCAGTTTTTTCAAAAAACTACCTTAGTGGAACACCCCAAAGTATTAGTTATTACACTAAATGTACATATGGCATTACTTCTTAAATGTATTATGCGATACATGGATGTACTAATTCACTGAAAGAGTGTCATGTGTATATTTAGTATATTGACTTGGTACATTTTTTAGTGCCTTTAGACTTTTGGTCCTAGGCTTTTCCACTAACTAGATGCCATGTGAGAACGGTTTTGTTCTTCTCATGCTTTGTTGGCACTGGCGGATCTAGAAAATTGATACAAATGAGACACTTATTCATGATCTCGAAAAAATCAACATATCTATAAAATGATCAAACATAAATTTTTTAGAGACTACTATTTATTACTTGTGAGGTTTTTGAGAGTTGAAAGTTTGATTATTCTAGTGGAGTAACTATGAAGAGCACACTGGTGTAATTTTTTGAGAGAAAAAATTGATACAAAAGTTCATAGGGATCTAAATGCAAGATTCAAGAGGGGCACATGGCCCCTCTTTAGCCTTCATTGGATCTACCCCTGCTTGGTGGCACAGTAGAGACTGATCTATTTTAAGATCCACCACAGGGCTCTAGCCTCTGTAGTCACACGGCTAAGCCAGTCATCCCCTCTTCCATCTTTATTCCCTTTAACATAGTATGAAAAAGAAACCAAAATGTAATGAGGCCCTACGTGAATTTTTACGAACAAAATATTAAATATATGATTCACATTTTTAAAATCAAAGATAACTATTCTTCAAGAAGATGAATCCCAAAACAATATCGAACATTAAAAGATTTAAAAAACTATCAGTTCTTACAAATCTTTAATCTCGGAAAAAAAAAATACATTCTTTACAAGATTTTTTTTTAAAGGATTGCATCACTTAAAAAATCACTCAATTTTAATAGCATAAGTATAAATTATGCTCATACAATCTATCTTGTTTCCAATCTCATGTTTAATGGATAAGTGTGGATAATCTATCCAACTTTTCTTGTGACACAGTTGAGCAAAGATGAGACTTAATCAATTTCAACTTTGGTAAATTTCTTTCTCGGGAAATAACTCTAATGGAAATAGTCAATTGTGTACCTTTTTTTTTTTTTTGGACTTTTACCAAAATAAAAGGGGCCCAAAATTTACGAATTTTTAGAGGCCTAAAACGTTTGGATACCGTCATACGAAAGGAATTGGGTTGTACTAAACCTAAGTGGCATGATTTAATAACCTTTGACACAGCGTTACAGCGGAAGAAGACTAGATATCGTTCTAGTAGACGAATGGGTGACTAGATATCGTTCTAGTAGATGAATTGGTTAGATCTCGTTCTAACAGACGGGCTCTTGAATCCACAAGAAAAAGATAAACACCTTGCGAACATGGAAAATAGAGAGGACTCTAGAAATATTATTGATAGTTGATTGAATTCCCTAGAATGAAAGGTTACATCCCTATTTATAATAAGCAAGTCCTAATTCGACTAGAACTCAAACTAATTAAAGAAGAAGCAAATCCTAATTTGACTAGAACTCAAACTAATTAAAGAAATAAAAATAGAAAAACCTAACCAAATTTGTTGCCTAAAGGTTATTAAATCATGCCAAAACAAGCAGCATTAAAAAGAAAAGAAAATCTCTAAATAAAATCCTCATTCTTGTAGACCAAGAATCTAGGCTTAGTTTTCCATTTGCTAAAATGGGAATTTGCTAAAATCAAGTGGAAGATTTTAGCAAATGAAGTGGGGAGGAGATTTTAGCAACAATGAATCTGGACATACATAATCTGGAGATTTTAGCAACAATAAAATTGGAAATTAAAATCAAACCTAATATGAAAAGATAATAATTCTAATCTAAACGAAAATATTCGTAATCAAAATCTCGTTCTAAAGTAATTCAAATAAAAATAAAGAAACTTCCTAATCTTGTACTACATCATTCCCGCTCTCTTAAAAAAAAACTTGTCCTCGAGTTTCTAGTGCTTGAAGAAACTTGATACGTCTGCTCTTGTCCGCATCAACTTTATACTTCAAATTAATCTTCCCAAACATGAACTTGAACAATGAGCTCCATCTGGGTTTAGCTTCAAAAAATTGTAGTATTTCTTTCCAATATTTACAAAGTCGAGTACGGAAGTAATCATACCCAAAAAACTTTGAATGCTTCAACTTCTTGCTTCTCTTCCAAAAATAATTCAATACTTGTGATGATCTCTTCTCTTCATGCTTTAACTTGTTAACAAGATTCACTAGACTAATATTAGGAATCTAATCAAATTGCTCCACATCAAGAAAATTCACAAAGTTAGCTTTATGTTGATGTTGCAGATTGTCTTGACCTTGAATTAGTTCTGATTCTTTTAATTCCCCAAAATTTTGTGGAACTCCATGTTTAGAGTTAGTTTTATAATCATGAGGGTCAAGAGACTCAGGACATACTAGATTAATAATAGATAATTCATGTACCTTCAATTCTAAAGCTTCACCATCAGTGTCTTCATTACCACAAGCCCTTTCATGATTGACATCGGCCCCTAGATCTGTGTCGGTCTTATTCTCTACCTCATCCAGTTTTAGTTGGTCTCCTTGCTTTGGGAACCCAAAATCATCGTAACAATTGTGAAGTGACTGACTTGAACTTGAAGAACCTTGACTCGTTTTTTTACCCTCAAAACTTGATTGACTGAAACTCTCTGACATGTTTCTTGAATAATTTGTATCCGCAACAATTTTGTTATTATACGTGGATGGATATTGCGAATCAAAATTATCTCGAAATAATCTTTTAAACTCAACCTTTCTGAGGTATTCTTGATATACCAGTTGCCCATGATTTGATTGAAGAAATCTAGTAGCTATCAATTGTCTCATTTTACACCATGTCCTGATGGGCTGTTTGTATTGTCGTCTTTGATTGGATTGCAATTGTTCCCACCATGTAAAAATATAACCTTGTAATTTATGTGCTACATATCGAACTTCCATCTCTTTTGGAATTTCCATATACTCAAGGAATTTGTCAACTTTTTTAAACCAATAAATAAAATCCTCCGGATGACAAAACCCATCAAAACTAAGAATTATTGGATGTACCTGGAAATTTGAAAAACTGTGATTCATGCAATTAAGCTCATCAAACTTTGAACCACCACCATCATAAACTAGGTAGTTTGTGACAGGCCTAGGAAAATTCCCTAAGCGACCAAGATCATTGCCCCTGTTCAAAAAAAAAAAAACCAAGATCATTGCCCACCCTTGGCTCACGTGCCTATTGAACACAAACCTGTGGATCTCGTGCATATTGATCACGAGTTGGAACATCAAGATCAGGAATTGCTGGTAGCCTAGCGTTGATTGCAACAATCAACGCACCAAACATAATGCATATCTTTGCCAGTTGTTGTCGTTGTCCATCGATCGCACCCCATATTCCATTAATCCCACGATCTCCAGAGGTTTGTTCTCCGTCTTTGGCCATTGAACAAGGGAGGACCTTGCTCCGATACCACTTTGACGCAGCATTGTAGCGGAAGAAAACTAGATATCGTTCTAGTAGACGAATGGGTGACTAGATATCGTTCTAGTAGACGAATTGGTTAGATCTCGTTCTAACAAACGGGCTCTTGAATCCACAAGAAAAAGATAAACACCTTGCGAACAAGAAAAATAGAGAGAACTCTAGAAATATTATTGATAGTTAATTGAATTCCCCAGAATGAAAGGTGACATCCCTATTTATAATAAGCAAATCCTAATTCGACTAGGACTCAAACTAATTAAAGAAGAAGCAAATCCTAATTTGACTAGGACTCAAACTAATTAAAGAAATAAAAATAGAAAAACCTAACAAATCACGCTAAAACTAGCAGCATTAAAAAGAAAAGAAAATCTCTAAATAAAATCCTAATTTCGTAGACCAATAATCTTAATAAAATTGGAAATTAAAATCAAACCTAATATGAAAAGATAATAATTCTAACCTAAACAAAAATATTCTTAATCAAAATCTTGTTCTAAAGTAATTCAAATAAAAATAAAGAAACTTCCTAATCTTGTGCTACATCAAGAGATCGCCCTAGACAGAGCTCAATGGAAAAACAGAATTCATGTAGCCAACCCCAATTGATTGAGACATAAGGCTCGGTTTGATTTGGTTTGATTTGTAAAGCGCGAAAGGCACTTGTTGGTACAAACATGTCTTCCTCGTCCCTGTTTCCATAATGACATGTTGATGAAGAGGAACCATCCACTAAGTTTTATACTATTAGATTTGAAACCACAACACCCTTCTTTACCAAGTTTTACATTTTTCTTCTTCAAAAGAGACTTCAATTCAAATCACTTCACCCATCTTTTCCAATAACATGTTTGACATACACAAGAGCCATCAATTTGTTACTGTATTAAATTTCGCCTTTCTTACAAGATTTCAAATCATCCTTTCTTCCTAGATTTCACATCATCCTTTCCTACCGGATTTCAGATCATCATAACCAAGAGATCGCATATCGAAATACATAATCGATGAATTTGTCAAGCATATTTTCTAATTGGTTGGTTTTGAGGGACTCACACGGCCACGCCTGTGAGACAACTCCAGCAAACTGTAGGATTGGTTTTATTTTCCAATAGGGTCCCGAATGAGATGTGTTGTGCGGCTGTAATCGATCGATGACCTTCTAGTTTCTCTTCAGAATGATCCTCATGCATACCTACCGGAAGAATCTATTCTTTAGAGCCAAAAATGGATGCTTTTTAGACTTTCTTCTTCAAGAGTGACTTTAATCCATCCAAATCAGTTCATCCATCTTTCCGCCAATATGTTTGACATCCACAAGAGTCGCCAATTTAATTTATTTCCTACATTTTCACTTTTCTTATGGTGAAGCATACTCATAAATCTTTGATTATGACACATGCCTACTACACTGGAAGTCGAATTTTGGAGTGCTTACATAAGTATTCAAATTTTGTTCTTTGTTTTTCCGGCTGTTGACAAGCGAAAACGCCTTCGAACCTATAATAGGTGGTGTGCTTCTCTCTAGCAGGGGCGGAGAGAGGGGGGTCAACCGCGGTCACTTGGCCCCACTGAGGTGGAAATTTTTAATAGGATAGGTATAATAATTTTTAGAATTTTTGTATTTTTGCCCCTTGTATATAGTAATTTTTTGCCCAGACTACTTGCCTTCCTTACCACACCAAATCACTTTTCTTCTAACTCTCTGACTCTTCACCACTACTTGCCCTCTTTACCATACACCAAATCATTTTTTCTCTAACTCTCTTCAGTATGCACTGCCAAAAATAGAACTAGAGTCTAGAGGCAACAAATCAAGTGTTTTTTTTCAAACCGAATGGGTGATCAATGGTTGCATGATTGATTGTGTATATTGAGAGGGAGATTTTTTATGGTATCACAAATGAGGCTATTATGCTACAATTTCAAAATATGAAAAATCGTCGGGGTTATTTGTAAACGCTATTATAGGTTTTAAATGTATATCTGCTTAGCTACTTTTTGTTGGCATTTAAGCATAGCTTTTGTGGTCGGTTGTGGACACGGTTATAGCTTATGTATCTAATTAGCTACTTGATGTTTGGCATTTCAGTGTTCCTTTTGAGGGATCAATTGTTAATGAAATTATATGTTATTAATAGATAGCTACTTTAACTCCTTTCTATTTCGCATTTTGGTTTTTTTTTTTTTTCTCTAATATTATGCTTTAAGAATTTGACCCCACTGAATTTGGTTCTAGCTCTGCCCCTACTCTCTGGTCCATATAATACAGAAGAGATTGAACAGTCGTGTAAGCAAGTCATTGTGGGCTTCTCAAGTGACATTGTAGATGATTAGATCCGCTCATCTTCTAGTATGGACCAAATGAGTTAAAGAGAAACTAATTTCAACCCATGTACTTGTCAGTGAACATTGTTGGAAAAACAAAAGCCAGTAAGAAAAGGAAGACTACGGTTGACATTGAAGCTGCCAAGCATATGTTCGCTGTATATATAGTGTATATATTATTATTGGAAACAATGTCAAGGGTTATTCTCTCACTTTGTTTCTAGCTTTTTAGCTGGCTACTTTGTGAAAAGTAGATATTCCATATATTGTGATTGAGATTGAGACACGGATCCCTGCACTCTAGGAGTGTATTACGCGATCTAAGCCGTCCATCTCTACAATTACTAGTCCAGATTTCAAACAGCTTTCTACATGTAAGATATGTTGGATATTTTTAGCTAGGCCTGTTTGTGGTTCCCAAACCGATTTGCTTGTCGCGAATTGTTGTATTGTCCATCCGCACCTGTCCGTGAGTAAAGTACAGTTGGGTTGGTTCGGTTTGGTTGCAGATCTGACAGATCAAAGAAGGATTATCGAACCGAAATGAATCCATCAAAACTAGGATATTAGGATCCGCATCCATCCGTAGCGTACCTCGGGCACTGAAAGTTCGGTTTGGGCTGTTTGAACGGATCGGTTGACTCCCTGAGCACCCCTATTTTTAGTAAATCTGGGCCATTAAAAATATTTTTGGACTACACCCCTGCAGTGCCCGGTTCCATTGAGACACACAAGCCCATTTCCACCCTATAAAATGTGGTAACTAGGCCCTTATTTTGCATGCAACACTTGAGCCCATTTCCACACTTTGGTGTTCTTCTAGACATGGAGAGTTCCATGCAAACCTCAAGGAAGTATGAATTGGACTGCCAATACCTCAACTCTTGTTTCCTGGGTACATATTACATGCTCTGTCTGCTTATCCTTTTGTTTGACATCTACCAAAACTGTATGTTTTCAGAAACAAAAACAATGAAAAGTTCAAAATTACCCGGCGTTTTACGTCTTTTACATTTTTGTGCAAAAAGTGTTTCCAGAATGTGAATCTTTTATACTCATCATTTTGTATTTCAGGAAAAAGTTCACCGAACAACTTAGTTTCCGTTTTTCAAGTTACTACGATACCAAAGTCTCATAAGCTTTGATGAATGGTTACACGTTTGCAGGCAATGGTGAAGGCAACAGACAAAAGCTTGTAGAGATTCTCACAAGCCGGGACTCGCAAGAACTAAAACATATTCGTCGAACATTTGCTGCTCTGTACAACCAGGATCTTCACTGGGTTCTATCCACCATTCGAAACAACGATGCATTGGCTGTAAGAAAGCTAGAAGAAAATGATACTACATCTTTTCGGTTTCAAAAAGTTTCGAAAAAATAATTCTGCAAAACTGACTTTGAAAACAGCAACGGTGACAATACGAGTTTGTAAAATGATTTGCAGAATGTGGTGTATCTACGGATGAGTGAACCACAGGAACGCGACGCCGAGATAATAAGAGAGGCACTGTTTGGTTGGAGGGTTAATATCAACACTCTGATTGAGGTGGTGAGCACTCGCTCTTCTTCAGAGCTGCATTCCATCAAGCAGGCATACCGATCTCGGTATAGTTCTGAGATTGAACAGGATATGGCTCACAAAATCAGTGGCAGCTTCAAAGAGGTATATGCAAAATATTGAAATTAGAATTCGTTATGATTTCATTTTGGTGTTCCATGTATAACAATATATTCTTCAGATTTCTGATAAAGCAAAAAATTAAGTTAATATTGTTTCTAGTGTGATATTTTAACGTTGAACCCAATTATAAATAATATAAGTAGATTTAGTATGATTTTTGCTTTGGAGACTTAAAAGAGCTGACACCATTTTTTCTTTCCTATTTTTTCACATGCTCTTCGCCTTTGTCCCACGTTTCTTCTCTCTTATATGCAAGTTGACTAATTTCAGAACCCAAAAGTTAACGATGGGTAAATCTTAAAACAACACGAAGAGTATTTTTTTGCTAGCGGTAATAGTGGAACCTAAGAGCTTGAAGGGGAAAACCCCCTATTTGCTGACATGCTCCCACTCGACCAAGGCCAGCCCTTGGGCAAGGCCCAAGAGGCCTAGGCCTAGGGCTCCAAAAAAACAACCCCAAAAAAAGGGACACCCCAATAATTTTTAGTATTAGGCCAGGTAGGAATCTTTTTGAAGTCCAAACAAGTGATCTAATTCGGTGCATATAGTTTTGTCTTTTCCGTATTTGATCTAATTCGGTTTGTATAATTTTGTCTTTCCCGTATTGCGACTATTGTTTTTTCCCCTACAATAACTGTCAAGTTTTAAAGGCATCATTTTTAGAACAAGTCTAGGGCACTAAAAACCTAGGGCCAACCCTACACTCAACCAATGCCATGGGATTAGATAGTGCCTCCTCTAACTAACCCTAGCTCACGTAATCCTTTGAAAGGACTCTCCACTCTTGCTTTCAATCCTTGCACACTCTCACTCTCAGTCTTTGCTCTCACGCATTTTTAGTAGTTTGAGATATTTTCAAAAGGCACAATTACGCTTTCTCTCATGCTCACTCGTGCGCAATATTTCACATAAAACTAACCACTATTATTTTTCTCAACCTTCTTGATTGCCTTGACAGATTCTTCTCACATTTTTGAAGTCTAGTCCCAAATATGGAGGCAGAGTTGACATAAGCATGTCCTTGTGCGATGCCAAAACACTCTACGAAGCAATGGATTGTGGAAATTCAGTTGATTGGAAAACAATCATGTCCCTCTTAACCCAAAGAAACACCCCACAAATCAAATCCATTCTCTCAGCCTACAAAGAGCTCTACGGCCACGAATTCTCCAAGTTCCTCAAGTCCAACAAATGCGGGAAATTCGGAACCGAAATGAGAATCGTTATCCAGGGAATTCAGTTTCCGGCAAAGTTCTTTGCGAAGCAGTTGCGAGGAGCGTTGCAGGGCGGTGGCGGCGGCGGCGACGGGAGGGAAATTCTGAGTCGAGTGGTGATTACTAGATTGGAAACTGATGTTAGGGAGATTAGCAATGTTTTTGCTGCCAAGACTGGTTGGTCCCTGGGGAATTTTGTGAGGAGGGAATTCAATTCTAGTTATGGCTTGGTGGGAGAATTTTTGTTGGGACTTCTTAGGCACTGTTGAACTGATTCTGATGTTATATGAGGTATCTTTGAGTGATGGTTATGGAATCAAACTACGAATTACCGAGGTAGAATGAATCAATTCTTAGAGCCTGTTTGGGCGGCTCTTTTTTCTCAATTTCATTTTCAGTTTTTCACCTTTTGGTTGTTTGGGACCCCATAAATCATTCTCCAATTTCATGAAAGGGAAGGAGAAGTCAAAAGTAGGCTGAGAGGAGCTTTTTGACTTCTCATTTTCTACTTTTTCCCATTTTGATTAACAAAAAGAGCTACAAAATATATTCTACACATATCTCCCAAACACTACTCATGTTTGCAAATTGTATTCTGTGCATTTCTCCCAAACAATTCTATCAAATTCAAAATATATTCTGACCATAATCTAAAAGGCCAAAAAGTCAAAAAGTTGAAAATGCCGCTCCCAAACACCCTTTAAGCATTTCCTCATCAAAGCAATGAGGTTGTACTTAGATTGTAGATTTGTCAGGATATTTGCTCTTAGAAATACTGTAGAAAGTATGGTACCTTCTACCTCATAATCTGTAAACGAACAAAAATACCAAAAGGAATTGGCTACTATTTTGGGTTGAGTTGCATACTAAGTCGCTCCCTTTAAGACATTTTGTAGCTCCACCCTCACTATGCAAATAGTATTAGCCACGTTGTCTTCAGGATACACACTCTGTCTCAATCTCTCTTGCACGAAGAAGACAGGAAATATAAAACACAATCGACCTTTCTTGCTCTTAGAATTCGAATACGAAAATATTTTTTTCAGTGTGTATCTTTTCCTTAAATAGTTTAAACAATCGTTTACAAAACGCGAGAGGTGTTGTATGTGTGCGAGGCTCAAATTCGGGGCTTTAATCGCCCACTAAGCGCCTACGCACAAGGTTCGCACCATGCACCAGATTAACTGATTTCTGGATTGGGTTCTGAAAATTGTCTTGGACCTAGGGCCATTTTCCTAAGCGCACAAGATCTCTACTTGGATTTAGCCGCATTCAATAGCCTACTTAAGGAGCTCAAAAGTTGTGTACAGCCAATATGGGACAAGAATAGAAGATGCTGTAGAAAACACTTTGAAAAATTCACATCCCCAACATTTGAAAGAAAAAGTAGATAAAAAAACACCAGCCAGAATTTGTGGGGAGAACAATCCTTTCACCAATCATCCTTTCACCACAGTATTCTTTCAAATTTCACAACAGTATTATTCCAGCACTATTTTACCATCTACGAGAGACGGAGAGGATTGGAGAAGGAAACCATGAATAACATCCTTTCAACAATCATCTTCACTCTATTTTCATGTTTTCTATTGTTGATCATAGTATATATTGTGATCGTATATTCCGACGAGGAATCAGTATCACGGAACACCTAATAATTAGAATCCAACATACTGGGTATACTGAGAATAAGCTTCAGCAGTTGACTGCATGCCAATTGGAGCTCTTGTAACCTCATCTGGAAGATCGAATGCGTCTACAAGTTCCTTTGCAACATTCCTTACTTGGAAACTGAGGTACTCTGTCAACTTGTGAATTGCCTGCAAAATGGCAAGTGCAGGAACACTTCATTTTAGTTATCGTAGCAATGTTCCACAACCGACCAACACACTGGGATATGTCGGATATTAAGTTGCAGTTGTTAGCTGGTGAATCTAATCTGGTGAATTTAATTGAGTTGGAGTTGATTCCTATAAATTCAATAGCTACGACCTTGGCATGTCTGTGTCATATTTTTGAGGGAAAAAATTGCCACGGCTCATGTTGATGTCTGATTTGTTTTCAACAACAAATCCAGCTATATTAGCAAGATACGTGGCCCTGATAACATGACATATCGGCTTGCAGTTAAAAAAAAAACATGATATATTGATTCTGGAAGTTCAAATACCTTAGCTTTGTTGGGGGCAACATAATCCACGTTGCGGTAAGTTCCTTTGTCATTCCAGATTCGGTCCAGCGCATAAAGATCGCATACCAGCTTTAGAGCAGCTCGAGTGCTTGGGTCAGGGCAGCTGTAGCAATATTCAGGTAGATCAATCTCAAAATTCATAAAAAGGGAAATAATATATGTGAGGCTAGAATTAGGAAGAGTTTTTTTCGCTTTTATCCCCCAAACTATCCACATTTTGTCTACTTCGTTGTCCCTAAACTATGAAAACCACAAATTGTCCCTCAACTTCCTGATTGCAACCCATTTCGTCCTACCGTTAACGGGAGCCAATTTTGCAGACGTGAGATGACAGATACGTGAAGTGGCATTTTTGCCCCTGATGTTTGGGAAAAAAACGCACGTGTTGGCACATGACATGTTTTCCGTCCAAAAAATTGGCTTCCGTTCACAAATGGACAAAATGGGTTGCAATCAGGAAGTAGAGGGACAAAATTTGTGGTTTTCATAGTTTAGGGACCAAGTAGACAAAATGTGGATAGTTTGGAAGATAAAAGCAAAAAAAAAAAAAAAAAGAGGAAAGAAACTCAAATTAGGAATTACCTCTGTACAGACTCAATGAATTTAGCGAGTATAACTGATTCAATGTGCGATTCCGCGAGTGTCAGAAGATGATTTAAACATCTATTCCAAGCCCCGAAGCTCCCTAGATTCTTACTGTGTTTCCGGAGTCGCACAGCAACACTCTGAAGCAATCTTGACGTACGATACTGCAACAAGAAAGGTCAAATATAAGTGCATGCCTCAATGGATACAGGGGCGCCTCTAGCAAAAAGCAAGCACGCTTACGCTTTAGGGTCCCATTTTGGAAGACCCCTATTTAAGGGGGGTGTTCCACTAAGGGTAGCTTATTGGCTTCTTGGCTTTTCACAGCTTTTTATGTGATGTATTGTGAGAGAATGACCTATCTTGGGAATTGGAATAAGCTGGCTTTTTGGTTTTTAAATAGAGGAACTGTCTGAAGCCAATATTCATTAATGAAATGATGCCCAAAAATAGCGAAGTTATTTCTCAAACATCTAAAAGAATCTCAGCATATTCAGAATGTTTCATGTAAGTCTTGCTTTCGCATAAAAGAATGTTTTTTTTAACGATTAGAATTGATAAATCCACTTTACGATTGACGTTGTCATAAGATGGGGAAAATGTGTTAGTTACCAATTCTGCATCTCTAAAAGCTAGAAACTCAAGTTGTAAATAAGAGATCCAAGAACAATATTAACAAAATTGAAAATTCCCATTTTGAATTGCCTCTTCAGCCATCAAATTGTCTTGAGCTGGCCCTGGTTGTAGGTCATTCTCTCCCAAGGAATAATGATCTTAAAAGTCAAAGAACCAAAAGTGATACTCACCCTGAATGCGTCTAATTGGAAATTGGGATCTCGCAAATGTTCTTCACTTTGCCACCGAGCTGTTACTGGGTTTGGCTGCGAGAGATAAGAGTTCATGGATTCTCTCAGGTAGTTCCATGTAACAGCGAGTGTCCCACCTTTGAACTTCTGCTGGTATTGCTTCAAGAGGTCTCCTGCCACCTGATCACAATCCACAATTCAAGTTTTCAGTTTGCTTCTATGGAAACAAGTGACGGCAACTGCATAGAAAGGAACTAGAAGTTGACATCTGTGTTACACGGACTCAGGTACAGGTGAGGTTTCTAGTAATGATAAGTGCACATATCTAAATGTCAAATTCACATAACTCATCATGGCTCAGATACGTGGACACTGAAAAGTATTTGGTTTCCCAATTATATTTCCCTTATTTTCTTAGGTAAGTCAAGCTTCCAAGGTGACATGGGCAATTTTGTGCCTATGAGAGTGTTATGCATAGTTTTACAACAAACTTGAATGCTAAAATATCCTTGTAGGTGAAAGGCAAACTGAAAATGAGGGACACATACAATACCCATACCCAGGAGTCACGTGTCTGATAGCAGTACTTTATGCATTTCAAAGCTTCCATGGAACAAATGGTTGAAATATTTGAATTCTAAAACTCATTAATTAGTTGCAAAAGCTTTACTGCAATGGGACAACAAAGGAGAAGGAACCTGAACCCACTCGGTGCATAGGGACTCATAAAGAAGATTAACATGAAGGATTGAGGCCACACTATGTTTCAGTATTGGTTATAAAAGCCCCGTTCATCTTCGGCGCAAGAGCGCTCGATCAGTGAGCTATTACGCACTCTTTCAAGGGTAGCTGCTTCTAGGCAAACCTCCTGGCTGTCTCTGCACCCCTACCTCCTTTATCATTGAGCAGATTTATGATAACGTTTTAAGTTCAGATTGCTTTATAAATGCTCAGCCGGACCCGACTCAGCTTCCGAGAAGTACTAAACTGGTTGGTCTCAGAGGACTCTAAAATAGTGACCAGTAAAAAAGACCACCTGGTAGCATTTGTAAACATAACCCAACACATCTTATATGTGAATATAGGCAACATTAGCACCATGAATTCAAGTACCATCAGAATTTCACTTCATTGGGAAGATTTGGTTTCGGAATTTGAAGGTAATATAATCGCACCTAAGAGGATGGTATTTTCAAACTTCTTTTCTATATCCGCACTTTCTTTTCTTATTTTTATTAATCGAAATTGCAATATTGCCCTTTCATTTGTTCACTAATTCCCACCAAAGGGCAATATTTAAAATTCCCGGGAATAATGACCAGAAAAGGAGTAGATAAGATAAAAGGAGAGAGCAAAAATCAATTTTCCTAAGAAGAATAAGAAGATTCATTTGCAACCTGCTGTAGAAGCACAGTGTTGTCACCTTCAAAGGTCTGAAATATGTCATGATCATTCCTCAAACTACCAAAACGATTGACAGCAGCATACCCATGGCCTCCGCAGGATTCCCTGCAAATGCTCAATGACTTAGCTGTGTAAGAAGTCACATAAGCCTTGAGGCCTGCAGAAAGGGCATGGACATCCCCCACCACTTCCTCGTCATGAGACTTCTTCATCTCAGAATATTTTTCCACCAAATAAAGAGTGCAAAAATGGAAGGCATAAGTTGAAGCGAGCATTGGCATTAGTTTATGCTGGTGGGACTGGTAATCAAGGATACTGACTTCCGGCTGATTTGCAGGACCAAATTGATGTCGGAGCAAAGAATATCGAATTGCAATAGTGGCAGCAATTTTGAGGACACCAACTGAAGAAGATGCAAGGCCCACCCTTCCCCCAACAAGCTCCCCTAGGGTGGCAGCAAAGCGTTTATTAATGGACGGAAGGGGGCTTGAGTATTTCCCGTCCCTAGAGACATCTCCAAATCGATTTAGGAGGTTGTCTCGTGGAATTCTCACAGAACGAAATCTTAATGCTCCATTATCTACTCCATTTAGACCAACTTTGTGACCACAGTCATGGATTTCAATCCCTGGAAGTGTTTGGTGGGTCTTTAAATCCCTAATTGGGACAATGAAGGCGTGAACACCCATGTCAGATACTCCTTTTGCATCGTGAGTTGGCATCATTAACTTGGCGAATACAGTGGCAAACTTGCCATGAACTGCAGCATTGCCAATCCACCACTTGATTGCCCCATCATTGGGTGTGTCTATTATGAATTCATCCGTAATTGGATCAAATGTAGCAACAGTTTGGAGACCTTGGACATTTGATCCTTTCAAATACAAGAAAATGTGAGAAATATGTCTAGAAGCAAGTGACAGGTAGATAAGTTAAATCATGAACAAACTTCTGGTCGGAAAGTGGAGCCATTCTATTTTGGAAAATGCCAAGAGAAAATGTAAGAATGATGAATGGCCCCAGTGAAAGCAAAAAGAAAACAGTAAAAGCAGATCATTGATTGCTGTTATCAGATTATAGCCTAATTTTCGTGTGAACCATGTAATAAACAGATAAGAAAAGCATGCACTGTAATTTCTTATTCTGGGTCAATATACATTCTATTGGAGATTTGACGAAGGAAATAGGAAAAAAGATGTTTGCACTACAATTTAAGACCTCAAACTCTCTTTTTGCGCTTTAGTGCAAACAAAGGGAGTGCATATAGTTTCCCTAAGAAAGGGAAATTTATACCACAAAATGTCAGGCATGATTTTCCAACAGTATCTTTCATAATACCTTTCCTTAAATGGCATAACGCTTTCAACATGTCTAAAATCTTGCAACGGCCACTATAGTCCTCAACATATGGTTCGCTTTTCTTATGAATGTATAGAGATCAACCCAGGTTCACATGAGCTCGGTATCGAATTAAAAAACTGCACATTTTTTTTTCTTTTCTGTATATGTGCGGGTATGAGAAAACCTGTAGGTGAATTGCACCAGAGTGCCTCAGAACTCTAGAAGAGTACAAAGAATGAACAAATGATTCAAGTGTCCAAAGTAATGGAATCCGATCAGTAAGAAGAAAGAGGGAGGAACACACACACATACACAACTTACGAAGAATAATAGAGGCCACAAGAAGAGCATACCATGATGAAGTTCCGTCATAGCAAAGCAACCTGTGTACTCCAAATTGTCAATACCTTCATAGTACTTATCCCTGTGCTTCTTAGTTCCCAGGTTGAGCACAGAGCCTCCCCAAAGACTGAAAAAAAGGGAAGAAGAAAATATTAGGAAATTATTGAAGGAGGTAGGCCTAAAGATGAAACTTTAAAATCTGCAAAAATGACAATTATGCAGTTCATATCAAAATGCAACAAGGGCCAACCCTCCAACAACTGAGATTTTTTTTAGGAAAACATGCGAAGAGAAGGCAACAAAAAGAAACAAATCTTCAAGAAATATTTGTACCGCTGTAGGTCCCAAACCAAATAGTGATAATAACTGGTTGTCACTGTACACTACATTTTGCTTTGAGATTATGACTGTGTTTGGTCAACTACGTAAAGTTTGATAACAAATCTAGTATTCGAGTGTCATGTAAAGCTTGGGCTCTAACCAAAAATGTCGCAGAAACAGAACTCATTAGGAAAAACATTCGTACGCCATATAAGCTTAAGTTTTAAAATCTAAAGTATCAGTGTACAGAAGCACCTCAGCAAATAGCACATGCTTTCACATTTAATGACATTCTATTGAAATCACAGGTCTTTAGAATTAGAATTCACAATCATCAAAATTTTCAGCACACACACTGTAAACTAGACAAGGACGAACGGCTGGCAGCCTAACAGGTCTGCCAGTTATCCATAGTAGCCATTTCTATAATACAGTATCACAATCTGACCACTGAATCCATCCCTTGATTTTTTAAACGACAAATTTGTTTTGAAAAGGTGTTGGATGATAGTGTGAGGGGAACAATGTAAAATTCTGCATGCTTCTATCCAGAAGGGGGAAAAAGCATTTCATCTTCTCCACTCAAAAGAAGGTTAAACACGTAAGGTGCTCTTATGTGAAGTTGTCTTCCTGTGGGTTCACATAAACACGAGAAATCCAACATACAATGATGCTCCATATCCATCTAAGATTCAAGGAACAGATAGTTTAAAAAATAATAATAATAAGCAAGAAAGCACAATTAGCTATGTGGCGAGCTTAATGAATGACTTGGAAGAAGAGAAGGACAGAACCCGAGGATTTAGACGTAGTTCTCTAGACAAGCTAGTAACCAATAGACATCAATTTTGTTAAGTTTCAAGCAAGTCAAAGAAGACCATAATACACCAAGTGAAAGAGGCAGCTACAATTAAAGACCTTTAAAGAGGATTGATTTTTTTCTTCTTTTTTTGAGAAATAGTCAACTGATTTCAAGGGCTGAATGCCGTTTAAAAATAAAATAAAAGATGTCGAAGGCTGAATGTGGAAAAACAGATATCCATTTCAACTGATGTGTAGATGATGCGATGAGAGAGCCACTCAAGGCTTAGTCATAGCTTTCTGAACTTGTCTGCCCATGTCTAACACCACCCAATGCCAATGAAATTAAGCCAGTTACACCGCATAACACTCCGAGCGCCAATTCATCTACCAAATCCAAAACGGGAAAAGCTAAAAAGGGTAAAAATATTACCTGTACTGAACCCCCATCTTAATCCCAAGCGACATGTCAACACTCCCCACAGCCTCAACAACAGCAAAATACTTAGCCGGATCATCAGCAACATATCCAAACGGCCGGATCCCTGCTTCTCTGACCAAACCCAGAAGCTGCCTCATGCATAGCTCACGATGTTCATCCATAGATATCTCAACTGGGGTCTGTAAATCCGGTCTAGATTTGAAATAATACTCAAATACCCTCTCCTGAATGTCCCTGTGCTTTCCCCTCATATAATCTGACAGTTTTTTAGTGCTCACGCTAAGCTTTGCCTTAGCGGCGCAGGATAGCAGCTCTAGAACGTTATCACGGGGTATAATGGGTGGGTTTAGGTGCAATTGCAGTCGTTGGATTCGCCGGAAAGTTGATTGATCATCATCCTCCACAGTCTGATTACTGGGACTGGAAAACTGTGGTGTTAGATTAGGAGAATCCATTCCTTGAGCCACCGTATGACTGTATTGGTGTATGTATAGATGTAGGGCTGCAAAGGAAGATAGACAACCGGATTCAAATTTTGTTGAGAATTTGACCACACCAACCCTCAATCAACACAAATTACACAAACAACCATCAACAAGATAACGAAAATAAGCAAGACAATACATTTACATAGTTTGCATCGTGCGATTGAGCACACTTACACAGCTCGTATATTTCCGATTTACCAAAAAAAAAAAACACATACACAGCTCGCATTAATTTTCACTATTTACAAAATAAAAACAGAACAAAATTGTTACATTCACATATGCGAACACAGATATGTGTGAAACCATATAACATGTGTGGACTCCACATCCATCGTGCAGGAACAATGTGCCTCGGACAATTGCAGACACATCCATACCCGAATCTGTATACATTTTCCTGTGTCCATGGCATCTCCCAAAACAGAATAATAGTAACCGATTACGGTTTAGTTTCCTGTTTGCCAAAAGCAGCGTAGTGATTTTAGCAACTTTGCTTTTGACAAATTCTGCGAGAGAAAATTGACTTTTGGTAACTTAGCTTTTTAGCTAATGGGAAACAAAAAAGTGATTTTAACAACCAAACTGAACAACTTCAACTTTTATGGGATTTTATATTTTAGCAAATGGGAAACAAAGCTGGCATAGAATGCATTCCTCTCTAATATTTACATCACTAATTATCGTCCTACAACTGTCTCTCTGTCCAACTCGACATAGAGAGGTGGCAATTCAAAATCAAATCAAAGCTTCAGTGTACAATTTTAGCAAGATCAGTCTCGCAAATCTCGCTAATTGGTAATTCTACAAAATAAGCTCTGGTTAACAAACCTCAACAACAAGCGAAAGAAATTATAGATTCATACCTGCAAATGATTTTTACGAATCTGTTCAGAAACGACTCAAGAATTCGCCCGGTTGACAGCTACTTCAAGTACTCAATTCCTATGCGGAGAGAGAGATTGAATCGATTGGAGCAATATGAAGAGAGAGAGAGAGAGAGAGGGGGGGAGGGGTAGGGTAGAGTATGGGGGAATTTTGCGTGTTTTATACGGATGAGTTCTGGATGACGTTTGAATTTAACACGTGGCGGGGAGTGATTGGAGGGGGATCGAGGCAGTTTATGTATTTTGGCGCGCCCTTCAACGTCAAGGATGTGATTGTTTGACGAAAAGATAGGAGTCTACTTTTTGAAACGGATCAGATCGCTGATGTTGACAAGTTTTATACATTTTCGGGTGATTTGGCTAATTTAAAAAAACTGATTTTTTTGTTTCTTTTCATTTTGTTCTCATTAAAAAAAAAATTGCATTTGTTAGTTTTCAGTCGATTTTTTACGATTTTTTGGCTTGTCTCGACAAGAGAAATATAAAAAGTATAAAATTATTAATCAAACTTAAAATTTTGTGAATAAAGACGAAAAATAATCCAAAAAACTGGTTAATTTTGGTTTATTTTCGGCTTTATTAAAAAACTATTACTTTTGACCATAATTTTATACTCTTTGGATTCGTCTCGACGAGATAAATCCAGAAACCACAAAATCTTGACGCAAAACTAACAAATGTAAAAAAAATTGAATAAAGACAAAACGAAAAAAAATCAAAAAACCAGTTTTTTTCAAAATAGTCGAATCACCCCTTTATATGCAATTATAATCAGCATATTTTCCGGCTTCTTTTTTTCCTTAAAAAGTGTATTAAATTGTGTAAAAAATATATAGAAATATGTATAGAAAGGTAAATGTTAGAGAGTTTTTTTTTTTTTTTTTTGGTCTTCTTATTGCCTTATTATTAACGCAGTAAACTAGTCAATAGAATGTGCGTTGTTTGTTTTTAGGTCAATTTTTTATAAGAAAAAATTAGTCAAAAATACACAGTCACTTTGTTCTCTTCACATTTCTAAAATATTTTCCAAAAAAGATTCTTTCCCTATCTCTCATATCTCCAATTATTAATCACATTTCTCTCTCTACTCATACTCTCTCTCCAATCATTATTCTCATTTCTCTCTTATCTCTCTCCAATTATTACACCTCTCTCTAATTATTACTTTTTTCAAAAACTCATCCAAACACTATCTCAAAAATATTTTTCAAAATATTATTCTCAAAACACTCAACCAAACAAAATGAATATATTTCACATTTTCAAACAAAAAGACACGGGTCTTTTCTTTTGTGTCATAAGGACAGGCTTTTTTTGCCCTTTTCAAACAAAAATCTAAACCACAGCCGTTGCTCACCTGATTACACTCTCAGTCGCATCACAATCGCTGCTCACCTGTTCAATTCTATTCCAAGCTTTCAAAACCAAACACCAGTTCGATCAAATTTTCATCTACTGCTCTCTGCAAATGCCCAACCCACAGTATCCAATCAATTTCGAATTTCCTCAATCAAATTACGCTAATAACTCGTTCCCGAGTCACCGCCACGACTCACTACGATGTCGCCGTCAATTTTATCGCCAACCCCGAGGTAAGCGGCCGGAGCTTTATTCGAGATGGCTCTACACCAGGCCCAGATCCACCAAACCCACCCATTGGGCTCCACCGCTGAGGATGACGATCCAACTGCCATCGGATGAGCAGTGGCAGTAACAACGATTTAATTGCTGATGACCTGCTTTGGGTGCACGATTCATTCAAACTCCTCTGCTCTATATTCAAGTGAAATTATAATTTGTAGCCGGAAGTGGTCGGCCGGAAAAGAAAACAAAAAAAAATAACCTGAATCGATTTGGGTATTCTAGAAATGATAATTCGAAAGGTCGGTGCATATATATGTTTGGTGCGTACAACCAAGAGTTTTTGCATTTACGGTTGACCTCAAATCATGTTTTTGAATTGGCTGAATTTCTGGTTGGTAGAGGACTTCGTACCCAGATTGTTAAGTCTAATGAAAAACTGGTTCTGGTTGTGTACAATGCTTTTCTTAATTTTAATTCATGTGTGTGTTATGTGGATGTAGTCCGAGTGTTTGACGAAATACTTGAACGAAATATTGTTTCTTTAAATTCGTTGATTTATGGGTTTGCACAAAGAGATCAACTGTGTTCTTGGAGCTTGTTAGAGGGAAGACTTTAGCCTTTGTTGGGGATTCATTGGGGAGAAACCAAATGCACGCATTGACATTCCTAAAGGATAAAATTCAGAAGCATAGATTCCCTGTAGAGGTCACCGCTATTTTTTTTAAAAATTAGTGGCACTTCACTATTTTTTTTTGTCACCGGAAAGGGCCAGAGGTGGGGATGATGGTTGGTTGGAGGTGGGATGGTGATTGTTTTTAATTTTATGTTCGAAATTTAAATTTTTAAAAATTAGTGACACTTCACTAATTTTTTTGATCGCCGGAAGTGCTCAGGCTAGAGGTGGGGTGGTGGTCGGCCGGAGGTGGGGTGTTGATTTTTTAGAATTTTATGTTCATAATTTGAATTTTTTAAAATCAGTGACACTTCACTAATTTTTTTGGTCGCTCGAAGTGCTTGGCAAGAGGTGGGGTGGTGGTAGGCCTGAGGTGGGGTAGTGATTTTTTTTATTTTATGTTTGAAATTTGAATTTTTTAAAATTAGTGACACTTCACCAATTTTTTTGGTCTCCGGAAGTGCTCAGCGAGAGGTGGGGTGTGGTCGGTTGAAGGTGGAATGGTGATTTTTTTGAATTTTATGTTCGAAATTTAAATTTTTAAAAATTAGTGAAACTTCACTAATGTTTTTGGTCGCCGAAAGTGTTTGGCCAAAGGTGGAGTGGTGGTTCCGGAGGTGGGGTGGTGATTTTTTTCAATTTTATGTTCGAAATTTGAATTTTTAAAAATTAGTGACACTTTACTAAATTTTTTTGTCGCCGGAAATGGTCAGTCAGAGGTGGGGTGGTGGTTTGGCCGAAGGTGGAGTGGTGATTTTTTTGAATTTTATATTCGAAATTTGAATTTTAAAAAATTAGTGACACTTCTCTAATTTTTTTGGTCACTGAAAGTGTTTGGCCAAAGGTGGAGTGGTGATTTTTTTAAATTTTATGTTCGGAATTTGAATTTTTACAAATTAGTGACACTTTACTAATTTTTTTTGTCATCGGAAATGGTCAGCCAGAGGTGGAGTGGTGATTTTTTTTTATTTTATGTTTGAAATTTGTATTTTTAAAAATTAGTGACACTGCACTAATTTTTTTGGTCGCCCGGAAGTGCTCGGCTAGAGGTAGGGTGGTGGTCGGCCGGAGATGGGGTGGTGATTTTTATGAATTTTATGTTCGAAATTTGAATTTTTTAAAATTAGTGATACTTTACTAATTTTTTTTTTGTCGCCAAAAATGATCAGTCAGAGGTAGGGGTGGTGGTCAGCCAGAAGTGGAGTAGTGATTTTTTTGAATTTTATGTTCGAAATCTGAATTTTTAAAAATTAGTGACACTTCACTAGTTTTTTTTGTCACCAGAAGTGTTTGGCCAAAGGTGGAGTGGTGATTCCGGAGGTGGGGTGGTATTTTTTTGAATTTTATGTTCGAAATTTGAATTTTTACAAATTAGTGACACTTTCCTAATTTTTTTGTCACCGAAAGTGGTCAGCCAGAGGTGTGGTGGTGGTCGGCCAGAGGTGGAGTGGTGATTTTTTTGAATTTTATGTTTGAAATTTGAATTTTTAAAAATTAGTGATGCTTCACTAATTTTTTTTGTTGCTCGAAGTTCTCGGCTAGAGGTGTGGTGGTGATTTTTTAGAATTTTATGTTCGAAATTTGAATTTTTTAAAATTAATGATGTGTCACTAATTTTTTTGGTCCCTGGAAGTGCTGGGCCAGAGATGGGATGATGGTCGGCTGAAGGTGGGGTGGTCATTTTTTTGAATTTTATGTTTGAAATTTAAATTTTTAAAAATTAGTGACACTTTACTAATTTTTTTTGTTTTTATGTCCGATTGCAAAAGTTCATTGTCCTTCTTTTTAAAAATGACAAATATTTTTTGTTTTTATGTTCGATTGCAAAAGTTCTTTGTCTTTCCCTTTAAAAATGCCTAATGTTTTGGATTTTTGGTTAAGTGGCCCTCTTATATGGGAAATGGTAATAAAAACCCACTGGATGATAAATACAAAGGACAAGGACAAAAAATCACAGTTTCTAATGAACCTTTAACACATTAAAAAGGGAAAATTTCCACACAAAAAAAAACTTTATATCTTGACATCAATGTCTCATCGCCCGCAAACTTTCAAAATTATCAATTGCACTCCTGAACTATTGTTCCATTATCAATTACACTCCTGTCGTTTCAAATCTGTCACTTTGCTGATGGGAAACGCTAAGGTGGAAACTATTAGTTATTAAATAGACGCTAACCCTGTTACATGACTCAGATTAAAGAGAAATATCGATGTGTAATGGCACATTTGGAGGTAAAATCTCAAATCCCCAAATTGTTTCCTTCTTTTCCCTTGCAGCCTTATAAAATAGAGCACCATTTCTCCATTTTCTTTATTTCTTCACTTAGACTGGCTTTGACTAGCGATGTTATTTGATCTGGTGTTGAGCTTAAAGAGCATGCTCTGAACCCACCCGGATAGATCGGACGGGTTGTAGTGAACCGTATTGGAGAAGAGAGAAATCTCGTCTTCTTGATCCATCACCATCTCGAGTTGCTCCAGCTTCTAAGCGACGATGGGCATGTCTAATGCCTTCACTTCGTAACCCAACACCCTAAGTGTAATACCCCGTATTTTGGGGTATAGATTGTTTAGTGTTTAGTCACACATTGAAAGTCTACATTGGTGATCTTGGGCATATAACAAACTATGCAAGATACTACTACTACCTTGAGGTTAAGCATTTTGGGTCATGTGGTGTGACTTGTGGACCAAATCAGGGTACTGGGACAGTGTTCTACACAGGGCATTACAAATGGTATCAGAGCGACCCATGTACACGACCATGTGGGTTATGGCACTAGAGAAAATACTGAGAGAGGCCGTGGTGACTCTGGTCACTAGGGAACAGACCTAGAGAGTGGTGACTCTAGTGCTCAACCTGTCGCGAGGGCGGGAGGCCATAAAGGAAGGGAGATTGTAATACACCAGATTTTGGGGTAGAGATTGTTTAATGTTTAGTCCCCCATTGGAAGTCTACATGGGTGATCTTGGGCATATAACAAACTATGTAAGAGACTACTAGTACCTCGAGCTTAAGCATTTTGGGCCACATGGTGTGGCTTAGGGATTAAATTAAGGTATTGGGTCAGTGGTCTATGCGGGGCGTTACAAACCTAAGAGCCCATCCAAACACATTCTGGCCATTGGCCGCCACCGTTAATGAAGAAGAAGAACTCCCGTCAATTTCTGAACAACATATACCTATTGTGTGTTCCTCATTTGCTAAATGCTCCAAGAACATCAAGGATCTAGTTGTACAAGCACCAAGCAAAAGTTACACTTTTGAGACATTTACTCAAACATTTAGCAAGCTAGCAAACCATACACACGATACATGAGTCCATCCAGCAAGAACTAACACAAGCTTATAGAAGGGATAGAAAGAAGTCCAAGCTACATTGAGAAAACCAAGCTTACCAATTTCTGTTGTTGGTTAGCCGCAGAAGTTAGCACCAGTACGTCCCTTCAATGAGATGGCAAAAAGATTGTAGCGGGGAATGAGAAAAGAGAACGATGAGAGAGAGAGAGAGACGAAGATGGCCTTTGCTGCATAGAGCACTTGAGATTTTTTGTCCTGGGCTGAACGAAGAGACAAATGAGGGGAGGGTTTTAACCTGTTACCCATTTAACCGGTTAAGTAAATGAACATCAGAGATCACAATATAAGGATCAGCTATCCAAATTCTATCCAAATTTTACCTTCTAACATTTTATCCCTCCGTCAGTGTCCACCTCAGCGTTTCCTGTTTGCAAAGTGACATATTGAGACGATAAGAGTGTAATTGATAACGGAAAATAGTTCAGGAGTGCAATTGATAATTTTGAAAGTTTGGGGGGCGATGAGACATTGATGTCAAAGTAAAGTTTTTTTTTTATTTTTTTATTTTCCCCATTAAAAACTATATTTTGTGTCAACCAAATAGGTTGTGATTAGCATTTTCCTTCTCAAAATCCCTAAACACAACTCTCTTCTCTCTCTATGTGGATCGAGATCATGACCCCGGAGATGAAAGCGACGAAGCTACACCACCGCCATAGTTGGTGATCAATTGCCTCCGACACCGGGGAGGATTACAGATCTTTCTATGAAATCGTCTCACGATGTCTTGTAGGACAATTTCCCCAAAAAAAAAAAAAAAAAAAGGGGGTTCTAGTAATAATTTCTTACTTTTCTGATTTTTTCTCGTTGAGACAAATCAATAACCCACAAAAGTTTATCTAAAAAATGACTTTTTTTTTAGAGAAACTAGGGCCAAGGAGTGCCACATTGATAAGCGAATTTTAAGAACCGATCAGGTACCACATGGTACCCGTATGTGGCGCATTGAGTCTTCAATTTCGATTTTGGATGGTCTGGATTATGGAGAGAGAGGGTTTTGATCTGGACCGTCCAATACACTTTTGGATGGCTCGGGAGCAGCGTTCAGAAAACACGTAGGCTCAACCATGTGGTACCCACCCAGTATACAATTTTTTTTCTCTTTTATAGATTATTATTGCGCTAACTACATAATACAACTCCTTCAATTGGTGAGAAAGGGAGAGATAAAAAGGGAGAGTCATTTCCCACCAAATCTCACCAATTTTTGTGAGATTGGGTGAGAAATGGAAATGAACAATCAAAATGTTTAATTTTTACACTTATCTCTCCAATTCTCACCAAATTATTAAATTGAAATTAAAAATTTAGCTAACAATCATTCCCCTTGCTTTTACATTCTCATGAAATCTCTCCATCAAAGAAGTTGATAGTGTAGTTTTTGTAAACTTCATCTCAAGTTCATCTTATCCATGTTATTCAGGCTAGGCTTGGGTTAGCTCAGCCCAACTTCATCGATAGCCATCCAGTCCCTTAGAGCATCCTCATCAGGGGAGGCAAATCCCCCTGATGGCTAAGTTGTTGAGTGAAAGGGGAAAAAAAAACTCCAAAATCAAACTCAACAATTTTTTTGTAAATCTGCAAAACTTATAACTTTGCTACAGTAATTCGGTAAATCTTTTGAGGCACTATTCACGGATTAAAGCAATTCTCTCTCCTAACTTCCCTCTCTCTCCGTCTATTCCCCTTTCAATCTCTTTCTTTTTTATTACTTTTTAATTCTGAGTGAAGTTAGAATAGAGAGTTTGCTTTTGTGAGTTTTTAAAAAAGTGACTTGTTAATTTATAAAATGTGTTTTTGAGGTTAAATTTGGCCCAATTTTTGTTGAGCTTGATGAAGATGCTCTTAGAGCATCCCCAACAGTCTCAGTAAATTTTGAGCTAAAAATAATAGTGAAAAATACACATTTTTCACTTTACTTACTCACAAGTTACATTTCTTTCAAAACTCCAACAATCCTTTCTATTATCAAAAAGAGAGAAACAGAGAGAGAGAGAGAGAGAAAAAAAAAAAAGGGTAGTGCATAATAGCTCCCCGAATGGGGAGGGATTTAGGGAGGCATTGTTCATCCCCGTAGAATACGGAACTTTTTATTGAGGTTGTTGAAGTATTAATTTGACTCTTGCCTCTCTATGATGGCTAAATGTAATCGGGGCCTTATAGTGAGTGAGCTCAATACATGCGTGTAGTGAGCTCTCTCGGCCGTCTTGATCTGAGATCAATGGTCCAGAAAAATTGGAGTTAAAGTAAATGTAAAAGTGCTTAAATTGTAAGACGATCCAGACCATTGATTTCAAATCGAACAGCCGAAAGAACTCACTACACGCATGTAATAAGCTCACTCACTGTAAAGCCCCCGGATTCATGGCTAAATCACCTCCTTTACAAAAAATTTGTTGAGTCTGATTTTGGATTATTTTTCTCCTTTTCACTTAACAACTTAGCCATGAGGGGATTTGCCTCCCCTGATTAGGATGTCGGGGAGCTTTGTTGGGATGCTCCAAACCGTGTTCTCCCTCCCTCCCAAATGTTCAAACATAAAACGCGGGCCAATTCGGCGGTGACCTAAATTCATTTTCCCGCTCCAACAATTGAACCTCTGTCTCTCTCTCGTTTGCTTATAGAAAGGGGCAGGAAGCTCTATGCAGATTTCCATGTTGGTGATTTCACTTTCCCTCAGTTCAAAAGATCTTCAAAGGTTCCCCAAATCTCTTCAATTCTCTTGCCAGAGGTAACTAATCCCTATATACCCTCTGATTTTATCTTTTTTAAGGCATCATAATCTCTAAATATCAAAAACCCATTTCTTAGATCGTGTTTCCATCTTAATTTCTACTTCTCCAGGTTTTATCTTCTTTTATTGTTGGTATGGTTCAATTTTTTGTGTCTTTATATGCATTTTTTTGTGAAGAAAACGTGACTCCAGTTTTCATTCCACTTATAAGGCATCAAGATCTCTAAATTTACTGCACGCATTCTTCGTCTCCCTCTGCTGGGTTCAGCTTCTCTAAGGCTTTATCATCCTTTTCTTCTGGGATTTTTGCGAGGGTTAATTGAAGATTTTACTGGTACTTTTGTAGATATTTGTTGAAAAAAACGTGATAAAATACCACTTGGTGCTTGCTTTAGTTGTTATGCTAAGCTGGTGTCTTTTCCGTGTGCATCAGAAGGTTGAGGATCTACTTGTTTCCGTGAATCCGTGAAACAGGGATTTGATCAGTAAAGCCAGAACTGCATTGATGCATTTTGTTTCATGCAAGTGAATTCAGAATGAGTGAGGGTAATTCTACTGATGGGTTTCCCAAAACCCGTCCTGCTTTGGGTGATGTAACCAATCGATTAGGGAAAAGGGGATTATTGCTGATTTCGGGCAATTCGGGTAGTAAATCAGGAGTTGGACATGGTAAGCATGTTGACAAAGAGGGAGATTCACAGTTTACACAGAAGGTCATCAAGGGAGTGGAAAACATTGTCAAAGAGAAATGTGGGATCAAATGTGTTGTAAGCGATGTTGACAAAGGTAAGAGGGTTTGTGTTTCGCCACGTCCTTGCAGTGAGATCAATTCACTCCGGGGTAATGTCATATCTGGTATCTCAAAAGCGTCGAGCCAAATTAAGGAGTCGAATTCATTTGATGAAAGCCTTCTTCTTGGTAAAATTGATTCTGTCACTGAAAATGTTGTGCAAGTTGTTGATGCCTCTAGAGGCAGTTGTATTTCTAGCATTTTGCTGCCTATGGCCTCTGAACCATGCACATCTGTTGAAGAAAACTGCAAAAAACATGAAGGGGGAGTCACTTCAGATGTTTTGCAAAGTGATCCGAGGGGAGATAAATTAGAGGTTCCTGGTAAAGATACTGGTGCTGATTCTTTCGACCTAGAGAAATGCATAGGACTTAAGGGAATTGAAAGCTCAAGATTGCCCGAGTCAAAGGGTTCTGGATCTTTTAAACTAGAGAAATGCATTGGGCTTAAGGGAAATGGAAGCTCCAACTCAAGTGCTGTTGTTGACTCGATCAAAGAATGCTCCTGTTCTTTCTGTGTGAAAGGTACAATCCGAGTTATTTGCATCGTCGTAGTCCGAGCTTAAGTTCCATTTATTCACATGGGTTTCAGATTCTTGGTGGTTATTCGTGACAAGCATTCTGAGTTAATTGTTGAATACTCCTTTTTTTCCAACAAAATTTTATTGGTTGCGTTATGCCCATGACTGATAAGGATGTGGTGGTTTTATTTTCTGGTATTCAGCTGGCTATATTTTGTCAGACCTTCACTACCAGGATATCAAGGGTCGAATAGCCGGTATGTCTTGCAGTTAACAATTTGACGTTGGTTGATATTAGTCTATTGCATGTTCTGGTTTTAACCAATTGTTTGATACTTCCCTAGCACTCAAGAAGAGTCAGAAAGAAGCAAGCGTTTTGGCTCAAAGAAATTGCAGGGATAAGGGCATTGTTAAACATAATCAAGAAAATTACCACAACTCCTCGAGGTTAGAATCTGATCTCATGGGTCAGTGGAGGTCACTGTTTCAGCATATGGAGGATATACTTGTCAGGGAAGGCAGCCAGCTTGTAAGTCCAACACTCTTTTTCTTACTTTCTCCATAGCAATATGCAGTTTGAATGATTATTTTTTCCTAAGTTGAATACTATTCAATTCCCAAAGATTGTCTAGTCTGAGAAAACTGTGCCAGACTGCCAGTGCAACATAACATATTGATAGCATGACTTCCACTAGATTTCAAATGTAGTCCATCTATATTTTATCTTGTGAGTTATATTCATGATAAACTATATTATGTGTAGATGCACCTGATTTGCACTACATGCAATTTTACATTGTTCTGGTAGAATAAATTTCAGCAAACGAAGTAAATTTTTTGTTGTGTTCTCCACTAAAAGCACTTATTGTCTTACCCGATATACTCCCTCCCTCTCCCCAGCCCTAACCCTAATAACATAAAGACGCTAAAGGGAGATGGTTGAGCCTACAATTTGACGGCAATTACCTCTGTTATCCTTTATTGCCTTGAGCGCTTGAAGGCTTGTGGATAATTCTTTGGCATAGCATAGCAATAGGCTGATAGCAAAGATTGGGATATGCAACTATGTAAGTTCAAACTTTGGACGGACGTGGAATGTATGATGTCAGATCATACATTATAAAGGCACTTACAAAGAGTAATTCAACTTTTGCATTTGTGGGACTATTCTTTTCCATATAAAAGCATCTATAAAGTTGCCGATGTTTAGGTTAGGAAATCATGCAATATTAAAGTTTAAATTTTTTGACTTTTCCTTGCTTGGTTGTACTATCTTGCAAAAAAGTTGGTTGTTGATTTTCTCATGTCTTTGAATACAAATGAGTAAATGATGCATTAAATAGCTTGATAGACATTGTTGAGCTTTCCTAACAGATTAGTGAGGTGTTAGAGCTCATGTTGTGAAAGGTCTTGGGTTCGATGCTCTGTTTGTATTTGTTTCATGTTTGCATTCTTCTTTTCCCATTGGTATTCTATTCTGCTTTATGAATAGGTATTCACATCTCCATGTGCAAGATGGAGTTGTAGGTGAGGGAGGAGTTTGAAAGCTTTAATATGCATTGGGTCCATTTCCTAACAAGTTAAGCTTTTGAGACAATTCGTAACTTAACATGATGGAAATCTCAGAACATTTACTTATTGCATTTGGAAGAGGGGCACAGCCAAAAGCCAAGGTTAAGGGAAAAGTGGCTGTGGCTTTTATCGATAGACTAGCATTTGATTTCTCTGTGTCCAGTGTCCAGGGTTTCATTTTGGAGAAATAACTAACGCATAAGTTTGACCAACCCCCACCCCTCTGAAGAGATGCTTACCTACGAGCATTCAAGACTACTGAAAATGGAGATACATTTTCATCTGAACCCCAAGAAATTTTTTTAACATGTTATTGGCTTCTAATGAATTCACAATGTAGATGATGATTAGGCTGACTTGATAGAATACTTGAATGAAGCATGACATAACTTCGGGCTTTGATGGCATTTTTCTGGCTTCTTTGTTAATTGTGAGTTTCCTTCTCATTCCAACATTAAAAGTCAGGTGGTAGATTTTAGACAATTTACTAGGTAACCAGTAATCAGGCTGGCATATAAATAGTTTTCTTGCTTGGCACATAGTGAGTATCAACAATGCTTTTGTTTGAATAGCAGAGGTGAAATTTTGTGAATTAGTTAGTTTTGGAGTACCTAAATGACTTATAAACAGAATGTCATAATTTTATCATTTTTAATCATTTCGTAGTAATTCATCGTTTGTCTAGTTGTCAATGCCATCTTTCAGCCTTAGATTTATTGTGTTATTAGTCATGTATTGCTTAATGTGTGTTTTGTTATTTGCTTTTGTTTTCTAGTAGTGTACTTGTTTTTCTTTTCCTATAAGATTCTGTGGGTTGACGGATTTCTAGTGAATCCGTAAACCCATGAAAGAAACACATTGATGGGCCTTGCGAAATACAAAGAATCAGCTGCCTGATGAGGGATTCAACCATCTCAATTGCTCAGCTTGTTTGAGTTTATAACTTCTTGATATGGTACCCAGTGTTATAAGTATGAGTTCTTCAATTCAATTTATACCCCATAATTGTAGCCATGAAATGTTCTATTATAAGTACATCCATCTAATGCTGAGCTCAATTGCAGGCATGGAAGGAAATTTGGCATACAAATTGAAATTAACATCACCCCAACATTAGCTTACTCCCCCAGTTCCCAAACATTTTTTACAAATATGTTTGGCCTAAAATTTTCAATCGGTTTGAAGTCATCGCACTAGGTTCTTACAAAATCCTCACATGATTCATGATTTGACAAAAATGTGTAAAGACCATTATGTAACTTCAAGAGATGGAATATGGGGTTCTGTTCAAGCGTCGTTGTAAACAGTGAGTAAATCAAAAAATTTTGTGGCAGGAAGCTGGATTGCTCACTCTAAAAGACGTGAGAGAGAGTTGCAAGACAGAACAGACGACGATTGGGATGCCTTCCGAGAAACAATAATCACCTCAGAGACTTGTGCTTGTAAGATTGATTGTTTTTTTCCTATCTAATTTCCAGTCGTTTGTATGGTCACTTGTTATACCGTGTTTACGCAAGGAAATATCCTGAAGTTCATACCTTGTTACTGAATATGTAAGATCTCTGCAGCATTTTGTAGCATTTGATGTTTCCATTATTGCTGATGCCTGACTGTATGTTTGTGTCCTTTGGAATAACATTGTTTCTCTCATGTAGCGATGCATTTGTTATTCTGATATCTTACTCTTTGCTTCATCAAGTATTCCTTCGGGTTTTAAGCCATGCCTATTTGTTTTCTTCAGTAGTTTGAGTTGGACAAGCCCTACCCATAGGGATCGGGTGGGCCTAGGCCTGGGCTAAAATCAGGCTCGAGCCGGGCTAAATCCCAATGAAATTGGGCGAGCTTCAGGGCTCTGGGCTGAATTTACAACCATAACAAGTTGATGACATAGGTACACCATTTGTTGGCTTCTCTAAATTTTCTTCTGTTGCTTGGTGTAATTTTCTGATCTTGTTGAAAGTGAAAGATTTAAATGATTTAGAAATTTTGATTAATCGCCATTTTTTTTGTTCATGTGGTTCAAATACCATTAAACAGACACACGGTCACATGATGTCTCAGAAGAGAGATCATTACTCCATACGTTTTCTAACATAATGCTGATTGCAAGGGTTAGCAGACCCTGCTGAGCTGATTGGGACCTTCCACACGTGTTTTGGACGGTCTAGTGGCCTGCCGACTCGATTGAGACCATCCAGATCGTCCGGACCATCCAAAACACGTTGGGATGGTCCAGATCGGCTCGGCAGGGCCTACCGACCCTTGCGGTTAGCAGAGTCCCCCAATTCGTATAGAATTGGCTTGGAAATATAGTGTCTGTTGACACTATGTTGAGCCATTTGGTATTTTGATAGAGTAGCCATAACACTTGAACCTTGAAAAAAATGTAAGAGTGATTTATCGGCCAGACATTTAAAGTTGACAATTCTGAAAACACCACCAGGAAAAGAGCAAATTACGAGTTGACAATTGAAGATCAAATCAATAGAAAATTTCATCATTTGTACCCTTTTGCAGGCCAATAGGCCATATGTAGTTAAATAGTACAAAAATGAAAAATGTCATTGAAGGACTTCTTCTTGGTTCTTCTTGTTGTTGTACTATATTTTTCCATATTTTTTGTCTACTCTTTTCGGGATGGGACTCTTTTCGGGATGGGACGTGAGATGTGAATACTATTTTCTCGGAAAAATTTAAATAATTTGATGAATCATGTTAATATATACATCGTATTTTCAATGGTATAAGGTTGCGAACTTAATGATGAAGTTTGACAAAGAAATGCAATGCATTATGGAACAATTTGGAGGGCATGTGAATGAGTCACCTAAGGAAACAATTATTGGAGAATTTCCCCAACAGCAACCTTAATATAGTTAGAAAGGGTTTCAATTCCACTCCAAATGGTGAGGGAAATGGAGTGGGGCTGAAGGTGGAGCACTAGTTGCAACTCTTGTTTTAGCAATAATTAAAAGAGAATCTTATCTTCTTGTGGTATGGTTCAACCAACTTTGAGCTACTCTGTATCATCCATCCATTCCCCCCTTTTCTTTTTCTTTCTTTTTTTTCCCTTCTTTTCTCTATTTTGCTTTTGTCACCTTCTTTTTTTTTTTTTTCCCCCCTTTCTTTTCTCTTGTTTTAGCAATAATAAATTTTGGGTACGGGGATGGTAACAAGTGGTACTCATGCGATACATTTGGGCCGTTAAAAAATGCAACCAGCTGTCCTGATTGAAATGTCGAGTGGATTTTAGAAAAGAAAAGAAAAGAAAACGTGTGTTTTTCAATCTGAACAATCAGTTGCATTTGTGGATGGCCTGGATATGCTGCATGGGTATTACGTCACCCACACACTATTTGCACCCAAGTTTTTCTCGAGTCTAACAGTTGATTGTTGAGACCCTAGGACCAAAAAAGAAAATAAAATTTGAGATTTTAGGAAGAGGAGCAAATTCCTAAATCTCAGGCTTTGACACAATTCTTTGGAGTTAAACACCGATGAACAATTGTAGCCTTTTGTATAGAGGTGACAATTTGTAACCTAACCCATGAACCCACCCAAATTCACCCATCTAAAATCCAACCCAACCCACCCATATTTTATTACTCCCTCCGTCCCGCAAAGTTTGTCACTTTCACTATTCCAGCCCTATGAAAAAATTGATTATTTCTTTTAATCTGTAATGTTTTATACTTTTATATAAGTAATATGGATCTCGTTTGATAGATTTCAATTAGATCTTTTGAACAAAGTTTTGAAAATCACATAAAACGTTATGAATTGATAGATATAGGCAATTTAAAAATGGCACGCACTCCCGAAAGTGTCAAACTTTGCGGGACGGAGGGAGTATGGGTTGAACCCATATCAACCCATATTTGCACAGGTTTAAGATGGTTCAAAATGGGTTTAATTTGGGTTGGACCTAAAAATAAAAAATAATACACCACATGCAACAAATCTATGGCTCCGTAAAAATTGAACAATGATACATACACTCCCTTCCAACCACTCTCCACCACTCCCCCTCTCACATGTGGTGGGACCCTTCACATGTGGGACCCACCACATGTGAGAGGGGGAGTGGTTGGGGAGAGAGAGTGTATCTATCATTTTTGATAAAAATTCCCTCCCCTCCCCACTCACTCTCTGTCTTGCCACAAATCTACTGTAAAAATTTCCTCTTCTCCCCCATCTCTTTTTACAAAACCCCGTAGAATCTTAATACGCAAAGATTGAGTTCTAGAATCTGCCCCCCCCCCCCCCCCCCCCCCCCCGGCGAGTATATGTCTTTTGGGGCACCTTTTTTTAGAGAGAGAGAGAGTAGAGAGAGAGTGTTGGAAAAAAAATCCCAAAATAAATTTCAATTCCATTTTTTTGGGTCACCGCGTCGGTCCAGCTAAGTTTCACGAAGTTTATCTGGTCCAACAAAATGTTCCTCTCTCTTCAATCCGATAATTATTTATGATCTTACCTGCAATTCTGTATAGATATATGTCTATTTGTATGTATGTATAAGTGGAGAGAGAGAGTATGGACTGTTTGGAGCAGTTAACTTTTGGCCATTGGTAGTGACATAGTGTATTTACCCATGGAAATGCACTTTATTTATGTAGAGGAAAAATTGTAAACAACATAAAATTTGAAAAAAGGGGGAAAAAATGGGTTGGATCGGGTTGGGTCGGGTTTAGCTTAATTCATATTCAACCTACCTATATTCAACCCATAACCCATATCAATTCACTCAAACCCAACCCAACGCAACCCATCCATTTGCCACTCTACTTTTGTATATAGTTTTCCTTTATCATTTCTACTTTTACATATTGATTGGCCTTGTTTGTTTTGAGTTTCAAGACCCGATTTTCTTAATTATTATCCAATTATTATTCCTATTTTAAAATATTATTCTCATTTTCTTCTCTATCTCTCTCTAATCATTAACTCAAATTTTTAATTATTATCCCTATTTCTCTCTCCAATCATTACCAAAAACTAAAACCCAAACGACTTTGCAGGGTTCTGGAGTTTCACAAAAATGATTCAAATAGTTGTTTAATTTTAAAATATTTTTTTAGAGCGACTTTGTAAAAACTAAGCTCAATCGATAAATGGTAAGTGTTTGAATCTTCTAATTTTTCATTCAAATCCTAAATGAAAAATTGGAAGATTGGATCAAAAACTTGCAATTATCTGATAGAGTTGAATTCTTTTCAGGGTCACTCAATTTTTTTTTTAAAAATCTTGAATTTTGAATGAAAAATTAAAAGATTGGACCATTCACTTATAATTATTTGATTGAGCTGAGTTTTTACCAAGGTCCCTCAAAAAAATATTTTAACATTAAAAAACGGTTCAGACCATACTTCGGCGAAACCCCAAGTGAGCCCCACAAAGTCATCTCTGGGATCCATACCATAGTCAAACTCCTGAATATGTGACTTCAGATTGCTTTGTTCGGTTTGTAATTTAGTTTATTCATCTCTAAAAGTTTTCATTGTTTCGTCATCCATGTTTTTTATTTTGTCTTTGATGATTTTTTTATCAAATTATTTATTATTTTTTTACTTTTTAGATGTATATTGTGCATCTCTATTCAAAAAGTAAAAAAGTTTGTTAAGATGTTAAAAAAATTGACTAAAAATGAAATTACGCAACCCAATACAAAACTATTATCCCCAAAAATTATCTCAAAATTACCAACCATTAGACTTTAATATGCCAAACTATTAGAAAAGTAGCATCAAATTTATTAGAGTTACTAGAATTTGAACAAAACAATATAATCTTTTTTTTTTCTCTCTCTCTGAAAAAAAAAAATTCACAAAAACAAGAGAAATACATGATCAATTTATTTTTCATTTGAAACGAAAAATCTAACAATTCACTGTACGGATTCTAAAACTATTAATCCATAATAAATTATCAAAACTAATACATTATTCGGTGACGATTAGAGTATTATTTATCTTCTAATTTTTTTATGACAATTTTAATTTTTAAGTTAAGTGCTACTAATAAACAAACGTGAGGAGGACAAATCCACACATGCCCCCAATCAAAGGGGGTCAAAGTGAAATTTACTCCAAAGAATCTAGCGGCACGTGATGCCGCGGAATATAGGGGGAGTCACGTGATCAGCCCACATGATTTAGGAATTAGGAATTATTATTAGGACTACATACATTCCGATCAAAATTTTCTAAAAAAAATAAAAATAAAGAAAGGTCTACATACAATTGATCAGCAAAAAAATAAAATAAAAATAAAAGTCTACATACAATGTTTCGCGTCAAAATTGGTAGTTAACGGATAAAATCTCCACCACACAACGACACAACGTAATAATGAAGAGCTTGGGAGGCTTTCACCAAATTTTATTTATTGAATTTTTATTAGTTTTGTGTTATTGTTCATTCAATGTAATTTGAGTTTTTTTTTTTCATTCGTCATTCCTAATTTATTACATAGGAATGAGGGAATGAGACTCGATCTCGGGATGCAATGTGGGACATTCAAAAATTCTACTGCATGAGCAAGGTACCACTTGCAATTTGAGTTCGACAATCCACTTCTCATCCAAACCTTTAAAATGCGAACTTCGTCCACAACTCATAGACCCCGATCAATTTTTCATGATCCGAACTATCCAATGTGTTCAAAAGGTGTTTTTAAGGGCCTACGTGAGAAATAAGCAAAAAAAAAAAAAAAAAAAAAACCGGGAAAGGCTTGATCCGAATAGTTTCTCATAAAACTATACATATATAGTTTTTATGAATTGTTTGAATCAAGCCCTTCTTGGTATTTTTGTTGGTTGATTTCTTCCACGGGACCCTTAAAAACACGTTTTAAACACGTTGGACAGTTTAGATCATCGAAATTCGATCGGGATCTATGAGGTGTGAACGGAGTCCGCATTTTAAGGGTTTGAATGGGAAATTTAGTGTTGAGCTCAAAGTTACAAACGTAAAAAAAAAAAAAAAAAAACAAAACAAAACTTCAGTACTTTTTTTGAACTTTTACAAATAATTAATTTTTTATTTTAATCTTTTTTATGTCCGTGTGATAAGTAATTCGAAAAATTTTGACAAAAATTAAAATATCAGAAAAAATAAAATTTTATAAAATAGTTCTATAATAAAATACCATCAAGTGCACCCTCTACTTCCAAGTGGGCACGATATGCCCATAAGTCTATATTGTGATGTGCGAACTCTAAATCAACCGTTAAAAAAATAATAGATAACTGATCGTTCAAAATTACTTAGCGTATCTAGAATCATGTTAATCGGACGATAGCGTATAGTTTGCCTGTAAAAATAAAATTAGATTACTACAACAGGTCAGCATTGTTCCATAAATTTAAACATGATATTTTAGAGCATCTCCGATCTCCCATAGGCAAAGCAACTGAGCATTATTGGTTATTTTAACAACCCGCGACATTTCATTGTCAATGGGCTGGCTAGCAAATTTTGTTAACCAATCAAAAGTAACACATCATCAATCATCTCACCAACCATGTGCTGATTTACCTTTCTTTTTTCTTTACCTTAAACTAGGTAAAATGACTAACAGTGCCGGAGCATGAATGTAAAAAGTGACTACACAAAATTAAAGGTTAAAGATTTCTTACCCTACTTTTATATAATGCACTCCAAAATTTATAATATAGTACTTAAAATATTACATACAACACAAATACTAAAATACAAATTTTAGAGCGTATTACTAAAAAAAACTGGAGGCTAATTTTTTATTTTTTATTTTAGTAAAACTCCATACAAATATGCAACACACACAAAAAAGAGAAGAGTGCTTAAAAGTACATACTCCAACACGAGAAATAAAATAAAAATTTTAAAGTCAATAATAAAAATGGTTCTTCTATTGAGAACCCACTGGGTTGACAATAAGCAAGGAAAAAGATAAAAAAAAACACACACGTTAGTATATTTTTTACACTTTCTCAAACTTTGATACATTTTTTTACAAATTAACCTTAACGACAGTCTAGTGAACTGATTTTAAAATTCTTCTAATAAAAAAAAGGGAGTGTAACAATTAATTTTACTCGGATAAAAAAAAATTAATTTTACTCCCTCCGTCCAGATTTGTTAGTCTATTTTGGGAGTTCTGCCACTTTTTAAATTATTATATCGTAAATTTAGAATGTTTTATGTAATTTTAAAAATACTATCTTACAAAATTAATAAAGATCTATCAAATAAGATCGATATTGGACATATAATTGCTTATCAATTTTAAAAGTATCACTAATTTTTTATTTGGTTACAATAGAACGAGAGACACACAAATCTGGAGGGAGGCAGTAATATGTGCTAAAGTTAGGCTTAGTTTCCGTTTGATTTTAGCAACCATGATTTTAGCAAATGAGTTCACCAGGTGATTAAATCATGGTTGATAGCTCAGTTGCTAAAATCAACCATGATTATAGCAAATGAGTTCACCATGTAATTAAATCATGGTTGATTTTAGCTATCAACCATGATTTAGGGGGTGATCCACTAACAAAAAATTATTTTTTCAAACACCAAGACAGGTCATTCTCTCACAACACATCACATAAAAAATAGTGAAAAACCAATTTTTTCAATAAACTGAGTTAGTAGAACACCCTCTTAATCACTTGGTAAACTCATTTGCTATTAGCAATGGACGGAAAACTCAGCCGTACAAGTAGGAGTATGCAAAACAAGGAAAGAGGAGAGAGAGAGAGAGAGTAGGAATTACGGCGGTACTTTACAATTATTTAATTTTTTATTTTAAACTTTTTTATTGTCTATGTGATAAGTAATTCGAAAATTTTTGACAAAAATTAAAATATCAGAAAAAATAAAATTTTATAAAATAGTTCTATAATAAAATACTATCAAGTGCACCTTCTACTTCCAAGTGGGCACGGTATGCCTATAAGTCTATATTGTGATGTACGAACTCTAAATCAACCGTTAAAAAATAGTAATAGATAATTGATCGTTCAAAATTACTTAGTATATCTAAGAATCATGTTAATCGTTAGCTTTCGTCTTTGGTTTATCTTTTGGTGTCGGACGATAGCGTATAGTTTGCCAGTAAAAATAAAATTAGATTACTACAACAGGTCAACATTGTTCTATTAATTTAAAAATGATATTTTAGATCATCTCCGATCTCCAATAGGCAAAGCAAATGAGCATTATTGGTTATTTTAGCAAGCCGAAGCACAATATTTCGTTGTCAATGGGCTGGCCAGCAAATTTTGTTAATCAATCAAAAGTTACACATCATCAATCATCTCACCAACCATGTGTTGATTTACCTTTCTTTTTTCTTTTTTTGCTTTTCTTTTTTCTTTACCTTAAACGAGGTAAAATGACTAATAGTGCAGAGTGACTACACAAATTAAAGGTTAAAGATTTCTTACCCTACTTTTGTATAATGCACTCCAAAATTTACAATATAGTGCTTAAAATATTACATACAACACAAATACTAAACTACAAATTTTAGAGCGTATTACTAAAAAAACTGGACCCTAATTTTTTATTTTTTATTTTAGTAAAACTTCATACAAATATGCAACACAAAAAAAAAAGAGAAGAGTGCTTAAAAATACGTACTCCAACACGAGAAATAAAATAAAATTTTTAAGTCAATAATAAAAATAGTTCTTCTATTGAGAACCCACTGGATTGACAATAAGCAAGGAAAAAGATAAACACACACACACTAGTGTATTTTTTTTTACACTTTCCCAAACTTTGATACATTTTTTTACAAATTAACCTTAAGGACAGTCTAGTGAACTGATTTTAAAATTCTTCTAATAAAAATAAGGACGTGTAACAATTACTCCCTCCGTCCCGCAAAGTTTGTCACTTTCACTATTCCAGCCCTATGAAAAAATTGATTATTTCTTTTAATCTGTAATGTTTTATATAAGCAATATGGATCTCGTTTGATAGATTTCAATTAGATCTTTTGAACAAAGTTTTGAAAATCACATAAAACGTTATGAATTGAAAGATATAGGCAATTTAAAAATGGCACGCACTCCTAAAAGTGTCAAACTTTGTGGGACGGAGGGAGTAATTTTACTCTGATAAAAAAAAAACAATTAATTTTACTCCCTCCGTCCAGATTGGTTAGTCTATTTTGGGAGTTCTGCCACTTTTCAAATTATTATATCGTAAATTTATAATGTTTTATGTAATTTTAAAAATATTGTCTTACGAAATTAATAGAGATCTATCAAACAAGATCAATATTGGATATATAATTGCTTATTAATTTAAAAATATCACTAATTTTTTATCTGGTTACAATAGAACGAGAGACATACAAATCTGGAGGGATGGAGTAATACGTGCTAAAGTTAGGCTTAGTTTCCATTTGATTTTAGATGCTAAAATCAAAAAATTAGTTCACCAGGTGATTAAATCATGGTTGATAGCTCAGTTGCTAAAATCAATCATGATTATAGCAAATGAGTTCACCACGTGATTAAAACACGGTTGATTTAGCTATCAACCATGATTTAGAGGGTGTTCCACTAACAAAAAACTATTTTTTCAAATACCGAGACAGGTCATTCTCTCATACACATCACATAAAAACTGTGAAAAATCAATTTTTTCAAAAAACTGGGTTAGTAGAACACCCTCTTAATCATCTGTAGCAACTGACGGAAAACTCAGCTGTACAAGTGGGAGTATGCAAAACAAGGAAAGAGAAGAGTAGAGAGAGAGAGAGAGAGAGAGTAGGAATTACGGCGGTACTTTGCGTGTCTTGGAAGTGATGGTGTACACGTAGGAATCGACGTGTGAACGCATCAAAGTGGACCCAACCTTTTAAAATTTCCCCATCAGCAAATCAATTGCGTGGGGTCCCCCCAATTCCTTCCTAAAAACCGATGCTTTTCTTTCGCTTCATTCCAACGCAATCCACGCACGCATACACACTCATCCTCTCCCTCAAGCCTCAAAGGTTGACCTCAACATCTAACCATGCTTTACTTAACCCGAAACCGACACTAACCATGGTTAACCTAACCCCTGCATTTGTCGCTTTACCGTATGTGACCCAAATTGCCCTTTTCTAGAAAAAAATTTTTATTCAAGGGATTGTTCTATAAATTCGCTTAAAATAAGGTGTAGTGAGCTCGGTTCAGCTGTTCGATTAGTGATTAATGGTCTGAATAAATAAGTCTTAAGTCATATGTAAAATATTTAGTTAAAGTGTAAGATGCTACGGACCATCAATCTTTGATCGGATGGCCCCGCTCCGGTCAAAGACAAGCTATTTCTTTAGGACTAGGCCATTCAAAAGAGATTTCTGATCCAAAAAGTTGTCAAGTTTTCTTTTGCTTCTCTCTCTAGCGACTAGAGAGTTCCGGCACCGCATTTAACGATGGGGTTACGGGATAATTTTCTGCTTAATTTTTGCAACCCAGTTGCTAAATTTTTTAGGAAAACTAGGCCTTAGACCAAGGTGGAGGACTTGCTCTGTTGTGGTCACGAGAAATTATTCGGTAGTCACATGACTTTGTTCAGTCATTACTCAGTACAGTGGCGCTTGCATTATTCTACCTTAAATTTTGAGAAATTTTTCGAGCCACTCACGCAATCTGGGCCGTTCATTTCGGTTTTGTACGGTTTAGATTACGGAGAGAGAGCAGGAGATAGAGAACTTCGATCTCGTCAATCCAATATACTTTTGGACGGTCCGGATGCAATGTTCGGATAAACGTGGCCGAGCTCACGTGGTACCCACTCGGTATCCAAAAAAATTTTCTTAAAATTTACTCCATGCACCGTTGTGAATAAACATTGATCAATGTAGCAGTTCCACATAGCTTCATGCAATGGGAGTAACCCCTGCACAGGTGCATAACTGTACCAATTTAATGTGTGGGTTCATTTTTAAAATTTTTTTAACAATGTTTTCATTGGCATTTTGACATGCTTACGCATGGAGTTTAGGTGATCTCGAGAGTTGTTGGCAATAAAAATTGAACCTGAAATTTTAAGAAAGAGTAAATCTCAAACTCTCAAGCTGAGACCACTCAGCCAATCCTTGGGGTTGTACGGGTTCATGTGGAATCTCTCGTATACTATAATTTAAAATGTTTATTTAGAAAAAAAATAATCTAATAGATTCATTTTGAGGTTTACTTTGAATACATGTTATATATATATATATATATATATATATATATATAGTACTATCTAATTGCTTGATTTTTGTATGGTTGAACTTCTCGACGAGTTCTGCAAGAGAGACAGTTTTGATAATCAGAATGAACCTATAATTAACCCAAAATGCAATTTGGTGAAAAATAAAATACAGTAAAATAAAAGAAACCGAAAACGGCAGGCCCGCGATGGGCTAGTACTATGTTAACCGCACAGAATCTCACCTCGTCATCAATTTTCACCACACCGAGGTGTCAGACGACTCAGATCTGAGCCGTGATCTAATGTAAAGAAATAGAACAATGATACATACACACCCACTCAGATACACTCTGCCACACCCTCTCTCACATGTGGGGTGGGTCCCTCCAGGGTGGATCCCCTCACATGTGAGAGGGGGTGTGGCAGAGTGTGTCCGGGTAGGTGTGTATGTATCATTTTTGAAAGAAATACTATAGTACAATCTTAAACTAGTCGCTATTGGTTTTTTAAAAAAAAGACTCCATTGGCCCAAAAAAAAAAAGAGACAGAAGCAATAAACAGGTTTTTTTCATTGTTTTGTCGTTATTCAATTTTTTTTTAATATTTGTTAGTTTTGTGCCAAATTTTCATGGTTTATTAGTTTGTCTCAACGAGACGAATCTAAAAAGTAGTATAAAATTATGGTCAAAACTATTTTTTTTTCTGAAAGTCGAAAATAAATCAGTTTTTTGGATTAATTTTGGCTTTATTAAAAAAAAAGAGTTTTGATCATAATTTTATACATTTCAGATTCGTCTCATCGAAACAAATCAATAAACCACGAAAACTTGACACAAAACTAACAAATGAATTTTTTTTGAATAAAGAACGAATAAAACCAAAAAATGATATATTCTTTTTTGTCAAAGGAGCCTTAGGAGGTGTTCCACTAACAAAAAATTATTTTTTTCAAAGACTAAAATATGACATTCTCTTATCATATATCACATAAAAAATTGTGAAAAACCAATTTATTCTAAGAAGTTTCTCGGTGGAACACCCCCATAACTTGTTTTTTTTGGTTTTTTGGATGTTTTAGTTTTGCAAAAAAACTAACTTGTTTCACTAACTAGTTTTTTGGTTTTTAGTTTTGCAAAAAAACTAACTTATTCTATTAAACTAATTTTTTGTATGTTTAGTTTTGCAAAAAAACTAACTTGTTCCACAAATTAGTTTTCTGACTTTTTGGGTTTTCAGTTTGTAAAAAAACTAAGTGATTTTTTGTTAGTGAAATGAGATAATTTTTGAGTTGAAACAAAACTGTTTTTTTTTTTAGTGGAACGGACCTAAGACTCTTAAATTAAATTCCAAATTGAATTCAAATAGTTGTTAACCGGGGTATAAATAGTCAACAAATCCAACAATGCCCCCGGCCAATCATCCATTGCCACGTACACACCCGCCGCTAAGCCACTAACACCTGGAAGTCACTAATTTTGACTGTTCCTAGACAATGTCTTTGTCTTATTGGCTGGCCTGCATATAACAACTGGTGGTAAAAACACGCACTAGCCCCATGTACTTAACAATTTGTGTGGCCCTGTTCCACCAAGGTTTTTTTTTTTTTTGTGTGTGTGTGCGCGCGGTTTATTGACTTTTTTGTTGATGTATTGTGAGAGAATGATCTATCTTGAAATTTGAAATAAGCTGATTTGTTTTAAACTATCCACTTCTAATTATGTCAATTAGCTCTTACACTTTGTCAAGTGTCAATGCAACACTCTTCTAATTAACACGATTGATTAGATACACATTGTTGCATAGCCTAGTCATCGATTTAAGTATCAATAATTTTTTTTGAATTATTTTATGACTATTATACATTAAGCCAAATCTCAACGTAATCCATTCTGTTTATCTTTTGCTCAATTACGAGTGAAGTAAAAACAATTCGCGTGTCCACGTGGCCATTTTTTCTTTACGGAAACAACAAAAAATAGAATGGCCTCACATTGCAAATGACTTGAGTAGATCTGAGCATAGTAATAGGTTGAGTAGATCTGAGTAGTAATGGGTAATTGAAGCTTAATTAAAAACAAACAAGTTATACATATGCCAAAGCTTAGTCTATTCATTGATGAAGCTAATTTTGTTCCATAAACAAATTTATTCCAAACTAACTTAAAATTTGAATTAATTCGCCTGACGAAACCAGTTATTTTGTCATAATTCATCAATCAAAGACCAATTTAAGTAAGTTTCTGGAACAAAAGCATAGATAAACTTATCCAAGTTGATCATAATACATATTCTAGAAGTTAACATTTGCCAACAATAGTAATCTTTTCGAGCTGAGTAACGAGTTGGTCATACTTTATTCGACATATTTACCAACCTTATAATGATTTTAATATTTGACTTGTTCATATAAAGAGCTAATCTTGAATTATTTCTCAGGCTCCAATAGAAGTTCAACTCGGTCATTGTATAAAAGGGAATTTTAAGGGTAAACATCCACTTGACATACTATAAGGGGCTAATTCAGATAATTGCAAAGTAAAGAGCAAAGAGTGAGAGATCTTGTAAAAATACAAGGGTGCAAATCGTACATATCAAAAGATAAGGGATTATGAGGCTGGAGATGAGATCAAGAGAGAGAAAACAAGACCCTTTTGGCATTATATAAACACAGAGTGGTAACCCCTCAAATGCAAGAGTGGAAAATCTAAAGTGAGGTTTCAGAAAAAAATTTGAGTGTTCATAAATCTTGTCACTTTTTTCTCTCCCTTCCCCCCCTCTCTAATTGCCCCGCTTCTCTGAATCCCTTTCTGTCATCGTCTGTCTTTCAAATCTTCAATTTCAGGGTTTGATTTTGAACAAAATTGAGCACAAAAATTACAGAAGCAAACCCATCAGGGTGGTTTTTTGAAGGTCAGGTGTTTTCAGAACAGAGATCCAGTTTTTTTCTATTTGTGGTACAAAAATTTTGTAATTTTTTTTTTTTTTGGTTTTTCTTCTCTCCAATCGAAACAACAAAGTGGGTGAATTTTTTTTATTTTGCCCCTCAGGTTGATTTGATTTTGGTTTTGTTCTCTAATTTTCTCTTCAAAGGGTTTCCTTATTTTCAAACCTCTTTGATCCTTATTTGTGTAGAAAGTAAAAAGGCAGCTTCACCTTTACCTGTTCTTTAATTTTGGTATAAGAACCAGGTTGGTAATTTGCCTATTTGGGTTTTTCTTTTTTTAAAATTTTCAGTTCTCTCTCTTGTATTTTCTTCTTCTTTCTCTCTCTCTCTCTATATACAGATCTCATGGCAGCAGCTATAGATACATACAGTAGCAGCAGCAGCAGCAGCAGCCCAGTTTTCTCAGATCCTTTTAGTGAGGAATTGATGAAAGCACTTGAGCCTTTTATGAAAAGTGCCTCCTTATCAACCACTCCTTCTTCTTCCCTATCCTCTTCTCTCTCTCCTCCCTCTACCTCTTACTCCCCTTCTCTCTCTCCTTACTACTCTGTATCTTCTCTTCCCACCATGAACCCAGCCTTTTCTCAAATGGGTCTTGACCCAATCGGTTCAATTGGGCTCAACCACCTCACCCCATCTCAGATCCTTCAAATCCAAGCCCAAATCCAGCTCCAACAACAACAAAATCAGTACTTGGCTTCACTCCAAACCCAAACCCTTTCCCAATTTTACCAAAACCAGAGCAGGAAACAAGAATCCTCTGTTTTCCTCGGCCCGAAACCCGTCCCGATGAAGCAGTCTGGAACTCCGGCGGGGAAGCCACCGAAGCTTTACCGAGGTGTGAGGCAGCGGCATTGGGGGAAGTGGGTCGCCGAAATCAGACTCCCCAAGAATCGAACCCGGCTTTGGTTGGGAACTTTCGATACAGCTGAAGAAGCGGCTTTGGCTTACGACAAAGCCGCTTATAAGCTGAGAGGAGATTTCGCAAGGCTCAATTTCCCTAGCTTCCGACATCAGATGGACCGCGAATTCTCCGATTTCAAGCCTTTGCATTCCTCTGTTGACGCGAAGCTCCAGGCCATTTGCGAGAGCATGGCAAATAACAATTTGACGAAACAGGGGAAAAAACAGGGGCAGAAGCAGCAGCAGCAGCAGGGTAAAACAGGGGAAATTGCAGTTAAGGATTCGGATTTCTTTGTCGATTTGACGAATTGCGACGTGGGTTTTCGAGGATCGGACGAGATCAAGGAGGAGGAGGGGGGTTCGCCGGAGTTTTTGTCGTCCGATGAATACTCAGGCGGGTCCTCGCCGGAATCCGATATCACTTTCCTTGATTTCTCAGACGCATCGTTTGATGAATCAGAGAATTTTGGGCTGGAGAAGTTTCCTTCAGTGGAGATAGATTGGGATTCTCTTTAGATTTCTGTTAAATGTTTCTAATGTAATAAGTAAAACTTGGTAGTTTGGTCTGTAGTTTTGGAATTTTCTAGGGTTTATTTGTGTCTGGAGTAAGCTTCTGCAAATGGGTTTTTTGACATTTGCAGAGGTGAATTTAAGTTTTTAGGTTGTAATGTTATGGTCTGTAATTTTGAAGGTTTTAGGTTGTAATGTTATGGTCTCTGAATCTTGGTCAGCTGGTGTTTTTTCTAAGCTCTCGGCCAAGAAGGGAAAATGTGGAGTTTTCAGTCTCTGTTGTTTCGGGTTGTAATTAATGGTCTATGAATGTACCTGTCTTTATTTGTGGTGTTATGCTCTTTCCCTCAGCTATTTATGCTCTCTCTGTATCAATGGAAAATGTTTTGCATTGGAAACTTTTTTTTTTAATGTAAAATGATATTGTCAATATATATATGAGGGAAAAGGCTACAATACACACCCCTCATTTGGGTGTGTATCACACACCCCTGTAAAAGTTACGATTTTTTGCGAAAAGTTACAAATTTTTTGGAAAAGTTACGAATTTTTTGGAAAGGTTACGAATTTTTTTTGGAAAAGTTATGAGATACACCAAAATGTTACGAATCATAGAAAATGTTACGAATCATATTGTTGAAAAGTTACGAAAAACTAAAAAATGTTATGATTGTCGTTGAGGTGGCACAATCTGGACCATACAATAGGTGCATATGGTACACCCAAATAAGGGGTGTGTATTGTAGCTATTTCCCCAGAGTGAACTTCCAATCAGGATTCCCTGATGGGCTTCCCATCAGGAAACTCTCCAATTCTCTTATTTCTCAATCAAATTTTTACGATCCGAACCGTTCAATGTGTTTAAAATGTGTTTTTAAGGGTTTCCGTGAAAAATCAGTGAAAAAAAATACCGAGAAGGGCTTGATCTGATCAGTTTTTGAAAAAAATTGTATATATGCATTTTTAGAGTTTTTATCGAAAACTAATCGGATCAAGCCTTTTCCGGTATTTTTTTTTCACTGATTTCTAGCGGGGACCCTTAATAACACACACATTGGATGGTTCGGAATTGTGAAAATTTGATCGGGAAATAGGAGTCCTTGATGGGAAGCCCGTCAGGTATTTCGTTTTCATTTTTCCTATGTTTGGTTGGCAATTATTCAAAACAACAATAGCAATTAACAAAATCTGGCTCCAGTGATTCACAAAAACTAAAGATAGGTATTCCATGAGAGAGAACAAAATTGACCGATCTCAAATGTGTGAAATTCAGCCAAGAGCCTCTCCACTCTTGACTCAATTTTTTACTCAAATATGAGTAAAATTTTGAGTAAAAACTTGATTTGATATGGAACACTCCAATGGGTAAAAGCAAATGTAGGTATAAATTTGAGTAAAGGCTTCATTAATGGCCCAATTGTAAATTTGAGAGGGAAAAAATAGCTTTAAAAATTTGAGTAAAGATTTGGCGAAAAATTTGAGTAAACTCAAATTTGGTATGGGTTTGAGTAAGGAGTGGAGTGGTGTTTTTGTTGGTTTTTACTCAAATTTGAGTTTGAGTGGTACAATTGAGTCAAGACTCGAGTGGAGATGCTCTAACGTCTTAACGATTGGATAAGCACTCAAGTGACCCCAAGGCTTGGCCTCCGTGGAAGGATTAATTTTTTTTTGTTTTTGGTCAAAATTTTTTACTTTTACACTCTTCTCATTGAGACGGATTAATCAAAAAAATATAACGTTAATACAACAAAATTTAGAAAAGACGAACAAAACACGAAAGCCAAAAAGACAAAAAAAAGTGTTCGGGAGAAAGGAGCTAAGTGTAGCTTGCCCCTATGCAAGCTAGCCAAGTCTTTACTAGTTTGTTGAACAGATACGGTTTTTGATGGATAAGGAAGGCGAGTGGATATGTTGTGGGGGGATTAGTTGAGGAGGGGAGATAAACTTACTTGTTTTAATTAGTAATTGGTATAGTAGATAAAAGTGTACGTGGAATAAGAGTGAATAATGTGAGAAATTACTTAGTTGCCATCATTAAATCATTGAGAGTACAAAGAATATTTAAAGGGTAATTTGGTCATTTTACCCGCCTGGACTAGCTAATCTTGGGTGGGGGTGGAATTAGCCAAGACCCCTCAAAGGGATTAAGTTGTTCCTCCTCCCATCTCCCCCTTCCTTATCCCACCACTAAACAACTCTTTCCTAGTTGTTCCCTCTCTCCCTTATATAAAACGGGCCCTATGGGGTTATTTCACTAAGGTAGTTTTTAGAATAAATTGGTTTTTCACGATATGTGATGTATTGTAAGAGAATGACTTGTCTTGATTTTTTTAAAAAAACTATTTTCTGTTAGTGAAACACTTACTTTGATGTTATTAAAGTTGTATCTGTAGCATTTCCCTTAAATATTTAGGGCTTCTTGATCTATGCTTCTGTGTTGTATTATTGTATAGAAATGATATTATTTCTCGATGGAATCCAATCCTCCAGTATCATAATTGCTTGAGCAGACTTGCTTCAAGTACTTACATGGTAAAGATATGGTTGTCGTTTCTTATTAAACTTTATAATGAGATGAGATATGGTGAAATTATTAAAGTCGATAACTATATATTTTTTGTTTTTACCTACTTCTATGTTTTTCACTTTTATCTTTTAAGTATTTAACTAAGTGAAGAGAGTGCATTATATGTATTTTTCTTTTCACATAATTCTAACCATCGGTTAGTAAGTACTAACAAGGTAGTAGGTGTTACACATTTGCATGATTTCTCTATTTTCCTGATAAATACAACATTGGGTAAGCAATGTTTAGATGTATGCTTAAAGTTGAAAAGAGTAGCGGGCCGTTGATAGAGGAGGTTATGTGAGTGAAATACGTACGTCTTGAGTTTGTCACTAAATTTTTTTTGGTATTTCTTGTTTGTATTTTGTGAAATTGTGCTAGATTCACGTTATATTTTCATGGATTAATCATCCGTCTCAATGAGAGGAGTTTAAAACTAAAAAATTATGAAAAAAAGCAAAAAATAGTTTACTAAATACGAAAAATACCAATCAGCTGGTATTTTTGTTGTCTTATATACAATAAGATTTTTCAACTTCAGAACATATTTTTATACTTTTCTAATTCTTGTCATTGAGAAGATGATTAATTAAAAAAAATACATCGAAAAGCTACAAAAAAAAAAAAATACCAAAAACAAAAAAAAAAAAACCAAGAAAATACCAGACAAATGACGAAATATTCGGAAACACCGGTACAAATGAAAATAGGTAAAGAGGATTTATGCTCCTATAAGTCTACATTTTAGTTCTTTTATTTCATTTGATAAATGAGTTTTACATCATAAGATACCCATTTAGGGTGAGTTTTTTTTTTTTTTTTTTTGTGGTCATTCGTTATCCATAGTCTATTACATAGGGGAAGGGGAAATAGGACTAGATTCCGAGATGCAGTGAGAGACATCTAAGAACTTTACCGCATGAGCTAGACACCACTTGCATTTAGGATTAGGTTTAACTATGGTATTTTTGGCATTCTCGGATTGCAAGTTATCAAATCAGCTGATGTATGTGAGGAAAATAATTTCTTGATTTCACAACTTTTAATAAAAAAAACTTAAAATACCTTAGTAGAAACGCAGTCTTAATTAGTAGTACTTTTTTTTTTTTACATGAAAAAATTGGATAGGGGTAAGGAGTTTGAAGCACTGTGAAATGTGAATGATGAAACTTCCATTTACAAGTAAGGAGGAAACCACCTCATGTGGAGGATAAGCATAAAATTGGATAAGCCTTTTGTAATTGGCAAAACCCTTTCTAATTTTCACCAATTAGAATGAGGTTTAGGTGGCAAATTGACTTGTGAGAAAATTAATTAAAAAGGTGGCCTATGACAGATAGAAAGGGAAATGCATGCGTCAAATTAATTGATTGCCCACTTGCCTCCTAATCAAATGCCAAATGGACAATCATGACATCCTCCTATTTGTTCCTTCATTGACAAATTCAACAAAGCTTCTAGCTCAGTTAGACTCAGTCGTGTATTATATATTGGGAGATTTTGTGTTCGATCTGATGTAACAATGCCGATATTCTTTGTTGTAATCTAACACATCATATTGTCTGACAAAAAGTAAAATAAAAATCAAGAGAGTACATGAAATAAAAGAAGAAAAATTCAAGAAGCCTAGCCCTTTAGTGGAGCCAAGGATGCAATTGTAGTGGGGCTTTTTTGAAAAATTGACAGCACGTCTAGGACTTTAGGAAAGGCAATAAGAAAAGGGGTTTTTCTAATCTGCAGAATGACAAGTGGAAACAAAACAAATTTTTTATATTTTTTTATTTTCGTTTTACATGCTCCATCGTAGTAACTATTTTCCAACCGTGCCCTTAATTTTGTACGGTCAATAACAATATAACGAAACAAAATTTTTAAAATTGTCCAGACCATTCGAAAACTATATCATTTAGGGGTAGTTTTCCATTTGCTAAAATGGAAATTTGCTAAAATCAAGTGAGTGATTTTAGCAAATGAAGTGGAGGGGTGCTAAAATCAAGTGGGCCCCATGCTAAAAGCAATGTACTTTTAGCATGGGGCCCACTTGATTTTAGCACCCCTCCACTTCATTTGCTAAAATCACCCATTTGATTTTAGCAAATCTCCATTTTAGTAAATGGAAAACCAAGCCTTAATTCGTTCTACAATGTCTTCAAAATCATCTATCAACATCATCCACAAAACAAAAATTACGGATAACTTTCCGAGATAGTATCTAAAATAATGAAAAAAAATTACTTAGGCTGAGTTTTGAATAAAAATACCTTCTTTCCACTGTAGTTAAAATTAATGTATGTGAGAAGAATGAGTACTTGTAAAAAATACCGAAAATACTATCGAAAAATATCAAAAATATCATGGTAGAAACTCAGCCTTAAAACGGGAAGACAATTTTAGTTTAAACATTAGCGGTTGCACACTGGACTGTCCGGATTAAAGGAAAAAAGCAATTTGGCTTATTTTTTTTTTTTTTAATTCTACTGTTTTTTAGCAGCACACAAAAAGACAGGTGCACATCCTATCGTTGGAAGATGATGAGGAATTTCGAGGTCACCCTTTGGCCTCTACTCCTCTCTTTATAATCAATCAATCCAATATTCTGATTCTTTCTTTTCAACATGTAAAGACAAGTTCACACAGTCGATGGAGCAACTTGTGAAGGAGAAAAAGTGACTTTGAAAAGCCCATATTTTGCAAGTGGTGGTTAATTTATGCGATAGAATTCTTGAATGTCTCACACTGCATTCTGGGATCGACTCTCATTCTCTTATGTAATAAATTAGGAATGACGAATGACCCAAAAAAAAAAGAAAAAAAGAAAAGCCCATGTTTTGGTGAGTCTAATTTTGTTCACACTCACTTAGTAAGAATGAACGTTAAATTCACCCTGATTGATAGAATTATGTAGCGTTCATGGAATCAATATATATATATATATATATATATATATATATATATATATTTGGTATCAAAGCCACTTATGGCTTGCTAGATCAGTAGTTAATTCATATATGGGTAGGATGAATAGGTGTAGATAGTTCGCTACTAATTTTTATATCTCTTTGGTTATTATGATTAATAAGTCTCTCTGATGGATCTGAGGTATATGTTCCTCACCCAAGTCGCGTTGAGGTTTTGTGTGCCTTTAGGACCCGGGAAGGGTATTGTTGGCCTTGACTCGTAAACCGTTGACAGATGGGTATATCTGAGATCCATTAAAGAAGACTGATTTAAACATAATAAACAACGATGATATATTACTTAGTTGTTGAAACTATCCGTTTTATCCTTCTCCATATGTGAATTAACGCTTTCAAGATGAATACACTATCTTTGGATAGATCTTCTTTATCAGTAAAAAATGAAGAAATTGTTGAGTACTCCCAGGCTCAACAACTTAATCAGTGGACCATACCAGAAGTAGAACCCAGAAGAATTTATAAATTGGGTCTTTTTGATTATATCAGTAAACATGCTGTTAAAACTTCTGAACAGACCATTTGTCTTGACACCAATGATAAAACAATTAAATTGTTGGGTTTAAAAGACATTCAGCGGTATTTGCATAAATATAAATACATGCATATTGGTTTGATCCAAATTGCTTTCAAACCTTTGACTTTACCAGGATTAAATTCCAGTATTCAGGCTGATTTACGTGATGCTAGATGTAATGATTGGAAATCCTCTCTTATGGGGATTGTTCAGACTAGCTTATGTCATGGACCAGTTTATTTTAATGTTTATCCTAATCTCGCTTTATCTTTGACAGATAGGAATTTATTTGAAGCTGTAACTTTACATATCCAAACCCAGGGATATAATTTCTTGCCCGGATCAGAAACTGTTGCAGTAATATACCGTATTTGCAGTAATATACCGTAAGCTGATATTGCAGCTTCATGTCATTACAGATAGACAATCCTACTTGGACACAAACACTGATAAGGTGTCCATAAGTACAGCCAGTCCATTGAATAATATTACCAACACTAAGGTCCATAAGTTTCTGTCGAACCTTTTGGGCAAATAAAGGGGGTAGGCCATCAATAAATTTGGCCTTCCAGTGTTCTGAATTCGCATCTTTGCGTTGCATAACCTTAGTAATAAAAACATCCTTATACCATCTAAAATGGGTTAAAGAAGGACATCTAAGGTTCTGTAATAATTCTCTATTACGCTCTTGGCGTTGCTCTACTGCTCCTATAAAATGGAGAATGATAGCCTGGATTAAAGAATACACAGCATCAGGAACATTTGTGGTTCTTTGCTGTGGTAAGGCTTGTCCAGTGGGTTGGTCAATAGCCATATCCGTAGTGACTTCCTGCTTAACGGCTCCTAATATCTCTGTTTGCTGAGCAAGGGAGAGATAATTATCCCACCAACCTTTAAGGCTACCGGTAAAACCATTAATCATAAAGATGGCAATATCCTTATCATTATTGCCTGCAGCTTTGCAAACACTTGAATACATGAGCATTTTCTGAATAATTTCATAAATCTGGTATTCAGATAAACCATCAATATTCCAATCATAAATAGTTCTGGCACTATAGGCTACTTGGTTTTGAAAATAATTTTCTTCCCAAAGAAGATCTTGTGGAGTGGGTCTTTTATAATAAGTCCTATGGATATTTTCATTGTCATTGTAGACTAATTTATTTATATCCATGCTCTTCATATTCTGAAAAGAATCCTGAATAGTCTGAATCTGATGTGAAGGAATTAATTCATCATCAGAATTGCTGGTATCCCCCATATCCTGACAACTAAGGGTACTGATATGCAACTTATCATCCATACGATTAATAAGCTGGTCAATAAACTCTGAGTTCTCTTTTTGGTTAGAGAACTTAAAGTTTTCTATGGGAATAGGTGGTTTAATATCAGGTTTTGTGTTATTCCCTTCAAAAGCCTGAGCTAAGGAAGTAGAAGGAACAGAAACCAATACCTTCTGATTGTCAATAATGGCCTGAACATCATGCTCAATACGGTTTAATTGCTGACCAATAGTCTGCAAACTCATATTTGTAAAATTATTCTGTTTAAGAATAGTTTCTTCCTTTGGAAACGTTTTGGTCAAATCCACATAAGGAGAGGCTTCCAAAGTATGCTTACTATTTTCCATTTTGATGGGTTCTGGAGGTGGATGAACAGATTTAACAATTGTACCATCAACCTTCAGAAACTGTTGCAGTAATATACCGTATTCATTATAAAGTTATTAATACTATGTGTCCTAATGCTATCTTGCGTAGTGATCCAGGAAAGACTGTAGTTGTTGAGAGTAACCTCTTAACTACGAACGTAGCGGTACCAAGATTGATTGATTGGGATGAAGTAATTTTCCCAACCTCATGGACTATACCACAAGCAGTCCAACCTCAACCGATCATCAGTAGTCAGGTGGATCAAATTACCCAAACCATATAATTGAACAATAGTGCTATAACCACACCCAGGTGCACAAACACACTCACAATGTGTGTGGGATCCACACACTAATGGTGTAGTGTGTGACCCCACACTTCGTGGTTATATCATTTTTGATAATGGAATTAGTTTGTAATATAACTAATACTTTTTCTACGAATCAAAGTGAGGGTATGGTTGAACAAAATCATTCTCTTATATTGGTCCACCAAGAATCCATACATTGCTAATCAGAATAAGTTCTTTCATCTTCTTTGCCTTTTCTATTTTTGGACCCTTTGTAAGTTCTTAAATAGATTGGGCCTTTTTTTTTACCGCTTGGTGGTCATTTTAGAAATCAAGCTTGAAGAAAGTTGTTACTGGGCTCATTTCGTTTTTGTTTCCGCGTAAATTCGCAAACTACAATATATTGACATGTAGTTGGTTCGATTCAAACTCATTTGAAATCAATTCGCATGAAGTAAATTCAAATTATATTTTTTGAAGCTCGATTTCAAACCAAACATGAATAATCTACCACTCGTTTGTTCGACTCGCTTATTAACCGCTATTGGAAACAACATGAAATTATCTATCTTAAATTATATCAAGTTTAAGTTTCTTTTTCTTTCGGTAAATTAATTCATTTATTTTAAACTTAAAGAGAATAGTCCTTCTAGTCATAAATGTATGCAATTCTTGTGAGTTTGGGGTTGGTGCTGTGCACCGCTGTGCAACATGCGTGCTGCACGATCCCTGCTGTTCATTTGGCGATCGAACAGTCCAGACTTCATCTTGCAATACATGGCTCGGATGTCGCACTATTGAGATGAAATCTGGACCATTGGATCGCTGAACAGACGGCGAAATTGGGCACAACACCAACCCCGAACCCAATTCTTGTAGATTAGTCGCTAAGAAGTTAATGGAAACCCAGAAGATGCATGTATGTATGAATAGGAGAAGTACTAAAGTGAATTAACAAGAGATGTTGGCCGTTAGAACTCTTTACAGTTATTGATGAGGTGGCGAGATGCTCTGGACTTGAAAATTAGCTAAGAATCTCTTTCATTTCTTATCAAATAATGGTCGTAGGCTTACTAGGCTAGTTCTAGGCGACTAGGCCTAGGGGACAGAGGGAGATAGAGCTGAGTCACATATATAATTTGCATGCGTGTGCACCGGCACAACCGGTGAAAGCGTTTATAAATCACATCTCAAACTACTAAAATTCGTCAAATGAGAGCACAAGTGTAATGTGAGGATTCAGAGCAGGAGCACATAGCATTTTGAAGGATTATGTGGCTACGGGCGAGGGAGAGAGCATATTGGCAACTTGGCATCCATTGGGTAGACACTATTGAAACAAAAAATACATAAAGTTGAGATTATTGGTGTGAAAGAATGCCAAGTTATGTATCAAATCATTAATTGTTATTTTAGAAAATGTTCAAAGTGGTATAGCTTTGGAAGTTGGCATGTGATTGGAAATACAGAAGACCAATTTGGTTCCTTGCTTCTATTTTAAGGTGGTCAAGTGGGTAAAAGCAAGTGAAGTGTAGGGTTCAAAATTAATAAAATTGGGGCATCCTTTGTTTGTTGGGTCTTATTAGGCAATATCGCAAAAACTATCAACATGATTAATTAGAATCGGATTTTCAATTGTTAAAAAGAATTTATAATGCTTGGAACTAACGCTATCAGAGCATCTCCATCAGACCCCTCAGATAATAGTTCCAATAAATTAAAAGATTAAATTACTCTTCATTTTTTTTTTTGGCTGATCCCTACAAAATTGGTACCTCTTTAAGTAATTAAGTTCTTACATTTCCATTTTCGAATTTTGTTTTTTTGTCTAGTTTTTTTTTTCTTTTTGGTAATTTTTTTTTTTGTTTTTTTGCCTAGTTACATATTCATATGCCTTGAATATAAAGACAAATGCCTTGGATTTTCAACTGCATAAAGCAAAAAGGAGAACCTGATTACCGGAAAGTCATGTTCTGTAGATTTCCCTACAACGCGTTGCAGCATGTGACGCCCGAGAAAGTGTCATCTTAGAACATCTCGTCAGGGTGGCAAATCCCCCTGATGGCTAAGTTGTTGAGTGGAAGGAGAAAAAATCTCCCAAAATCAGACTCAACAAATTTTTTGTAAATCTGCAAAAGTTATAACTTTGCTACAGTAACTCGGTAAATTCTTTAAGGCACTATTTACAGGTTAAAACAATTCTCTCTTCTGACTTCCTGAATAGAGAGTCTGATTTTGTGAGTTTTTGAAAAAGTGACTTGTTAATTTATAAAAGGTGTTTTTGAGGTTAAATTTGACTCAAAGGTTTAGAGTGTCTCGGCCAGTGGCGGCTCCAGGAATTTTTGACAGGGTGTTCAGAAATTACCTTTAACTCTACTAGCATAACCAATCAGTCGTATCTTCACAAAATTTCATATACTAGTGTGTATAATGCGACCTCAAAAATACAAAAACACGTAAAACGTTGTAGTTGTTTTCAGTTTTTTATTTATTTATATTTTTACCAAAGCAAAATCAAACAAGAGCATAAATATGCTTATTTTTTTTAGGAAATTATGTAGCGAATACGTTTGCACGGATCTTTTTAAACATATGTTTTTATTTTTAGATTGTCTGCTCTAAGAAAAACTACACCATAACGATACCAATAGATATTTTTTCCTCTCCATTTTTTTGTCATATAGACGTCTATCTTTTTTGAGATGGTATATTAAGTATTCAATTGTAAATCACTTGAATTGCAGTGTGTTTTGTTTCTAATATAAGACTAAGTGTTCAAACAAAATATTAGATAAAATTACTAGATGCAATATAACAACAAAATAAAAAAGCGTGTTCAATTGACCACATTTTCTTATATGTGGTGCCACCTATGACTGGGCTATAACGGGATGCAATTTAGGTTGTTCAAAGTAGACTGATCTGTTGGTGGTGTTCATTTAATTTTGCATTGGGTGTTCATTCATATTTTGGCTGGGTGTTCAAAACATGAAATAACCTAAAATTTGTACAAATTTTTACATGTATTATTAGTACAATTTTTTTTTAGGGTGGTCATGTGACCATCCACCCCATAGGTTGGAGCCGCCAGTGGTCTCGGTCTAATTTAAAAATTGTGTCCTAAGAGTACAATACTTACATAGTTTACGGAAAAAATTATCATGGAAAATTCTAAAATTAGCCCAATAGATTGTAATTAAAATTTAAAAATTGTATTGGAATTTATAAAAGTTTGTGAAGGTATTTTAGAATAAATAGAAAGTGCACTGAAATGTGTGTGTATTTTTGTTTTTTTCTTTGCTTATTACAATAAACAGAAGGACTTTTGTCATATATGACAAAGAAATTAGTACTTTGCTAAATTGGAGAGAATTTATGTACGTGACTCTCAATTTGGCAATTTCTTTTCTCATTTTTTCCTTAATGGCAAGGAACTCTCTAAAAAATGAGAATTCGGTGTGAAAAGAGTGGTCATATATGCAGGCTGAAATTCGGTTTAATTTCTTAGAAGAAGACCAGAGGGGAAGGGGATAATTCAAATGGAAAATACTTCTCCGTTGAGGAATTAGGATCAGATCGAATAGGATAGATAATTCGAAAAATATTGTGCAGCATTCAATCTCGATAAAACCACCAAGAACCGAAGGACTATTAGGCAAGACGAAGATGATGGCACTTTCCTAACACTAAATGATCCAGACTTGCTCGATTGCCCTATCTGCGTCGAAAACCTAAGCATTCGTGTGTTTCAGGTCCATTATTCCCATCCAGACGGGGGGTTTGTTTTAGTTTGGGCATTTAGGGCCAAATGAGTTTTAGGCCTCTTTATTTTTCTGTTGGGCTTTTTTTTATTTTCTTATTGGGCTATAAAAGACTCCTACCCATGCATAGTACTAAAAATTATGGGAGTGCCCCAATTTTTGGGGTTTTTTTGAGTGCCCTAGGCCCAGGACCTGGGTTGGCCCTGCCAGAACCGTGGTGGCGGCTCCAGCAACACCTATGGAGACCGGAGGTTTATTTTTCTGTTTTTATTTCCCATCGGAGTGCCATTCTAGACTTCACGGTCCAGTCAAGTTCTAACGCGGTTGTTCAAGTGTGCAGGCAATGAGCTCAGGCGAGGGAAGTTCATTCATCATTCTGGAGGTTCAAGGAAGTTGAGTAGTTGTAAAATGGTGAGCAATATTTTAATACACATTTTATTGATATGAGTGTTCTTTGGCGCAGCCACATGTGGTGGCCTAGGCTCGTCCTTTACGATACATTGATGTGAGATCTGTATAAGGCGTAGCGGACCAAGTGGCGGTGCTTTAAGAATAGTGAATAATTTTTTTCACGATTTATTTATATACATTCACATATATCAATGCATTTTTTTTTTTAATTTTATGAATATTGATGCACCTTTTATACATCACTCAACATTTTCCATGCTTTAACAGACGTATCAAATAAAAACAAGTTGACAGTATTTAAGTTTTTTTTGTGTCGTTATAACTTCACATTTTACCAATATAAGCATCAAGTCATACGAGTATCAAGATTTATTTATTTATCTATTTATTTATTTATTTAGCTGGAGGATAGAATGTTAGTATGTTAGCGCTTGTTAGATTACTATGTGAGCCCACCTCCTGGCCATAGGAGCTGAGTTAGCTGACTCACGCTCTGAATGAGCGTTACACAACTATTAGGCCAAATGCCAAGGTTCTACATCAGATTTAGGGGGCTTCTATTCCTAGAAAATATTTGGATACTTATCTTATACATGAAAAATAACTTGGACCATTTTATTCTATGATGGACGGCTCATATTGCGCACTAAAATCCCATAGTGCACCCCGCACTCCAGGCATCCCGTGTCCTATGTAAAAAAAAGAGGTCTAGAATTGGCGAAGATGGGCCTTTGCCCTCCATCAAATTTGTGTAGCCCAGCTAGAAAAAAACATGGGCACGAATATGGGCTTTACGGGTTTATTGAATTTGCATGGATCAGACTAGAAGGGCCGGGTTTACAACTTTCCAAAGAATGAGCTAATAGCCTTGTCCTTTTACCGAATTTTTTTGTAGCCACCGATGAGGGGATGGTTCAGTGGTTTAACTAGATAAGTACAGGCCGCTCCAATTTTTTGGAGGCCTGCACATCCCGCTCCAGCTTCCTGAAAAAAAGCTTTGGCAAGTGCCAACCCTTTTGCCCGTTAGTCCCCTCTCTCTCTCTCTCTACCCATTCCACCTAAATCCCAGGGTACCTTATGAAAGTAACTAAATTCAAATCTTAGGGTACCCTATGAAAGTACCTAAAATCCTAGGGTACTCTATGAAAGTGTCTAAACCACTAAAAACCCTATAATAGGAAAGTGCACCCTAAACCTAAACCTTAGGGTACCCTATGAAAGGTGCTTAAACCTAAACTCTAGGGTATCCTAAGAAAGTGCCTAAACCACTAAAAACTCTATAATAGGAAAGTGCACCCCAAGTGCTTAAATCCAAAAAAGAGTAATTGACCTTAATGGTAATTAAAAAAGAATGCCTGACCTCTAATAGTAATAAATATTTATTTTTTGTACCGGCCCGTAATAAAACCTTAACTCAAGACCTCGTTGGATAAGGCCCAACAACGAGTCTCCATAGCATGTTATTCGTGGTAGACATACTTCTTTCATCTACCCTTGGTGGGACTTTAGCTTCTGCCCTGTGCAAGTGCGTTGAAGTTCCCAAAAGTTAGTGACGTTTTGTGACATGGCAATGCTGCCCTCGCGGATGTGACAATTACCATATATGCAATTCCATTTTTTTTTTTTTTTGCAAAAAGAAGGAAAAAAAAATTGTTTGCAGCCCAACCAGAAAGGTGGGACTGTTTATACCTACATGGGCCAAGATTGGATAAGAGGAGTGTGTTACCCTTGTGGATCTGGTTCTCGGTTATTTGGATCAAGAATTTGTGAAGAGATTTATAAATAAAAAAGAAATCGTTTGAGATTTTCCTTCTCATTCTTTATCCTTTTCTGTCCAATCTACAAATCTCGCGATAAATCCTTGATTGAAATATAACCTATGTTTTAGTTGCAATTTGCCGACAAAAAAAGAAATAAATGGGAAGTTTAAGACTTCATCAATTTTTTTTTTTGGGTATTAGAGGCAAAAACAAGGTGTGACTATGGGTCTGTCTTTTATTTTGCATGAAAAAGAATACTATTGAATGAATGTTTTTACATTTTTATTGGTTATGGAAAACTAAAAGAAATTAATCTTCATTATCTTCTTTATAAACCTAAAAATTAGAGAAACCAATAGACCTTACTCCACTTCATTTTGCTTTACTATCCGTTTTTTTTTACTTTTTTACTCCAATAATTGAAGAACTAATGATAATATTGTGGTTCGATTGTCTACATTTCCATGTTTTTGTTAAAAAAAATTAAATTGTGGTTCTAGAAGTAAAATACAGTATAGTGCATTTTAGACCGGGTTAGGATTAGGGGTGAGCGGAAAAACCATCAAATCGCGAATTTAGTCTAAATCAACCCAAATGGCTACAATACACACCCCTTATTTGGGTGTACCATATGCACCTATTGTATGGTCTACATTGTGCCACCTCATCGGCAGTCGTAACATTTTTTAGCTTTTCGTAACTTTTCAGCAATATGATTCTTAACATTTTTTATGATTCATAACATTTTGGTGTGTCTCGTAACTTTTATAAAAAAATTCGTAACTTTTACAAAAAATTTGTAACTTTTATAGGGGTGTGTATGATACACACCTAAATAAGGGGTGTGTATTGTAGCATTTTCCCAAACCAAATGCTTTGGTTCAGATTTTGTTGTTGTGTCGTTTGTTCTGGATTTGAAAAGACCATAAACTATGTTTAATGGTTTACTATAAAACCGAACCAATCTGGTTCATCACCCCTAGATTTGGGATTATGCCACAACACCTTAGTGCCCGATTGAATGGGATATTATTTTTAGGGGTAAAGGTTCTATACTTCTTTTCATTTCACAAAATGATGTGTTTAATCAGGCCCAATGGCATAACGTACTCTTGTCATAGGTTTGGGCCAGAAACAGCTATTGGGCTCGGCACAGGAGAATTGGTGTATTTGAGATGTGTTTTCAGAAAGTAAAAATAACCAGATATTTGGTAAGTTCGATTTTTCATGGTTTTGCTTCCAAGGGGGACAAACGAAATCAATAACTAGGAAGGACAACGGGGCGGAGCGGGGCGGGTTTTGCCATATCCTGACCTGAAAATCTATTCCCACCCCCGCCCCCTAACCCAACCGGGTAGTAGATGAGTACCCCCTGCTCCGCCCCGATCGGGTAACGGGTTTATCTGCCCCATTTGATCCCACTTCTATTTTTGTAAATACTAAAATAATATATTTTTATTCCAAAATTAGTGAGCACAAATCATAAAAAATACAAAATAACAATTAAAACTTAACCAACATATGCTGTCTATAAGGAAAATGAAAATTAATTGATTGCAAGCATAAAAATATGAGAATACGAATAAAATTTTATGCATAAAAATTTTTCCGTATGTGTTTGGGATGGGTATTGGGGAGAAGTGATGTCTACCCTAACCCAATTGGGTTTTTTAATTCTCCTCCTACCCCGACTCTATACCCAATTGTTTTTTAATAAATACTTGGCTCAATCAGGCCTGGATGAGGCGGGTTCGGGGTGGGCTGAATTGCCATCCCTATCAATAACAATGTCACACAGAAAACGTCGATCTTGAAAAATATAGTTAGAGGTAATAAACGAGCCAAACGAGCTAAGCAAAGTTTGGTTTGAAAACTTAACAAGTTTAACAAATATGTGTAGGCCTACCTAGAGTCGATTTCAAAAAAACGAGCTTCAATCAAGCCAAACAAGAGCCAATCCCAAGTAGCTTGTATTTATTTATTTACTTTTATATCATAAGCTGAATGAGATAAATAGTACCTTGTTCAAGGTTGGTTTGAAAACTTAGTGAGCTTCAAAAAAATGCTCATGTTTTCTTTACTTATGCCACAAACCAATTTATAATAATCTTTTAATGAGCAAACACGAGCTCAAACTTTAACTATAATAGACTCATAGAAATTCGTAGAATTCAGAATTATTGAACGATAAGGTTCATACCCACAAATCTTTTTCGCTTTTTGTCTTCCTTCCCCATTATTTTACAATGATTCTATTTGATAATATTCTCTTGACCTATCTCCCAACGTATGAAAAACGTGTAGCAGTAGCAAAAAAGGATCCAACAAGTTACCTATATGGCATCTCGAAAAAATACTCTCTCTCTCTCTCTCTCTCTCTCTCTCTCTCTCTCTAACTTGACATCCTCTCCACTTACACACACTTCGATCAATCTGGTGTTGATCCAACTATAACGCGGAATTAAAAAACTAAAACATGATTATAACTTATATTCAAATATTTGGAGCAGACTCAATCAGATGTAAATCTTGTATGCAATTACATGATTGCTAATTCGAATTACACCAACTAAAAGGAAACCTTTCGGCTAATATACGGGAACCTAAAGTTAATGATCAGGCATACCTTTAGTGGTCCCGAGATTTTTTGTTGTGAGTGAAAGTCGAAGTCACGAGCTTACTTGCTGCTATTCTCCCACTAAAACAAATCTCTTTTTTTTTTCTCCAATAATCTTTGATGATCTTAGGCATGCCAACTTCAGGATTTGGTTCTCTTTTAGGCACGCGGCGTTGCGTGGGATCAGAGATTCTAAACCACAAATCAAACAAGAAAAAGTTAGCATCCTGCCAAGAATGTCTATTGTGGCAACTTGTGATTTGTTAAGAAGATAATGTAAACAATATAACCAAAGATCCATCCTTTTCTCTACTTCAATATTGTGAAAAGGAGAGAGAAAAAAGAAAGAACATTCAAGAACAAAATCTGCATATGAAAGAGACGATGATATGGATTCGGCTATACGTATATACACCATTGACTTATTAACCATTTGCAACTGAAGTTGGCAACTAAATTGGACAAATTGGATCCTTTAGAAGTTGAACTAGCCAGGAAAGTTTATAGGAAATGAGAATATTGAGAGGAACAAAATAATTAAAGGGATAGATCTTCTTGTGAGGGGGCCATAATATTTCCCCATTTGGTATCTTAATGTCTTCTTTTAGTTTGTAAGATTTTTTTGGGAGGAAATGGGAACTTTGTCTAGATTCTATTCTAGTTTTCTGATAATTCAATACTCTCGAATTGATATTTGATTTCATTTTAATTAGATTATGCGTGCTCAAGAGGACAGTAGCAAGAGCGGCAATTTGAGAGAAACTAGGCACTACAGCCTGCCTAGCTCTTTAAATAGGCTTCGTTAAACGTGATTTGGAGGAGCCTTGACTTCGTAGAATAATATTGTGAAAAATCAAATTGATCAGACATCAATAACTTAATTATAGATCAAACCAAGTAATCATGCTGTGATTTTTTTTTAAACCGTATTTGGTGTGCGCTCATTTATTTAAGGCAAACCAACTTAATGTCCGATTGGCTTATTAGAGCATCCTCATTAGAAGAGGCAAATCTCCCTGATGGGTAATTTGTTAAGTCAAAACCAAAAAAGACCCCCACATCAGCCTCAACAAATGCATGTACAATTTGCAAAAGTCAAAACTTTGCTACAATGACTCAATACTCCTAGTAAGTCACTGTTCACAAGCTACCTAATTTTTAATAAATTTGGCCCCACATTCTGTACCTAGGTAAGTGGAAACAAGAGAAATGAAATGAGTACTGGAAGAGAGAGAGGATTTATAAATGAGTATTTTATAGGCTAAAGTGGAATAGTAAAGTCTGGATAAAGAGTCTAATTTTGTAAATTTTTGAATAAGTGACTTGCTAATTTATAAAAAGTATTTCTGAGATTAAATTTGATGCTTTTTTTGTTGAGGCTGATAAAGATGCCCTTACTACTTTATTTTTTTGAACTCAATGGTTGGCAATGTATGCTTCCATTCATCAATGGTAGGTATTTGTGTCCTTCGAAAATCTTTGGTATTGGATGTGACACCGTGATTGATGCGATCAAAATTTTCAACGCCTCACATCAGCTACTTGGTGCCATTGTACTTCGAATCCAAAACATGACATGAAGAGCATTTTTCCAGAACTGTTGTATGCATGGAACCCTAGTTGTATTATGAACCATCACGCCTTTTGATAATGGATGCAAGCTAGCTAGGTCTTGTGCTTGGAACCCTAACTAGCTCTATAATTGAGTAAACTTTTTGCTTTCTGGGTTTCTTTTTTTGGGAGAACCCATGCTGCTTGTAAATCCCCCTTGTCCTATACCTGTCCATGAACCACTCGAAAGGGAGGCCCCTCCTGGCATCTCTCTCTCTCACACCCACACCCACACCCACACCCACACCCATGTGAGGTTGCTGGTTCGAAGAAAGGTGGTAAAGAGGGTTTTGGGTTGCTTATATTATGTATTGAGGTGACAACTTATTGAAACGGGAAGAGTCACCGTTTTACTCCCTCCGTTCCTAAATCACCGTTTTACTCCCTCCGTTCTTAAATTTTTGACCTTTTTGAGATTGCGTGCCATTTTAGATTGCTTATATCTTTCTATTTATAACGTTTTTTGTGATTTTGGAAACTTTGTTTAATAGAACTTATTAAAATCTATCAAACGAGATCCATATTGCATATTTTTTGACATTTACATTGAAAGATATAAACATTTGAAAATGACATACTGTCCAAAAAGTGTCAAACTTTAAGGGACGGAGGGAGTAGTTTTTTTTTTGGGTCCAGTATAGTCCAAGGATGGAGGTAGGGGGGACAAGCGGTGGCGGCCGCCACCACAAGGTTTTCAAAAAATGCAATTATTATATAGAAAATAAATTTTTATCTCCAAATTATATAGACTCGCCACCACTAGATTTTTATGTTATTATAGTTTTTCATAGAGTGGATGAATATTCATAATGCAGTTTCTCTTTTTATTTTTTAATTACATACTTTCGCCACCACAAAGGTAAAATTCTAGCTCCGTACCTGGTCCAGTCTATCTTTGAGCATTTGTGGGCAACAATAATCGGAATTGTTCATTTTAATTTCTAGAGTTGGTTGAGCTTGTCTTCCATGTAAAAATTAGTTTGATCGCACGTCAATAGATATATAAACAAAACAGATTTGTAGCAAGAAAAATGAGATGACAAAAAATAATTTAAAACTAAAAAATTGCCCTTTTTTTTTTCTTTGAAAGAATATGTTTAATTTGTTCATATACCTATTGATCTTCAGTTAAGCTAATTTTTTACATTGACTACACACTCGATGAACTCTACAAAATGAACGATTCAGATCATCTAGGGCCCACAAAGTCCCAAAACTGGATCGGAATAGACAAAAGTAAAATTGGACAAGAGACTGGTCCATTGAACTGGGTTTTCTTGGGGATACTAGAGCGTTTTCCGTGGGTAGAACCAGAATTTTTGGTCAGTGAGAAGAAAATTTATCAAAAGAAATAAACAGAAAATTTTCTCTGTTATAATTGAGAAACGTTAGTTTCGAAAAGTGACAAAAAAATAATTTCATAAAACAACCGAAGAGGAATTACAACTTTGGGTAGTTAGCGTTAGGGCATCCTCATCTCACTACTCAATTTAACTTAAAAGTTAAATTGAGTAGCCAAACCCCCCAAAACCCCTCAAAATCAGGCTCTCCATTTTCCCTCACCAAACTGTTTTTGCTACAGTACCGCACCAAATTTGGTGCGGTACTGTTCACGCACCTATTGATTTTTTATTGTTTTTTCGGTGGTTTTCCCGGGTGAGTGCGCCTGACGTCAGACGGAGGGGAATGGGGGGGGCACGTGTAATGCAGTGTGTGGAGGGGATGACAAATTAAATGATAAAGGTGGGGGTCCACTACCTTTTCTCTTTCGTAAATCATTTCCCCAGGCGGCGGGAAGATTATACTGAGTGAGAATTTTTTTTTTTTTTTAAGATTTGAGGGGAATAGTTTAATATAGTAAAGTTAAAATAGAGAGTCTGATTTTGTGAGGTTTTGATAAAGTGACTTGCTAATTTATAAAAGATGTTTTTGAAGATAAATTTGGTGAAAATTTTGGTTATCCTGATGAGGATGCTCTTTACACTTCAATAAAACCTAGCGGCGACAATTTAAAAAAAAACTCAATGGCGATTCTATAGAAAATAACTTCCGAAACGGGAAATTTAGTAATTTATATACAAAAAAACAAGGTATGAAGGGTTGTAACTGTTTTCCAGTAAATATTTGTAGGCCAAAGAGTGGGATTTGGATGTTTTGCATTATTTGTTAAGAAATATTGTCCTACATTGCCTAGGAGTGGAATGGGTGATCACTTAATATATGCTGGGACCTCTCTACTTATTGCCAATTGGTTTTGAGTTAGATATAAAGTTTCCACATGGTATCAGAGCGGGGCCTATTCCACTCCACATTTAAAAAAAAAAAAATTCGCAATCTCACACCCACGATGACAAACCAGCAAAAAAAAAGGCTGCACGATGATAGGACCCAAAAAGTGGCCACACGTGACAGACCTCAAATGCAGCTGCACGTGAGGGGGGATGTTAAGAAATATTGTCCCACATTGCCTAGGAGTGGAGTGAGTGATCACTTAATATGTGCTGGGACCTCTCCACTCATTGCCAATTGATTTTGAGTTGGATATAAAGTTTCCACATTATTTACCCCCAAAATTTGTTCTACACATTCATCCGATCATAATGGAGAACAATAGTAGAAAATTAAATTCCAATGGCCATGGCAAAGAGTACCTAGAGTTTTAGTTCTCTCCAAATGCAATGGAAATCCATGTCTCAACTTTCCTTAATTTTACAATTTCTAATACAAAACGCAATTTGTGTAAGCAAAGCCAAACTAATTCCCAAGCACAAGATACCCCTAAAACTAAAAGGACGTAATTGAGTGATTCGTCTTTAAACATAGTTAGGTGGCGTTCCACTTAGAAGATTTTTTAGTTTTGCAAGTGATTCTCCTCACATATACTAATTAAAAAAATAAAAAAGCCAAAGTTATTGGAACACATTCTACCAGTAAGTTAAAGGATTGGTCTAGATTCTCTAGAATAGGGGCTTGCTTCATCGTAGGTTTGAGATTCCAAAACGTCATACTCCTCCATGATATCAACACTTGTGGGACCAATTCATACAAGTTTTATTCCCGACTTAATCTGAGGCCTCGATAATGGATGGCGAGATTGATTTCCGAAACAGAAAAATTGAGTTGTACTTAAGCTGACCTAAACATTAGAAGTTATAAAAAGAAACTCTACCTACAGTGGGCTGAATTGTACGACCTTCAAGGGTCTAACTGATCAATTGCCTTACCAGGCTCATCCATTAGGCGGGGGGGGGGGGGGGGGGGGAATAATGCGGAATTAAAAAACACTAAATGCAACACCCAAAATAAAATTAATTCAAGCACACATGAAATAATATATGACAACAAATAAAAAGCAAGGGAAGAGAGAAATCAAACGCAGAGATTTATAGTGGTTCGATCCGCAACTTCACGGCCTAGTCCACTCCCTAAGTGTCCAACTTGAGATTTGCTGCACTATCTCCAATAGTAACACTTTCTAGCTTCGCGGGTGCTAGAGAAACCCTTACAACGAGCAATGTTCCCAATCGCTCCAACTAGTTTTGACTTCTGTGTTAGTCACACCTAACCCAACTTGTTTTGACTCCGGTGCTAGTAACACCTAACCGAGTAATTTTTTCTCACACAAAAATCACTCTTAAAAGATAAAATTCTCACAAGGGTGTACAATCCCTTTTACAATTAAGATCAAAATATAAACTCTCACACAAGTTTATAGATATCAAGATGAAGAGTAGAGTTGAATGACTGATTTGCAAGTGATAGCTTCTCAAATAAAATCTTCTAGAGTTGTCTTTGCTTTCTTTGTCTTCTCTTATTTTATACATCAAGACCCGGCCAATAAAATTTGTTTTCTCTTCTAGCCGTTAGAGACATCAGCTCTACAAATCTTCCATGGTGAACATTTCCATGCATTCTTGTTTGCTTCCAAGCAAGACATATGTTCCCTTATTTAGATATAGCCGTTTGAACTAAATGTCTAAATCCCATGATTCCCAAATTGCCTTGATTAAAACAATTAGAATATAGCAATACTCCATTCCTTTGTGCTGCATAGCCGTTGAACCAAGTAAGATTACAAATTCATTCCATTTGCTCCAGTGTACTAGCCGTTGGATTAATAGACTTGAAAGAGGCAGTGATTGATTTTCAATTTACCAAGCTTTAGCCATGTGAATTGCTTTAATTTCCAAATATTTGTCCTTAATCTTTTTCCTTCTTCATGTATAACATTGGAGATAGCAAGTTCGTGTAGGATATTTCTTTATATCTCAACCCAAAACCTACAAAATAACATTTATTCAAATGAGTATTAAATATTACAATATTAACTATATTTCACTTTTAACTAAATATGTTTGTTATTATCAAAATCAATAATATATTTCTAAGAAAACATTTGGGCTAACACTTTGAACCTAAGCATAGGTTGAACCGGAGCACATAGTCGAGCTGGAACACACACAGCCAAATCGGAACATGTGGCTGAATTGGAACATCTATTGGGCCGCACGAACCCAAACAATTGTCTGGATCTTCTTATCCTAGGTCATCAATCCGATATCGCTATTCAACCGTCCGGATACTAATTGATTCGCCGAATCATCCGAACCGGATCCCACCGGTACAACCCAAGTGATATACGGAAGGCAACTCAATGTGCACCTAGCCAACCCGCTCCATATGTCACGAGTGACATCAGCTGAACGGTTACCGTGCATGCCATGCACGTGCATACTTGGAAGGCAAGTCAGGAGAACACAATTTAAGATACATAATCAACCATAACGGGTACGCTGCTCTTCACTACCCTAACACTCTCTCCGTACTTTCGCCTCCATAGCCCTCCTTTCACTTAACCACTGGAGTGCCTTCCAAGTCAAATTTTGACTGGCTAGGCATTAACGGTGTTGTTGCCAGTTCAGGCTAGGCAAAGGCCTTAGGCGAGGGTTTCAGGTGAGATCAGTTCTATATATATCAGAGGCTAGGCGGCGTAGGCTTCAAGTGAGATTAGTTCCAGACCAGAGGCAAGGCGAATGCCTTAGGCAAGGGTCTCAGGCGAGCTCAATTCCAGACTATAGTTCAAAGCCAAAGGTTAGGGCGAAGGTTTACTCTCAGGATCAACAACCCCTGTACTACCAAAAGGTATAAACAATCATCAAATACGAAAGAAAAAACTCTTTCTACACTTGCCTCTACTCAATAATTCAACACATGTGTGTAAAGTAAACAATTCTTTGTTCAAACGCTAGTTTCTGAGGGATATGACACCTATATTCAGACTACATTAATAATAGCAATAATATTTCTTTTGGAGTATTATTAAAATAATTAATCAAGACAAATTATTATCAAACTCTGCCACAATTGTCTTGGGTGACATGATTCTTGAGGGAGAGTGTGCCAATTTAGTTAAGATGTTAGTTCCTGTCATGATGTTGCGTGGAGTCCAAAGAACTTAAACTCAATTAGGCCTCGTTTACTATAACTTATAATTTAGCTTTTTAGATTATTGTCTTACAAAAATTAAAATGAATTGTAAAATTGTTTGTTACTTCGTTTTATAGGTTGTAAAATTTTTTTATCCTATTTTCTTGAATAAGCCGTAAAAGAGTTTTCCATAAACTAAATATATTGATTTCTCTTAAAACTTGAGTAACAAAAGTTATTCACTTTAAGATTCTTTTGTCCATTCATGTTTTGAACAACTTAAAATAAACAAAAAAACTTTAAATTGGAGCTTAAAAATATTCTAGTTTTTTCCCCGCTCAAATAAGCTAGAAAAGCTAAACAAAAGATTATTCATAATTGTTAATTGATGCAGTAGGTTGTAGGGTACTAGTGTGTGAGTCTTTCACTTAGTAGATTTTGCTATATTGATAATAGATATTTAAGAGCTTAGACACTTTGCCTTTTCGAAACTTCAATTGGGGATTTTGAGCTCAGCCTAGTGATTTTAAGCCTCTACAGTACAGTTTCAGGTTCAATTTTAGTGCAATTTTCTACTATTTACTTGGGTTTGTTGTGATTGTTGCTGTTTGTTCTGTTTTGGTTAGTATTTGGAGTTGTTACTATTGATTGTTTGTGGTTCGTTGAAATTTTGGGTCCCAATTGATTGAGTTTTGCTTGATTGAGGTTGAATTGGTTGTTAGAGTTGATTTTGTGTATTGCAATGACACATAGAGGAGCTAAAGTTAGGAGAGAAGGTAGAGGTAGAGATGTTATGAAAAATTTGGCTGATGAAATTGATAACTTTGGCAACCAAAATCATTATAGAAATGAGATTAAAGATTTGAGTGAATAAATTGCTACCTTGAGTGACAAGGTGCAATTATTGTTAATGAAAAGGCAGGTTGTTACCTTGATTAAAAAGGTGCACAGTTTGCTACCTTTTAATGAAGGTAGTAATTACTTTCAAAGTCAACTTGAGTCTAGTTTTGACTACAAGGAGGACACCAACGTTGATGATGGCCTTGTCAAATTCTTGAAAACTTCAATCCGAATGAGTTTTGTGAACACCCCGCGGAGTAGTCCACAAAAAATGGTGGTTGCGATTGATTTGGAAAATCAATTTGATGGATTGACAAGAGTTGCCACCCGGGTTTGAGGACCGTACCCGAGAAACCAATTGAAAAATAACTCTTTTGCCCTTGGAGTAGAAAATGTTTCACTGGCCTCACAAAACGAGATTTCTCGGGTCCGGGAGCTAGGTTACGAGAGGGGAAGGAATTTAAAGCACCCCTCTCGCCCGGTGTGACCACCGGTCTTTACTAAGTATTTAAGGGATTTTTGGAAAACATCTGTTTCTTGAACTCAAATCACATGAACAAAATAAGAATGTAAAGATTATCACGATGAATCATGTGAAAGTGTATGCTTGTGATTGTGTGGATGACATCAACATGAAAGTATAATGACATAAATATTAGTAACAACAACTACAAACCATGAATAAAGTGAAATAAAATTTGTTTTGAACCCATTTTGCAAAACCAGATCATCTTTCTTGTTTTCTTTCAAGCACCTGAAGGAATATTTCAAACGCCTGAAGCTGAGAGGATCAGGTGCCTGAAGCTGCTGCTTCAGGTGCTTACTCAAAATCATTTTCACCACTGTTTTGCCTTTGAAAATGGTAGAATAAACTATTTTAGACCCTTTTTGGAAAATACAATCTGATCTTTGAACTTTCCTTCAAGCACCTAAAGATGTGTTTCAAACACCTGAAGATGAGGGGATCAGGTGCCTGAAAAGAGGTTTAGGCGCCTGAAGCTGCTGCTTCAGGTGCCTGAAGCTGCTGCTTCAGGTGCTCACTCAAAATCATTTTCACCACTGTTTTGCCTTTGAAAATGGTAGAACAATGATGTTAACTCACTGTAATGAGGAAAACAAACTTGAAAGCTTCATTTAAAACCTATTCACACCATAAAACACCATTGATTCTTCATAAAAAATAAGTTTCTCATCCATTCAAATGGCAAAACAGAGATGTTGCAGTCTTGCATGCAAAGAAAATGACCTCCAATAGATATTTCGTGAAAAATACATAATTTTAACTACATTGATGGTCATTTTCCTCCTTAAAAAGTATGATTTTCACCTCTTTGAGTGGAAAATAGAAAGCAAATAGTTTGTTCCTGGGATTTAAACCATCATCATCATAAAGATAGACCAAGAGAAACATTTTAAGACAAAAAAAATGAAAATGATTTGGGCCTGAAGCTGCTGCTTCAGGTGTCGAGCAAAAATGCTCTCTTGATGTGTTTAAGTCATAATAAGCCCATTGTTGGTATCAAGAACCAACATAGACCTACTGACTTCCCTCAATAAGAACTTTGTAACATTGATTTGGTAGAATCACTACCTTTTAGAGCTTAAAAGTGGATGGTTAGGCAATGGAAATGGGTTTTGGATGGATGGTGGATGACTTGGATCAGATTAGAGGCTAGTTTTGGGTAGTTTCTTGAGAGAAAAATGGTAGAACTTGAGTATCATGTGTTTTTGGTGGAAGATGGATGGATTGGAGGTGATGTTTGGATGATTTTTGGTTTTTTTAGAGAGAGAGAATGGCTGGATTTTGTGTATTTTTCTAGAAAATTGATGGAACCCTTTCAAATGAGGGGTGTGAGGGTTTATATAATGCTTCAAAGGGTGGTTTAGGTCCCCTAGGGGTCATTTTAGGGGTTGGTTTAGGCCATAGACGCTCCTCCCCTGAAGTAATCTGTAAAATCGTCCAATATCAAGTCATAATCATTACATTCAGATTTCCCCGCTAAAAAATTTAAACAATCTTGGAAATAGCTTCAGGCGCCTGAAGGGATGGCTTCAGGTGCAAGAGGAAGGTCCAGGCGCCTGAAGGGAGGGCTTCAGGTGCAAGAGGAAGCTTCAGGCGCCTGAAGGGATGTGCTTCAGGTGCCTTAAGGATGGTTCAGGTGCATGGAATAGGTTTGACGGTTTCTTTTAGTTTTGGTTTGGGAGTGTTTGGTAGGGTTTTGGTTAAATTCCAATCATCCATTCTAAGCTCCAAATGTATTTGAAAGTTTATTTTCATCATCGGGAGAGCTACAAATTTTCGTAGGCCCAAATTGGGGTGTCTACAAGTTTTTGTAGGAAGAGATGATCCTCAATTGGATGAAGATGAACGTGGTCTTGAAGACTGTAGACACCCTAATTTGGCTAGGTAGATATTTTAAGCTCTGCCATGTGCTGAATACCGATGATGAAACGATTTCGTATGCTTTCAATGAGATTTTCTATGAACCATGTGGAACTCTTACAGAATGAAGAATGCCTTAGGATTAGGGAGGGAAGTGCCCCATGACACTTAGAACATGCTTTAGCCTTAGTTGGCTCCGGTAATCTTTCTATTGGTTTGCTTTTGGCCCATTTTGATAAACCAAAATTTCTTATTTTTATGGTTGGATTCCACCATCTTTTATTACTTTCAAAACCCTCTTTGTCGATATATAATATGTCTCAATCCAATTCAAAATGAGGGAGATATGAGTGTTTTGCTGATATCATTCATTTTCAACTCACTGAGGGTAAAATTATCATATATTTAGTTGTGCAAATTATTTTGGACCCATGACACGTACATCCCATGATAAGGGCAATTTGCATTTGAAGGGGAATAAGCATGTCAAATAAGTTGCGTCACATAATGACTTGATTTTGGGTGTCTCAACATGAATGTAATCGAGTTTTTTTTTTCTTTCCTAGATTTGGGTTTGTCCTTAGACGTGACAGTGATGGTTGATGAGAAAATTGACGATTTGACTGCTAAAGGTAATGAACTAACAAAGTCATTGGTCGCCCTCGTGGCCATTATTTATGATTGGCAAAGAAATCCACTGCAATCTCCACCACCCTTGCTTGCTAGTTGGATGGAGAAAAAAAAATCCCAATGGAAAGTCAACCATTCGAGGAAAATCAATTCAAAATGGTGATGAAAGATCTGCAGCCACATGACAAGAAACAACTTTGCTTGCAAGCCTTGTCTAACATTGACATCTCCATGCCACCGAGATACAAGTCAAAGATGGTCTTGACAAAGACCTTCTTAACAAAGGAGTCTTCCCAACACCACCAATACAAGTTATACCATATCCCCGTAAATTCCCTTCCAAATCACGTATACCAACCAAAACCCTACTCCCAGAGACTACAAGCCAAACTCACTACGCAAGCGTTGGTATTCGAACCCTCTTTTCATGACCCTATCCCAAGCTTTGACCACTTGGTTCACAAAGGATATCTCACACCCATGTAAAGCAAGCTACAATGATTGCCATATGATCCTACCAAGCACTGTGCCTACCATCAGCACCCTTGACATGAAATTGATCGTTTCAAGCAATTACAACATAATATCCAGGTTCTCATCGATGAAGGAAAATTGATCCAGCAAAGCTAAGTGATTGAGCAGTGGCAGCGCTAATCTGTCACGTCTTAGGATGTTTGTTTTGAGTAGTAAATCTTAGTAAGTTTGGGCCACTATTTTGGCTCGTATTTCCTTCCACTTAGAGTTTGAGTCTTGAGTCTATAGAGAATTTAAGTTTTGGAGTTAAAGTTATTTTACTTATCATGATTTTTGACCAACTTATTGCACTCAGCATGAAGTAGGTATCTCTTCCGGAATGCTAATATACTTAAATGGAAAACTTGAACTACAAGTGACCTGATTCTCTCTCGAGATATGTAGGCACCTTAGGGTCGGCCACAATTTTCAAAATTTTTTCTCCTTTGCTAATTTGCTGCCATAGAACATTTGTGATAACATTAAGGGTTGAAAAAAATCTTTAAGATGTTCGGTTTGGGTTTTGGTTTTTTAGTGGAGAGAAATATGGGTAATGATTGAAAATAAGGGGTAATGCTTTGGAGAGAGATAGAGAAAGAAATGATTGAAAATATGAGTTAATGATTAGAAATAGGGATAATGATTGGAGGGAAATAGGGGTAAAAAATTTAATTTGGGTCTCAAGACCCAAACCAAACAAGGCATAAAGATTTCAAAACAATCTCATGCTATCTTTTGAAACACAACAAAACACTTGATTTGTCAAAAACACAGAATAAGTTTTCAAATGAACGATGACACATGTTATTTTCATTGAGCTGAGAAGGCGTTGAAACATTTTTATACCCTCATGGGACCATTATAAGGAGAACACCTTGTTGAAGAAGAGAAGGAAAAAAAGAGGTGTGGACACCCCAGGGAAAATTTCTCGAGTTTCGAAAATGATTTCAATTTTTGAAGTTGCCATCCGGGTTTAAGGACCACACCAGAGAAACCGATTTAAAAAATTACACTTTTGCCCATATTTTGGAAAAAGGTTTTACCGGCCCGTCGTTACCATAATTTCTTGGGTTCGGGAGCTAGGTTATGAGAGGGGAAGGTTATTAAGGCACCCCTCTTGCCCGACACAATGTCCTGTCTCTACTAAAAGTTTAAGATATTACGAAAACATTGACTTAATAGACTTTATTCACGAAACAAAAGGGGAGCACATAAACATGATCAGAAAACCATAATGAAAATCGTGGATACTCGTGATACGTGTTATGAATGCCAAATGATGATGAAGAATGATATGACAAATAGTAAGTAAACATGATAGAATAGTGAACAAAGACCCAAAACAACTCGTAAATACCCTTACACGAAGAACAATTCATGCCTCTGGTTACTCTTTAGGCACCCAAAGCAGTTGGTTTGGGTGCCCGAAACAGCTGGTTTGGGTGCCCGAAGCAAGTTTGGGCTCATGTCTTAGACCTTCTGTTGACCTTTTTTTTATCTTTGGTTTTGCATAAAATGACTCGCAAGCTTCTGTTCTTCAAGTATTTTCCCCAAAAATCATGTTTAAAAAATGGATTTAGCTTGTAAATCATGATTTTGGCTTATTTGAAAGTCAAACAGAGAGTTTAAGATTGATTTCAAGCAAGTAATGAAGCTTATTATGACTATGGAATGATTTTGAACAAGAAAGAAAGATAAATGAGACCTTGCCAAGTGAGCCTAAAGGGGGACTCCTTGGGCGCCCAAAGGGATACTTTGGGTGCCCAAAAAGGCTGGTTTGGGTGGCCTAGCAAACCCTTTTTTGATCTTCTGATTTACTTTATTTCTTTCTTGAAATGATTAAAAATCATAGTTTGATTGGTGTCTAACTAAAAACACCCATTAAAAACATGACCAAGCCTCCAAACCCACTTTTGGGCCCATTTAGACATGAAAAGAGACTACATAAACCATTTTCTTACCCCCAAAATATGTTAATAATGATTTTAAACCTTACACAAACTGATTTAAAGCAAAAATAAGTGGTGAATGAGAGGGTTTGGGCGCCCGGGGGGGGGGGGGGGGGGGGGGGGGTGCTTTGGGCGCCCAAAGACGCTCTTCGGGTGTTGAGCTTTGAACTCTTTTGTTGCAATTTTAACCCTTTCAAACCCTCCACTGGTATCGAGAACCAGTAAGAGCTTGACGGTTTCCCTCAGGGGAACCTTTTTCAACATATTTTTGGTAGATTTACTACCTTTAGAGCTTGGTTTATATTGGGATGGTTGATTCAAGGTGAAGTAGAGGGATTGAGGAGCTTTGGTATGCCTTTCTAAGGCTAGTGGGACTGGTATTTGGTGTTTGATCGGATTTCTATAATGAAACCATGGATTCTTGGATTTGATGATGATTGTAAAGTGGGTTTGCTTGGGTTTGTGCTTGGATGGTTGACAATGGTGATATATGAATAGTATTAGCTGCAATATGAGTTTTTAGGACTGGAATGGACTGATTTTGATAGTTGATTGAAGCATTATCAAGAGATGGGATGTATTTTGGGTTTGATGGTAGTGAACAAATGGGTTTTGGGAGTTTGATTGTGTAAAGATGGAGTGAAGGATTTGAGGGTGAAGTTTTCTGGAGAGATTTCAGTAGAGTTTTGGCTCACTATTTATAGAGAGAGGATGCACTAGGAGGAGCCCATGGTTTTGTGAGAAAACTAGCTGAAAATTGCTCACTGGAAGCCCCTTTGGGTGCCAAAAGGGAGACTACACAACATACTAAACTTCGGGTGGCTGCTCCGGGTGCTACCAAACTCTGTTTTGCACGTGGTTTGAATCGTTGCAAAGGTGGTTGAGTCTACTTTCTAACCCAAGTGGTTTGAACCCAAGATGAATTCTACATCAAAATCAACGCGCGCATCTCCCTCATTTCAAAATAGATTAGGATGTATTATATATCAATAAAAAGGGTTTTGAATGTACTAGAAGGTGGTGCAAGCTAGGATTTATTTTGTTGAGATTTTGGGAGGGGTTTCCAAGCATTTACTCAAGCTCTAATGAGTTTTGTTGGTCCATTTTCATCATCAGGAATGTCAAGGACTTTCACGGGTTCTTTGGGGTGTCTACAAAAGAAAAGGAAGAAAAAAAAGATAGAACTCGCTAGATTCAAAATCTGCATGGGCGGTCTAAGCAAAAGTTAGAGCATGAACGAAGTGAAGAAGGTAAAACTTAGCCATGTCTCTATGCATCCACTACATGCCCGAAGACTTATCATCACTAGAAGAAAACCACTTGGTTAGACATTATCGCTTTGTAATCTCTTGATTAGTGCTCTAGTTTCTTTGTCGTGTGATTTAAAATGAAGAAAGGCCATCGTTTATCTATCTTGACACTTTATCCCTTGCTAGCCACGTTGAGTCTTTAGATGATTTCTTTGAAGCCTGCTAGGTACCCACAATGGGGTCAACAAAAGTGAAAGAAAGAATGAAAGCAAAATCAATCAAAAAAATCAAAGCAAAAGTTGTTGAATGCAAAACAAAGAGTGAACACCACGAGTCATACAAATGACATTTTTTAAGAAGGCATCTCTTTCAATAAAATAAGCTTTAGTCGAAAACAAGACGGAGTGATTAGATGGCTGCTAGCTTTAACCCCCGAGCATGAGTAGAAAGTATGTTTGAGCCTTCATATCCATTTGTTTGATTGAGCCAACACTTCTAACCTACATTATTGGCCATACAAAGTCCTTTCAGATTGAAAAACACGACTTGGTAGCAAGGTCTTAAGCACTAGGGGCATAACCAATGTGGACGATGACAAAATGCAAATTCATTTGAAGGCAAAACAACATGAAGAACCGCATGAGACAAGCGGCATATCCAAATCCCCTCTTTGAAGTGTTCATCCTCACATGAGCGCGGGGCATCCGTTACTGGAAATGACGTCAAGCCCCGTCTGGTCAACTGCAAGTTTTTAGAGGTATTTGAAAAAAAAAACTGATTCTCGGGTTTTTTGTTTTAGTTTAACTAGGTTTGATTTTAGCACGGGGAGGGAGTTCCATTACTGGAAGAGCTGTCAAGTCCCACCCATGTACAAACCATTGTTTAATGTCGCTAAAACCCAGTGTTACCTACTAAAATTGATTATTGCATTTTTTAAGTTGACCAAGGGCTCGTAGCCTAGCGGTTATCTCCTGGTTCTTCCATAAGGGAGACCAGGGTTCGAGCCTCGATAGAGGCATTTGGGGTTCAGGGCTATGGATAGCTTTTAGACCCCCTCTGGACTAACTCACTAACTCCCCCGTTAACCCCTTACTGATCTAGTTCAACAATCCGAGTGTTGGGATGAAGGTTTCCATTACTAGCAGAGCCATTAAGTCCCGCCCTGGTACAAAGCATTTATGAAGTGTCTCTCAGCCCTATTGGGCTTCACAAAGTGTCACACTATATTAAAATGTTGAGTTTTTATTACTCTTGAATTATCCTGGCCCAATCCGAGCGAGCAACTGAGTTGCTGTTTGTCTGATTATTAAATATGTATAGATTCATTTACATGTTAAGTGTAAAGCAGTATTAATGAAACAATAGATAAGTTACTTATAGAATCTCCGTTCGAACCTGGGTTGAGAAGAATTTGGTAGAGCTTTCACTTGTTATGAAAGATTGCCTCCATAGGGGTCTAGAGATCGATCAGGATTTTGTTGGCGGAAATTTGGCAGGGTTTTCGTGGGATATCTCTTGAAAGTTAGCCAGAGTCGGGTAGCTAGAAAGGCCTTTTGTGGCTATCCTAACTTCGGTTTTCGCGGGATCTTTGACTCGATGTTTTTCTCGGGGCTCGCTTGCAGGGCTTTGTCGGGATTTTGGAGGCCAGGAGAGTCTCAGAATAGTTGATCAAAGCTCCGAAAGGTGTATTTGAGCTCTAGAAGGTGTGTCAATATGAGAGGGGTAGGGTCCTATATATATATAGAGTCCGGTTCCGGTCAGGATACCCGGACCTATCTTAGGTCCGGGTGTATATATATATATATATATATATATATATATATATATATATATATATATATATATATATATATAAAAGGGAAATAGAGTCCCACTGGAGGGCCCCACATGGCAGTCCCCCAATGGACCTTGATTGCTAAGTTAGCTCGTTCGTTTTCGGGATCGTCCGTCCTCGCACCAGAAGTTTCAATGTAAATTTGTTCGGGGTTGTTGCCGTGAGGTTTTAGGTGCTCCGGAGTCCGGACATCGTGATAGTGTTTATTTTTTAAAATTATTTCCAGATCAATGGGAATCAATCACCGAGTATCAATCACCGAGTTCCTTGTTGATTCGTAGCAACGCACACGATCTGATAACAAAATGATGTTCAACTGACTTGAAATTTTACCGGGGTTTTTGTAATCATGAGGATGAATTTATATATGTACTGTTAGATTGAAGAAAATTTGATCTCAAGGCCTTCGTCCCTAAAAATCTATCAAAGCTTCAAATAAAATCTAAATCTGAGTAGCTAATAAACTCAAAATCATTAGACTTTCTTAATGTGAGCATAAAATCTTTAGTTTACAAGTTAATGAGAAAAAATTTTAAGTGCAAATGCTTGACCGACCGGGTGACTAAAATTAATACGCGTCCCAAGCGTAGGACTCTCGATTAGTGTAGCACAATATCCGGAAGTACCGGAGTCAAACCACAGAGACGACTAACGGTGTTAGACTCAAAAGTGTGAAGCTTAGTTTAACCCTGCTCTTGCACTTAGGTAGCCACCCCTTGATTGGTGAGATTAATTAACTAAGTTACCGACTAATTTACTGAATGCAGATTAAAAATGAGAGTATAGCTGAGGGAACCCAGCGTCCGCGACTAGCCTAACCAATGTTTACTGAGGCCACAATTACTCTTTTTACTGATTTTAGAATAAGATAAATATCCCTAACAAATGCGCACCACCTGTCACCAGATTCCGTGCGTATTCGAATTCCGGCAATGCTTGGGTTTTGTTTGTTAGAAGAGTTCTCGTTTCCTAAAACTGCTCAAAAATCAAGTTAATTCGGCCCCGAGGTGGAACATCGATTAGCCTAGATGCGAAGCGCCTTCGCCCCGCAGCTGCACTCTATACGACTACTCGCTCATGGCTTTAACAACTGCAAAAACTATATTAACCCTAGATCTAGACATGCTTGAAGAACGAGAATAGAAATAAAAACAGAAGATAATAACCACTGATTGCGAGGAGAAAGCAAACTTGATTATCAATACTGAACACCAATCTAAAAGCCGGAAATCTGAAGTAAACTTGAATGTAGAATGTTGAAAATCTGTAGCCGAAACTTAGAACACTAATACCTAAGTTAAAAGTCTGGAACCCTAATTTCGAGTATTAAGAGGGTATATATTTCACAATCCCCGTAATTCTAATTAAAAAAACGACAAAAGTCTGAAAATCTCTACGCGAAGACCTAAACGCTGTAGTTCAAAAGCCGTGATAAAGACCTCGTGTAGACACCCCAATCCGGACCTTCAGGATCCCGGAACTTCCCCGATGATGAAAATGCCTAATGAGGACATGCAAGGGTTGATCAAGACTTGAAGAAAGCCTCTCCATTAACCTCCCACTAAAACACCAAAACACCCCTCGGAGCTCCGGAATGTCCCAAGACCTTGAAATACATGCACCTGGATTGGTCCTTCAGGCACCTGGATTGATCAAGTCCAGGCGCCTGGAAGGGGTTCAGGCGCCTGAAGCACATGCTTCAGGCGCCTGGATATCAGTCCAGATTAAATGTGTTTTACGTTTGTTAGTGGACGGGAGCGAGATCCTGGTGGGTTTTGCTGCAGATTCCCTGGGGGACATCCCAGCACATTCTCTTCCCTCCCCCTAGGTGACCCCTCACCCTTTTGAAAGACCCAAAGTGGCCCTCTTGGACCCTTGGTTGTCTATAAATAAGGCTCTCCTCTCTCATTTGAGAGGCAGAGAGAACATTACTCCCTTTCGATACTGCTACCCTGCTGCAAACTCTCCAGAAAACTCATCACTCATCCTTCAAACACAACCCCTTTCAACCCCAAAAACCACTCTTTGGTTTCACCAATCCATCATTTACATACCCCAACCAACTGAACTTCGTCCAAGTCTCTACGAAACCATTCCTTAGTTCAGCAACCTCAGATATCAGAACCATATCCTTACAAAATCTCTTCCAAAAATCCATTCCAAGTCTCTGATCAAACCAAAAAGGTAGTTATCCTACCAACTCGTCCAAGTAGGCCCTGAGGGGGAACCCATTCAAGTTCTTCCTGGTCATCCATGCCAGTAGAGAGCTTGAGAGTGGTTTGAAAATCATCAAAACAGGAAAACATTTCGAGTATCAGATTCTGGTCCAGGCGCCTGAACCATCCTCATTCAGGCGCCTGAACCCAATCCAGGCGCCTGAACCATCCTCCTTCAGGCGCCTGGACCCTATTCTGGTGCACATTCCATAATCAATCTATGGGCCATTTTGAGGCATTTTGGCGGTATTTTAGCGTAAAATCTGTACTTCCAGTACATAAGCCGTCCATTCACAGTGTTTTTCATGGGCATAATTGCATATTTCATTAACTTTTTTGATGTATTCATTGTGTTCTTGCATGAATGTGAATCAAAAGTCCATCTAAACAACGTTTTCTAGATTTTCCAAGCATTTAGTAGAGACCGGTGGTTTCATCGGGCGAGAGGGGTGCTTTGAATTCCTTCCCCTCTCGTAACCTAGCTCCCGAACCCGAGAAATCTCATTTTGGAGACCGGTAAAGCATTTTCCATATCAAGGGTAAAAGAGTCAGTTTTCAAAGGTTTCTCGGGTACGGTCCTCAAATCCGGGTGGCGACTCCATTCAAACGATCAAACCATTTTTTTTAAAACAAACAAACCAATTTTCGTGGACAATACGTCGCGCGTTTTCCGCGGGGTGTTCACAAGCTTGCGACTCTGCTGGGGATTCTAATTAATATATATTTTAGTATTATTACACTTATGTGTGATTTTATTAAAATATGTATTAATTATTGAGAGCTAAGCTTGAAAAATGTTTAAAAGATTTTGAAAATGTTGTTTTTGTGGACTTTTTGCATTGCACGTGCATGGTTACTAGCCTCCGCTGGCGTGTTTCGGCAATCCCGCCCGGCTTGCCGGTGACGGGGAATCCCGAAATGCCCAGCACCCCCCGACCGTGATGAGTCACAATTGTCGTTATTACCATCGCCTTGCGGGATCCTTGGCAGTGGGAGACAGCTTTGGCTTTGAGTCCGGGGTACCCTTTTCAAACCAAAACCGGCCTTTGCATATAGATAACCATAGAACCCCACGTTAGTTAACCAACCCATGTGTTAGGATTATGTGCTCCATCCTGTTTCGTGCTACGTGTTACCGTCTTTCTAAGCATGCCATATTGCATACATGCATACACTCACATCGGTACATATCCTTGTTGTCAGTATGGTGTAAGTTAGCTTCCCGGCAGTTAGTAGAAGGTTGCCTCGGTCCGATGATGAGTCGTGTATCCCACATACACGTTGTTCGTATGAGTTGGCCTTTAGGACAATCGGACATGGGAAAATTTGAATCAACAGCTTCCTAACAACGATCTAAACGTGTTTAAGGGACCTTGACTCGAAAGTGGGTTAATCGCCCTTAGGCATCCGATTCTAGATCGTTGTCGGAATTCGTGTGAATCATGATTTCCCAAATTCGATTATCCCACATCAGGGGGCATGTTACTTAAAAGAAAACTTGAGGATTGGGGCAACCTTCCAAAAACTGTCAAAGTTAGTCTAGGAGACTTTAAATCCATGGAGTTTGAGATACCTCCGGTGTTGGCCGTGCCCAAACGGCCACCCGTGATTCAAACTAGCCTTAAGACCATTTGTATCTGGGTTGCAACATCCAAATTGCTTTGTCTCGGATGACCTGGAAAAATGCTACGGCGTCAACATTTAGGCTTTAGGTTAAAACGCCGTATCCATCGAGTAATGGTTTACCCGGGGTGTTGGAAAATCATCTGTGCAATGGTCTTAAGTGAGATTTGGACCCGGTAGACTGACCCTAGGTGATACATGAAGTCTAGGAGACTCTAAATCCATGGAGTTTGAGATACCTCCAGTGTTGATCGTGCTCGAACGGTCACCCGTGTTTCGGACTAGCCTTGGAACCGATTGTATCTGGATGGCGACACCTCATTGCTTTGTCTCGGATGGTCAGGAAAAGCACTACGGCGTCAACATTTAGGCCTTAGGTTGAAACGCCGTACTTGCCAAGTAAACGACCTACCCGTGGTGTTAATTCAAACTTCTGTGCGAGCGGTTACAAGTGAGATCCGAAACCGGTAGTTTAATCTCTAGGCCTAGAAATAGGACTAACTTTGGGCGAGGAAGTGGCACGTGCATCATAGGCACCCTTTTGTTTGTACTTAGTAATCGAAGGCTATGAACTGAGTCCGACTTTTGCTTTATGATTCAGTATTAAACCATTGGGCCTGCAAAGAAGAAGAAGACCTTACCTGTTTGGGCTCGACCTCCAGGACAGAGATTGTCTCGATCCTTATCACCAAAGGCAGAAACGAGTATGTCGGCTGAGCAGGGACATGACCCCCCTAATGAGATCGAACAAATAAGAAAGGAAATGCATGATGATAGGGTCCGGAGTGACACTCGAATTGCCCAACTCATGGCAATTATGGTGAACATCCAGAGCTGACTCCCCCCACCTCAGCAACAAATACCCGATGCTGAAGCTTGGGATCAAGAGGTTCCTCTTGAGGAACAGCCGGAACAACCCCCTGAGAACCCCCAATTGGCTGAAATGCTGGCTAAAATACTTAAGCTGGAAGAATCTATGGCCAAAAGTGAGAAACGTGCCATTACCGGCTTTGATATGAACAAACTTTGCATCTTCCCGGGGGCTAAGCTCCCTAAGAAGTTCAAACATGTGGACTTCGAGAAGTTTGATGGAACTGGGGATCCAAGAGGACATGTTCAAGCATACGTAAGCTCCCTCTCGCTACAAGAGGTCGATGAGCCTGCCATGGCTCAAATGTTTCACGAAACTCTCACCGGGCCCGCACTCCAGTGGCTCTTGTCTCTCGATATCTCGAAGAGACGAACTTGGGAAGAAATGGTGGCCTCTTTCATCAAGCAATATGAGTATAATGTTCAACTTAAGGTCACTACCCGCGAACTTGAAAGCATTAAGATGAGTGAAAAAGAGTCGTTTGCAGACTTTGTGAAAAGATGGAGAGCAAAGGCCGCGCAAATGACAGATCATCCCAGTGACAAAGACCAAATGCGCATCATAACCAAGAACCTTCAGTCTGATTTGGCTCAGTATATGGTGACGGCTCAAGCCCATGATTTTGCAACTTACTTTGAGACGGGCTTGTCAATTGAAAAAGCCTTGCAAAGTGGGGTATTGAAGAAAGGAGATTCAGTCCCCAAACCGAAACGCAATTACATTGGGAACACCTCATCTCTATATGCGAACCCCAGTTACTCAGCCGGTACTTCGTCCAACTCCATGAATCATCAACCACATAGAACTGAACCAGTAAATGCTATCTTGTCCCAATCAGCTCAACCAATTCAACCACTACAGAACCAAAGACCTCGGCGTATCTTCACCCCTCTCCCTTTACCTCTACCTGTTATCTTCGAGCGGCTCGTACAACAGGGAAAAATCAAACCTCTCCAACCAATTCCACCTCCACAAAATCCTCCACCAAGTTATAACCCGAATACCTTCTGTATCTTCCATCAAACTCCTAGCCATCCCACCGAAAGGTGCCAGCGGCTGCGTCATGAGATTCAGGATCTCATTGACAATAAACAAATCCGAGACCCTACCGAAAAGCCCAATATTGTCACCAACCCTTTACCAGCACACAAGAGGAATGTCGATATAGGTCAAATTACCCTCAGCTCCACTCAAAAGGACTTAAATCCCACTCCATTTAACCCAAGCCAGTTCATTGTACCAGAAACAGATCCTAAGCCCATTGTACCTATACCAGCCGAATCTGACGTGTGCTTTTTGGATGCACATTTAACCCCCACCATTTGGCAGAAATGGGGTGATCTGATAATGGCCATAGAAGCACGAGAATATGAGCAAATGGTGGCTACTGATGTGGAAGTATGGCCGCAAGATGAGCAGTTTGACGAAGAACCCCCGCTTGATGCTTTGGGTAATCTGCTGTTTGCAGGGCCACTTGATGGATTCGCGCCTCCAAACTGGTTTGAGCCATTACCTGTAGAAGAAGGTCAAAGACAGAATGGGACGAGAGAGATTGAGGCGTCCAATGACGTGCAGGAAGTTGAATGGAATCCCACGCCGAATAAATGGCAGCCTGAGGACCCCAATGATCCTTTGGATGGGTCTACACTTCCCATGCTCTTTGATGAGACGTATTTTCCAAAGCCACCGCTGTGGGAAGGCCGCCCAGATTTCTCTATGATGAGCGAACATGCCGTAAACCGAATGACAGAGGGAATAGAGTTCGCACCTTATGATTACATAATCGATGAAAATCTTCCGGCACCCCAAGCACAAATTCCAGAGGATTATAATATCATGGTGTTGAACGGTGGTTTACCCGATGTTTGGGGACAACAGATGGAGGAAGATGTCGTGGCCAAAGTGTGGGTCAATCAGAACGAAGGCATATCGCTCTCACCGCTGTGGGTCGGAAAAGACGAAGTATGGGCCGTTAATGAGGCAGCGATGGAAAAAGAAGATGTATGGAGCGAAGCAATTGTGGAAGGAATTATTAAGGGTTTAGAAGGAACCAGCATTGAAAAAGGGAAGAGAAAGGCAGAAGGAGATCTTGTTGACCTTTACACGGATTACACCGATCTATGGGGGGACGATATTGATTCGGTTCTTCACTTGCTTCGGAGCGGACGATTTTATCAACCGCCTCAGGTTTACACTGGAGAAACCTCTAACCCACCACCTAAATCCCTAAGCCAGCCACCTTATAACCCAGCTCCACAAAATAACCCAATTCCAAATCACCTAACCAACCCCAAAGACCCGATGGCCAATCCTGTTGATTTTCAAAACCTTTTCGACCCACCAGCCAACCAATCCCATGCTACCTCCGCGGCCAATGGTCGCGTGCCTCGTTCAAAACCCCTACCAACAGCTGAAGAGAATCCCATCCAAAAATAGCTTGAGAAAACCCCAGCCGCTCTAACCGTTTGGGGGCTACTCATGAGCTCCAGCGAACATCGTCAGAAGCTGGCTCATGCATTGTCCTGCATGGAGATTGCACCTGATATCACCCCAGAAGCCATGATGGCCGCTATTGTTACCAAACCCACTGTTGCTACCAAACCTGCCAAACATGTAGTAACCTTCACCGAGGCTGATCTCCCGCTAGAAGGGACCGATCACAACAAACCTTTGCACGTGACCATGAAGTGCATGGGGAAATGGATCCCCGTTGTGTTAATAGACAATGGCTCCGCGCTCAATGTCTGTCCTCTCCGGACGGCTTTATGCTTGGGACTCAAACCGAAGGATTTCACTCCATCTGACCTCACTGTTCGGGCTTACGATAACACTCGTCGCAGTGTACTTGGTACCGTCGAAATGGAGATTGCTGCAGAAGGGTTTAAGTCGACGGTGGAGTTTCATGTACTCGAGATTCCGGTTTCATTCAATTTGCTGTTGGGTCGTCCTTGGATGCATCGACCCGATATTATGGCAGTCCCGTCCACTCTACATCAGAAAGTATTGCTCGGATTAGAAAATGGGACGATTACCCTTTACGAAGACACGGGCATTTGCCCCCATGCTGAAGATAATGCTCCCCTGTTAGAAATTATGCATGATGAGAATGATGTTCAACTCGGGGGGTTTGCTTTTGATACATCCAATGGTGTGTTTACACTTCGCATTGATGATGATTTCTCAATCAGCACCACAGTTCTCGAAATGATGATGAGGATGTCGTATTTACCAGGCACTGGCTTGGGTCGAACCCGCCAAGGGGTGGTTCAATTTCCAGATTTCCCCTCCCAGCGAGGCCGTTTTGGATTAGGATACGAACCCGCATCGAAGGGTAAGCGAAAGGGTAAGACCAATGAGGCAGAGAGTAGTGCTAATCGCCAGATGCGCTTTGTCAAGGAAGGGTCAAATGCACCGTATCATGGCCAACCTGAGCCATTTGTAAGCGAAATAAGTGGAGAGGTGCACCCTGGATTTGAAATCTTTGCTAATGATGTTTGGGACGGCGAAGACGAGCATGGAAAGGTCGAGAAATTGATGAAAGACCTGAAAATAGACTGGGTGTAGGCTCTGGATGGTGGGGTCTTGATGTCAATGTTCGACGAGGTCAGTCTAACAGGTAAGGATGAAGAGGAGCCAGTAGTGATGATGCTCGGGCATGAGGCCTTTGAAGACCCTAGCGTGCTGATTGTGGATGCTGTAGGAGGATATAAGAATTGCGCTTTCACACCTGTTGTAAAATTCACTGGCACTTTCACTGAGTCCGAGTCTAATCCCGAGTCTGAGTTTGTTTCTGTCTTTGAGTCGGAGATCGCGCCTCGTGCCACTCCAGGTTGTAGTTTTTCTTTTGAGTTTGAGTCCACTGCTATGTACTGCACCCCTGCGGGTTTCATGAATGAAATGGATTCTGATTTCGCTTACTTTGCTGTCCCCGAAATAAATTGTGTTGACCCTGATGATGACGAGACCGAGATTGAGGGAGAAATACCCAAAGAACTTAAGTCTCTAATCGAAAGGGAAAATGAAAGGCATGCTCAGCCAATAAAAGAAGAAGTGATTTCAATTAAATTGAGAGATGAGGAAAACCCTCGCATGGTTCAAATCGGATCCGGGCTATCTTCGGAGGAACAAGAATCACTCGTTGATTTACTCAAAGAATTTGAAGATGTTTTCGCTTGGTCCCACGCAGATATGCCCGGAATCGATCCTGAAATTGTGCAACACCGAATTCCCCTGTATCCCGACGCGAAACCAGTGAAACAGAAATTGAGAAAAATCAGGCCAGATTGGGTTGAGAAGGTCAAAGAGGAAGTTACTAAACAGTTCAACGCCGGTTTTCTGATGGTAACTGAATACCCGCAATGGGTTGCAAATATTGTGCCGGTGCCCAAGAAAGATGGGAGAGTCAGGATCTGTGTAGACTTTAGAGATTTGAACAAAGCCAGCCCAAAGGACGACTTTCCCTTACCACACATTGATGTACTAGTGGATAATACAGCAGGGCATGCACTGCTGTCATTCATGGATGGATTCTCGGGATACAACCAGATTCTGATGGCACCAGAAGATCGAGAGAAAACAACCTTCATCACTGAATGGGGGACGTTCTGTTACCGTGTCATGCCGTTCGGATTGAAGAATGCTGGGTCAACCTACCAACGAGCCGCAACGACCTTGTTACATGACATGATACATAAAGAGGTCGAGGTTTATGTGGACGACATGATTGTAAAAGCAAAAGAGAGAGAGGGACACCTCCCGGCATTGCGCAAGTTCTTTGAAAGGATACGGAAGTATCGGATGCGTCTTAATCCGCAGAAGTGCACATTCGGAGTCACGGCTGGCAAAATGTTGGGATTCATGATCACCACCAGGGGAATCGAGGTTGACCCGTCAAAAATCAAAGCAATATTGGAAATGGAGCCGCCAAAGACGGAGAAAGAAGTTCGGAGTTTCCTCGGAAAAATTCAGTTCATCAGTAGATTCATCGCCAAGTTAACCTCAACTTGCGAGCCGATGTTTCACCTGCTCAAGAAAGGGGTGTTGTTCGGATGGGACGATAGATGTCAGAAGGCGTTCGAGGCAATTCGAAAGTACCTCCAGAATCCACCAGTGCTGATGCCGCCGATACCTGGTAGGCCATTAATTCTTTACTTATCCGTGTCACAATCGGCAATGGGGTGCATGTTGGCACAAGAAGGAGAAGCTGGGGTAGAAAAAGCCGTTTATTACTTAAGTAAGAAGATGGTGGGAGCGGAAGAAAGATATACCCCGTTGGAGAAGACATGTTGGGCCCTCGTTTGGGCCTCCAAAAAGTTGAGGCATTACATGCTAGCCTATTCAGTGACGTTAATCTCTCGAATGGATCCCCTCAAGTATTTATTCGAAAAATCAGCGCTCATCGGAAAACTGGCACGATGGTTGCTTCTACTGGCTGAATTCGAACTCAAATATGTGACGCGAAAATCAGTAAAAGGAAGGGCTGTGGCAGAATTCCTAGCAGATCATCCAATTCAGGGGCCAGAAGATACAGAATTTCAATTTCCCGATGAACATGTCATGACGGTATTGGAAGACGTTTGGAAATTGTACTTTGATGGAGCTGCAAATCAGAAAGGGTTCGGGATCGGCATATTGTTGGTTTCACCAGAAGGCCCGCATATTCCCCTCTCTTTCAAGTTAAACTTCGAGGTTACCAATAACCAGGCAGAATACGAGGCGTGTATTGTCGGAATGGAAGCTGCTCTGGAAATTGGGGTGAAAAAGATGGAGGTGGTAGGAGATTCAAATTTGGTGGTCTCCCAGGCCAACGGTGATTGGAAGGTGCGGGAAGAGAAGTTGAAGCCATACCACAAGGACTTAGACGATCTGATCCATCGATTTGAGCAAGTCACCTTTACTCACATACCAAGGATGAAGAACCAGTTTGCCGATGCCCTCGCTACCCTGGCATCCATGGTAGAATTGCCTGTTGGGGTAAGAATGAGGCCCATCATGATCGAACAAAGGAACAAGCCAGCCTATGAATATGTGATGAACATTGGTGAAATTGACGATGGCTTGCCTTGGTACCACGATATTTGGAATCTGGTCGAGAAAGGGGAATATCCAGAAAGAGCAAACAAGAAGGATCGGATAGCATTACAAAGGTTGGCGTCACAATACATCATTTGCGGTGGAAGGCTGTACAAAAGGTCATACTGCGGCATGCACAAATTATGTATTCATGGTGACGACACGAAGAGGGTAATGGAGGAAATTCATGAAGGTATCTGTGGCCCTCACATGAGTGGATTAATGATGGCGAAGAAGATTTTGAGGCAAGGGTATTTCTGGTTGACTCTGGAAACTGATTGTGTTCAGTATGTCCGAAGGTGTCACAAATGCCAAGTACATGCTAATCTCATGCGCGTTCCACCATCAGAATTACATACGATGGCGACACCTTGGCCTTTCTTGGTATGGGGCATAGACGTAATTGGGAAAATCACGCCATCAGCATCGAATGGGCATAAATTCATATTGGTGGCAATTGATTATTTCACAAAATGGGTAGAAGCAGCTTCATATGCTACATTGACTGTAGTACAAGTGGCTCATTTTATCAAGCAAAACATCATCTACCGATATGGGGTCCCCAATGCTTTCGTGTCGGACAATGGTGTGCATTTCAAAGGGAGGGCGGCAGAAGTGTTGGAGGAATTCAATGTTCAAGTGCACAAATCAACAGTATATAGGCCGCAAACCAACGGAGCAGTGGAAGTGGCAAACAAGTCAATCAAGAATATCTTGGAGAAAACCATCGAATCGTCTAGAGATTGGCATGAAAAGCTACCATTAGCACTATGGGGGTATCGCACTTCTATTCGTACTCCGACGGGGGCAACACCCTATTCTCTAGTCTATGGGATGGAGGCGGTGCTTCCCATTGAGCTAGAAGTGCCGTCTTTGAGGGTGTTGATAGAAAACGAGGTCAATGAGGCTGATTGGTTGAGCGATAGATTCGCAGAGCTAATGCTGTTCGATGAAAGACGGCTACGGGCATTGTACCACATTCAGGGATATCAGAGAAGAATCGCCCGTGCATTCAACAAGAAGGTGAAATCCAGAGATTTGGTCGAAGGAGACATGGTGGTAAAGGAGATTCGGGCACCGATATTTGACCCGCGAGGGAAATTCAGGCCGAAATGGGCAGGGCCGTACATCATCAAGACTATTCTCGACGGTGGGGCAACAGTGATTCTTGATCTGGATGGTAACGAATTCAACAATCTTGTCAATTTGGACCAACTCAAGCGATATTACCCCTGAGAGATGCTCGTTGGGCGGAAAATCGCAAGGGCGAGCCGACCCAAGCAAAATTTAGAGCAAGCCTGCTAGACCAAGAGGGGGATAGTCTTCTGAGTTGGTCTGCATTAACGCAATATCTGAAGGAGATAGTATGTGGAATCAAGTGAACCAAGAGGGGGAAACCCTTCGTCGTTCAATTTTATTCAAATCACTTCTTCGATTACATAAGCTGAGCAAACATTCAAAAAAAAAAAAAAAAAAAAAGGATGCACCATTTATTCTGGGAAACAGCTTAGTTAAGTCGTGAGAGTCAGTCCACGTTGTTGCCGAATCTCGCTTCCAGCTCCCCTCTGAGCCACTCACGATACTTTCCTCGTAGATGAATACTTGGATACTGGTCTCGGACCCAAGTCACTCTACTTCCCCAGTCACGGCGATAAGCCTCGATCACTGAATGTTTGAATTCGGGGAGATGAAAATCAGCGGGATAGGAGAATTTCACTTCTTGACGAATCCCAAACTGGCGAAGAATGCGCTGAGGAAAATAGAAAGTGAAGCCTGTCAGCCTAGCCAAAACCACCCATGAGTGTCCCATATGCTTGGCCGTCATATCGGGCAAAGGAAGCCAGTGGCACCTCCAAGTAACATACTCCTCTTCCACAGCCATAAAGAAATCCAGCCATTCCTCCACATTGCGACGAGTTTCGATGAAACCTCTCTTCCTCTAGTCCTTAGCCCGGTAAACCCAATCATTCGCTGGATCTGCGACCAGCTTCATTTTGTCGCACAGCCACATCTGCCAAACCAAAGCCAAAACTCATAAGTCCGAACCGAACCTAAAAAAAAAAAAAAAAAAACCTGAGGCAAAAGGGGGCTCCCGGCGAAAATATCTGTTCTTCTAGATTTCACCGCATCCAAGCCCATGAGAGTCTCCGCTAAAACCATGGGAACGACATCCCGTCGTTGCTCAATCTGCGCAGCAACTGAAATGATCGAGGAATTGGGGTTGCCGTCATTTGGAACCAACAGGTAGGTGGCAAGGAGGCACATGCACAAAGCAAACATGCGGCGATTCTGGACTGTGTAATCCAACGGATTGCCACGAGGGCTGAAATCGGCAAAGAGGCGAAGAATGTCGAGCGAACCTCCGCGAGTCAAGTGCCTTGCAACACCTTCACTCGCGCCGAGCTTATCTTTCAGGATCTTGATCAAGTTGGCACGGAGTGGAGGAACCACTGGTTCGGTCTCGGGACGAGTCTCGAGGTATGCATGAAATTCCTCAACAGTGGGGGAAAGTTCTTGAAGACCAAAGCGGAACACATGAAGCTCGGGATCCCAAAATTGGGTAGCGGCATGCAAAAGCTCGGGACGGATGGGAATGGAGTGGATATGGCGTAAGGAGTTGAGATGGTGGCTACGAAAGTTGAACCAATCAATGTTTTCGAAGCTTGCAATCCATGGTTGAAGCACAGTGGACGCGAGCATGGCCATCACGTGGATTTGGAAAGGAAAGAAATGGAGAATGGAAGTACAAAAGTGGAATAGCCAAAATTGATGTGGAGAAAATGCCTGGCAAGGCATGGGATTTATAGTGGGATTGTGGTGACTAGTGTGTGTATATATATAGAGTATATATGTATATATACTATAGTAAGAGAATCCAAGACGTTCAAAGTTCATTCCCAAGAAATCTGCATGTGAAATTTTAAAAGAATCTTGGAAACAGGTAGCATCTATTGGAAAATGTAGGAGGAAAACTTTGAAAAAGTATATGAGAGCCTTGGGAAGGAAATTTGAATAGTTTATATGCAGTTTGGGGCAGAAGAGCGTCATGCAAAGGGGACAAGAAAGTGCCTTGGGAAGAACAAGATGCTACCAGGACTCGGGTTCAGGCGCCTGAACCATCCTCCTTCAGGCGCCCAGACCCAGTTCAGGCGCCTGAACCATCCTCTTTCAGGCGCCTGGAAACCAGATATCAGCATTCTCACTTTTGATCCCCGAATTCAGTTCCATGCAATTTTGAAAAGTTCCACTGATCCCAACGTGTTCCAGCGGACATTTATGACTTGCGGGGAAGTTCCGTTCGCAAAAGATCCGGGAAACGAGACGTTTAGACCAAGTTTTCCGCAGACAGGGCATGGTTTAGCGTTTCAAAATCATAATTAAAGGTTGCAAGCGGATTCTATCGAGTTCGAGTGGCTGAATTGGTCAAATATGACGTTGCAAAGGCAGTGGGACGTTTATTCACGGAGAAGAACGCGGGGCATGAAGAATCGTCTTTTCAAACAAGCCCTATGGATGCCAAATTCCGTCCTAGGGTCATTTGTGTCGTTTCATTCATCTAAAGGAATTGTGTGTATATGTTTGAGTCAAGTGAAAGTGTCGATAACGTTCGTTGTCATGTTTATTGTATATCCGAGTCGTTTATGTCAATGGTTGTTCGTTTTAACGTGTTTCGGACAAATTCACGAACACGCGTGTCAATCACCATGTTTCACTGTATGGCCTGTATATATGCTTGTCAATGGAACCTTTTGCTTGTTTTTCGTGAGTTTTACAACCGGTGTTTTGCTATGATCACAATAAAGAGACGCATGAACAATACGTGAAGTGCAAATCATATATCCAAATATGACATCCATGAAAAGTCAGTACATGCAAGTCAACATGAATCGAATAATCAAGTCATAATCCATAAGTACTGAGGCAAACACATGCCCGAACAAGCAAAACAGGCGCGCAGGCCCGATCCAAAAAGCTACTTGGGCACGCAGGCCCGAAATGGTAAAAGAAAAAGCTGATCTAAGAAGCAAAAGTAAAACTCAGAGTAACCTAAGATCACTTAAGTGCTAACTATGGGTCACCTATCTCCCCGTCGTCCTCGCCCTCCTCCTCGCTCTCCGCTGTGTCCTCCGGGACAGGCTCCTGTGGGGTAGGCTTGTCTGCAGTAGGCCCTCTGCTCGTCGATGGCTCGCCAACTCTCTGACGAACCGATCGTCCGTCCGCGCCATCCTCATCCTCAGACTCTCTCATCGCAACATAGCCTACTTCCTTCAAGCGGAATAGGCGGATGGTCGTCGATCCAGGACCTGCGACGCCGCCTCTCTCGCGTCTCCGGGGCACCTGTAAGCAAGTCAAAGCACAGAGCATATCAGCATTCTGCAAATCAAACATATGTCGGAATCAAATTTAGGAAACTAAAAGTACCGGGATACTCCTGGAAAGAGGAGGACGGGGAGCAACTGGAGGGGCAGGGTCGCCCGGCCGTCGAAGCACCACGTCAGCACCAGCCACCAGCTGGCGAACCAGAGTCCGCAGGCTATGAGTCTGCTCGTAGTAAAAGCGCGCGGTGTCCTGGGAAAACTGCATCAGGAAGCAACAGTTTCAACAAATGAGTTTCAACATTGATGAAAAGCAAAATGGAATAATGGAACTTTGCATACCGGGCCAGTAGGGAGCGGAAGGTCGGCAGCTGGTCGAGGGATATCTACATACCCTCTCTCTCCCTCAGGTGTCTGTACAGAGACCTGCCACAACCTCATAGCCTCGTAGGCCGACCTCTCAAAAGGCTCAGGCTCTCCTGCAACAGCACCACCCCACCTCTCTCTGAGGACAGGCCTGAGTCCACTCCCTCCAAGCACCACCTCCTCTTTCCCCTCCTCCTGAGCACCAACCCTCCCAACAGGGACGTCCCCCATCTGAACGCCCTCGCTCACCCTCTCTCCCTCTCTAACTCTCTCTCCCTCACCCCCGGCAGAAGATCCCCCTCTCTCTTTCACAACAGAGGGGCCAGCTCCCTCTCTCACTCCAGCACCACCACCAGCCTGTCCCTCGGCTCTAGCTCTCTCCGCCTGCTCAGCAGCCAAAGCCTCTGCAGCCTCCAACGCAGAAGCCTCCCGTGCAGCTCTAGCTCTCTCTCTGAACCCTGCCACGTCAAGTGGACCAGCGAGGTACCGCCGCCTGTACTCCTCATAGTCCTCTGTCGGTCGGAGGTACTGGTCCAGAGTTGTATCGAGGATAGTGTATCGCTCGATCTCTGCCAAAGTGTAGCTCTCAGTCCTCAAAACCAGCGGCGAGAGAGGTCCTGGCACTACCTGTGTCGGGGCACGAATCGACTGGCGTAATACCCTGTCCCCAAGGTACCACTGCCAGCCGTAAGCACACTCCAACAGCACTCTCCCTCGGGTCAGCTCTCTGCTCGGTGCCAAGTACTCATCCTGGACCCCATCCCATACCTGCCAGAGCACCTATGCAGAAAACAAAAATTCATGAGATGGAAAGCAATAAAGGTACATACCCCTGCAATGGTGAGCCGGTCAAGCTCTCCACGGAAGAAATCCAGCTGGCCGCGCACGGCACTCTTCCCTCCGTATCCTTTCCCCCAGCGAAGAGCTCGAGGAATCACACGCTGATCCCGGTAAGAGGACTCCGGGGACGTCAGTCTCAGCACCTCATAAGCCCACAACTGCAAAACAATGTTGAAATGGTCAGTAGATGCACGATGTGCAGACAAACAGAAACTCAATAAAGCAATAACTCTGAAATAGGAAGTTATTTGGTTTACCTCCCAAGCTGACCACAATCCTCCTATACTCGTCGCCACGCCTCGAGAAACTGAGCCCATGAAAGCGTAGCACGAGGCCAAGGCCCAGCCTCCCCAGTCATATCTGGCAACTCGATCAAAGTCTCTCAATGCTGCCAGATAACCCAGGTGCACATGGTGACGTCGGTTCACGAACAAGGTCGCGCCGAACATGTAAAGCAGGTAACACCGGGCCTTCTGCTCTACAGCAAGCCGAGAAGTGGGTCTCCCGAGACAGTGATCAGCAAACTGACCATAACCAGCAGAATCAGCCCCGTGATTGGGCTTCCAGCCCAAATAGTGCCGCAGCGCATCATCGGACTGGGCAATCCCTGAGTCAAAAGGCAAAGGCTCTCCACCTACTCGCAGGCCTGTAATCGCCGAGAGATCCAGAGGTGTCATCGTCGCCTCGCCAAACTGCAGGTGAAAGGTGTTTGTGGAATCCTTCCACCTCTCTACAAGAGCTGTCACCACGGCATGATCGCGCATCGTCAATGTCTGCGTCTCTATGAATGGCTCGAAACCTGAAAGCGCCACCAACTCTCTCACGTCGTGGTGGAGGTCCACGAAGAGAGATAACGTCTTCCCAGATGAGCCACTCATAATCAGGCACCTGTTCACCTGTTGAGATAGAAAAGCACTTCGTCAGTATCAAAGGGTTCAGGGAATTCATATGTTCATAGTGCACAATATGTGGTGAATCGAAGGAATGGAAGACATGATGAATTGAATCCATACCTCTAAGCAATCGCGGGATAAATGTCTCCCAGCATCCAACAGGACCTCCTCTCCATCATATCTCTCCTGCAACGAGGTATACCTGTCTATCGCTGAGGGAATAATGTGATGCACGGGAGCATCATATGTATCCGCATGAAAAATCGGCCTCGCCCGCAATGCTCGTCGGGCTATCTCAACCACAGACACCCTCGGACCGGCTACACTATCTCTCTCCTCGGCCTCAACCTCCCTCAATACATCAGAAGCCGTCTCCTCAGTCACTGGGTGAACCTCCGCTGTCTCCGTGACAACCCCCTTTCCCTTATCCGGCCTCCTAGGCCCCACTCCAGAGTCTCCGAGAGGGTCACTGGGACCCAAACCACCACCTGCACCACCACCAACACCGGTAACAACGCCTCCAGTATCAACACCTCCGTGCCCTGTACCACCTGATCCTCCTCCGGCAGCATCTCTGCTCACCAAACCACTATCACCACCACTCGTCAAACCACTACCACCAACATCACCGCCACCACCACCCGAACCACCCGCAGCCACCAAATCAACAACAGGCATAGCAAGCAATGAACTACTACTAACAGGCACATCAATAACTGTATGTAAATCACCCGCAGTGCTCAAGATGGTCTCAGGTTCACTTACCCGGTCCGGATCTGCAATTTCAGCGGGGCTTTGAACAGGAACAGGGTCCGCTGCCCCTTCCCGCGCGTCGCCGGCGGCCATGGTGGCCGGCTGGGCTTCGTCTACTCCGGCCGTGGCTTCCCCAACGCCGTGGGTCTCACCCACGGCTGCTTCGGCCGCCGTAACGCCACCCACGGTGGTCTTCACCACCGGTGGGATCACCTCCGGACCGTGGGTCTCACCCACGGCCTCCCCCATCATCGCCGCACTACCCGCCGGGGTCCCCGCCGCCTGCGGAGCCTCCTCCGGCCTCCCCTCTGCACCGCCGATGCCGGAGGGGTCCAAAGAAGGGGCATGAGAACTCGAATCCGCCATGGATGAGAATCTCTCGAACCGAAATCGTGCAAAACCGAGAGGATCGTGGGTTTCGGTTTGAGAAATCAAGTTTTTGTGGAAAATTGGTGAGAGATTTGTGAGTTTGGGACCGAAGGACTTGAAAGAGAAAGAGAGTCGATCGGTTTTGATCGGAGAAGAAAAGAGAAGATGACCGAAATATGGCAACTGGACGGATTGTATGAAACCCGAACGGTTACGACTGTTCAGATTTCTGAGGGGTTCAGGCGCCTGAAGTTATTCCAGGCGCCTGTAAGGGGTTGGTTCAGGCGCCTGAAGTCATTCCAGGCGCCTGAACTGTGTTGAATTGGGTGGCTCTCGGCTAATCCAGGTGCAGTGCAGTGCAACCCATTTGAAATTGTTTGGAACTTTTGAGGGTTCCTGGGACTTTTTGAAACACTTCTAGAAAAATTTTAGTTCAAATCACCGTTTTAAGAAAATGTTTAAATCATCGTTGTGAGGATTACTTGATTTTAATCTGTTTAAATCATCATTTTGAGGGTTAATTTATTTTAATCCATTTAAATCATCATTTTGAGGATTAATTTATTTTAATCCGTTTAAATCATCATTTTGAGGGTTAATTCATTTTAATTCGTTTAAATCATCATTCTGAGGGTTAATTTATTTTAATCCGTTTAAATCATCATTTTGAGGGTTAATTCATTTTAATCCGTTTAAATCATCATTTTGAGGGTTAATTCATTTTAAATCCGTTTAAATCATCAGTTTGAGGATTAATTTATTTTAATTCGTATTAAATCATTTTCAGTATTTTGGCGTGTTCCGGAATTTCCGAGGCAACGGATTGGTGTCGTCTTTTCCTTTGACAATACTTACATCAAATCAATGATGTCAAGTCGGGTCAAAAGGGGGGCAACTGTAGACACCCTAATCTGGACCTTCAGGATCCCGGAACTTCCCCGATGATGAAAATGCCTAATGAGGACATGCAAGGGTTGATCAAGACTTGAAGAAAGCCTCTCCATTAACCTCCCACTAAAACACCAAAACACCCCTCGGAGCTCCGGAATGTCCCAAGACCTTGAAATACATGCACCTGGATTGGTCCTTCAAGCACCTGGATTGATCAAGTCCAGGCGCCTGGAAGGGGTTCAGGCGCCTGAAGCACATGCTTCAGGCGCCTGGATACAGTTCAGGCGCCTGAATCACATGCTTCAGGCGCCTGGATATCAATCCAGATTAAATGTGTTTTACGTTTGTTAGTGGACGGGAGCGAGATCCTGGTGGGTTTTGCTGCAGATTCCCTGGGGGACATCCCAGCACATTCTCTTCCCTCCCCCTAGGTGACCCCTCACCCTTTTGAAAGACCCAAAGTGGCCATCTTGGACCCTTGGTTGTCTATAAATAAGGCTCTCCTCTCTCATTTGAGAGGTAGAGAGAACATTACTCCCTTTCGATACTGCTACCCTGCTGCAAACTCTCCAGAAAACTCAACTCATCACTCATCCTTCAAACACAACCCCTTTCAACCCCAAAAACCACTCTTTGGTTTCACCAATCCATCATTTACGTACCCCAACCAACTGAACTTCGTCCAAGTCTCTACGAAATCATTCCTTAGTTCAGCAACCTCAGATATCAGAACCATATCCTTACAAAATCTCTTCCAAAAATCCATTCCAAGTCCCTGATCAAACCAAAAAGGTAGTTATCCTACCAACTCGTCCAAGTAGGCCCTGAGGGGGAACCCATTCAAGTTCTTCCTGGTCATCCATGCCAGTAGAGAGCTTGAGTGTGGTTTGAAAATCATCAAAACAGGAAAACATTTCGAGTATCAGATTCTGGTCCAGGCGCCTGAACCATCCTCATTCAGGCGCCTGAACCATCCTCCTTCAGGCGCCTGGACCCTATTCTGGTGCACATTCCATAATCAATCTATGGGCCATTTTGAGGCATTTTGGCGGTATTTTAGCGTAAAATCTGTACTTCCAGTACATAAGCCGTCCATTCACAGTGTTTTCCATGGGCATAATCACATATTTCATTAACTTTTTTGATGTATTCGTTGTGTTCTTGCATGAATGTGAATCAAAAGTCCATCTAAACAACGTTTTCTAGATTTTCCAAGCATTTAGTAGAGACCGGTGGTTTCATCGGGCGAGAGGGGTGCTTTGAATTCCTTCCCCTCTCGTAACCTAGCTCCCGGACCCGAGAAATCTCATTTTGGAGACCGGTAAAGCATTTTCCATATCAAGGGTAAAATAGTCATTTTTCAAAGGTTTCTCGGGTACGGTCCTCAAATCCGGGTGGCGACTCCATTCAAACAATCAAACCATTTTTTTTAAAACAAA